>CM055958.1:25819577-26404053 GCA_029490685.1 Schizonepeta tenuifolia
GAAGACTCAAACTAAGATCGAAAACACCAAGACAGATTCTAACTCTCTATGAACTCTCAGCTGGTGATGTTCTTAGAGAATATTTGCAGTTTAGCTTGTGTGCAGTATATTATCGTTCTTTCGCTCGTCTATCTCTCTACTTTGTCTTCTCTGTGTTCTCAGTGTTCTATCTTGATGAATGAATGAATGCCTCTATTTATAGGCGGTGAGAATCAACTAGTAGTTGGAAGAGCCGTTGATCTCTGTTCTGTAAAAGCGATGGCTTGTCTCTCATCTCTGCAGATTTTCCCGATTTGGCAACTGTGAACTTCTGCTTTCCTTCTGAGACAACCTTGTGTTGGGCCAAATGAGGTAATGACAGAACGTCAAACCTTCACGTGACTTCCTTTTTGAAATTCAAATTTCAACCTTAGTCTTTCAACATTGGTTAGTCGGTTGAGGCGTTTGATCTTCATCCGAGTGGTCTTCAGCTGATGTTCCATCTGATCGCTACCTTCATCTGACCTTCTGTCTGAAGAGGAACAGTTGAACCCTCAGCTGCCTTGAGCTTCATGTTGTCGATCTATCAGATTGAGTCCTGCAACTGATGTTCCACATGATCAGGTGGATTTTCACATGTGACGAGTAGTTGATTACTCAGATGTTTTCCTTCATCCGATGATCTAGATCAGATCGGTTGGCTTGAACGCTCAGTTGTCTTTCTTACATCTGATGTTCCATGCGAGTTTCCATCTGAATTTCTATCCGAGTAAAGCCATGTTGTCGTCTTCAGCTGGAGTCCTGTAAAGATAAAATCTGAACATTGCTCAAACAGCGAGCCTAAATACTAACTTTAGGAAATGTCAACATCTACTTGGTTGGGGTCAGTTGGTTTTGGAATCAATCAAAACTTTACTTAAATTTCCCAACAATATACCTAATGTAGCATCGTCATAAGGCGGTAGGAAGACGATTTAAGCAATCAAATCGCAAAGCATAGATAGATAGTTTATAAGCAGTCCCTCGCAGGATTTTCTCTTGTTCATGAGAAAGAATATTATGTCAAATAATTTTTTTTAAAATTATTATTATATAATTTTGAAAATACTCTTGTTCCGCTGTACTTCCTAACTATCTTGATGAGTACAAGTCCTTTTTACTTAAATAAAACATATGGGGATTAAGAGGTCATATTTTTAATTAATATAGGTTTTTCGTTTCACACTTTCTAAAAGCACAAGGAGAATATTTTGACTTTTATTCTAATCAAAATTATAACACAAATTTCAAGATTAAACACACATTTCATTCTAACTGAATAATAAGAAGGGAAAAAGACCAATACATCTTTAATGTTTAATTTAAAGATCAAACGATCTCTTACTTTTAGGTACAAAAAAACCATTAATATTGTAATTTGTGACATGCATGCCCTCCTACCATTGTCACCTTAAAATTGTTTTGTGTCAATTCCTCTTTCATAAGCGTATAGTTGTTTTCCCCCCAATTTCTCTCTATTTTGTTTGTAAGATTTTTTTTTGGGTATTAGTAGTTAAATTATCATTACAATTACAATTTGTTTTTTACACTACACCACTAAATCATGTGAAAAATATACTTCACCGCATACAAACAAGATTGAACCCGAGACCTTTCATTAAGGAGAAGTGGAGAACCCTATGGTATCTCAACTTTGTCACCTCAAATTAATTTGTGTGGTCACCATTATAATATTTTATTTATACTTAGATTGAATTGTATTCTAACTAATATCTATAAAAAAAAATCACCAATACTAAATCTACTACAACCCAAATTATATATATAGTTTTATTAAAATTCATAAAACGATGGATAAGTACTTCTTAACAAAAATAACCAATTAATATGGTTTAAACAAATTATTTATAGCGTATGTTTACTTACTAAAATACTCAAATTGTATCAAATAGATTCTTTGGGCTTTATTTACTTGTGCACGAGTTATTTAAACAATTATTTATGTTGATGATACCATTCAATGTGGGCGTGTTTAACGCCAAAAATAGAAGATACATTTAAGTAAATTAATATTTCAATAAGTGTCATTTATGCTATTAAACTTGAAAAAGTTTGTTAATAAATGAGTTACATTTGAAGGTTATGATATCTAGCATAATTCGACTTGATTGTAGCTCTTTATTGAAAATTAAAATTTTTTACAATTGCTGAAAATTATTAGCTGGAACTAATTATTCAAGAGTATAAGGGAAGTATCTAATTAATTAATTAGTGAAAGTAGATTAGTAACTAAAAATAAATATCTCAACCAATCATGTGAAAGCATAAATATTATTAATTATCGAATAAAAGGTAAGTCTTCTTCTCAAATTCATTGGCCGACTTAGAATAGAATATATTAGACATAATGAATTACGAAGGAAAAAAAAAATTGGTTTTAAAATCCTCCTCCCATTAACTTATGAATCTATATACTATTAATTTATAAGGTAAACATAGGCCACTTAATTAGCATAAGAGTCCCTATTTTAAATTATGAGTTTGATTCTAAATTGTTATATATTAGTGACATGAATCTTGGCCCATAAGTTGTTTCCTAGTTTGACTATGACTAGGGCTTTATTTTGTGTTATTATAAATAGGTGTTCTCCTAATGTAATTTATATCTCATATTTGATCTCGTTTATCCCCATTAGCGAAATTTTCTCCTCTGCCCGTGGTTTTCTCCCGATTTGGGTTTTCACATAAATCTTGTGTTCTTTTCGTTTCATATTTTTCGTTTCTACTTGTCTTACATTCAATAACAAGTGGTATCAAGAGCTTAGGTTTCAACCTGGGGCTACGATGACAAGTATGAAGTACGATATTCCGCTGTTGGATCGCAACACAAGATTTTCGCTATGGCAGGTGAAGATGCGCGTTGTGTTCGCCCACATGGATTTGGACGAGACTTTGCTGAGGTTTAAAAAGATGTCCAGTTCCTGGACAGACGAGGACAAGAAAAGGAAGGATCATAAAGCTCTTTCCCATGTACATATGCATCTATCAAATCAGATATTGCAGGATGTTTTGAAGGTGACCACTACTGCCGGTCTCTGGCTGAAGTTGGAGCAACTTTGTATGACTAAGAGCCTTACCAGTAAGTAACATCCGAAGCAACGTTTGTACTCTCATCACATGGCAAAAGGTACGTCTCTAGAAGAGCATATTACTGGTTTTAAAGAAACTGTTGGTGATTTAAAAGCTTTGGATGTTAAGTATGATGATGAGTATTTGGCTTTGATGTTATTATGTTCGCTGCCTGCATCATATAATACGTTTCGTGATACTATCTTATATAGCCGTGATACTGTTACTCTTGATGAGGTTTTTGATGCTTTATTTTCTAAAGAAAATATGAAGCAGCTTGTTAGTGGTTCTGATACCTCGGCAGAGGGTTTGATTGTTCGTGGAAGGCCACAAGACAGAAGTAACGGTGATAGGAAGAAAGGAAAAGTGAGATCTAAATCTCCCAATCCTGAGTATAAATGTAACTACTGCAAATAGCCCGGACATTTCAAAAATGAATGTCCGAAATTGGAGAAGAAAAACAAGAAGGCTGGCGGTAATGCATCTTGAAATTAGAAACAAAAAGGGAATGGAGCAGGCTACAAGGAAAATGAAACAGCTGAGGCCGACCTTGCCAATGGAGATTGCAGCGATGGTGAACTCTTTATTGCTTCTGATTCTAGCACACGACCTTATGACGAATGGGTTATGGATTCAGGCTGCACATTCCCATATGACTCCCATCCGCGACTTGTTTTCGTCATATGTAACAGAAAGAGATGTTGTGCTTATGGAGAATGATTCTTCTTGCAAGGTTGTGGGTGTTGGAACAGTTAGAATCAAGATGTTCGATGGCGTGATCCGCACGCTTGGAGAAGTAAGGCATGTTCCTGAATTGAAGAAAAATCTAATCTCACTTGGTACTCTTGATGAAAAAGGGTACAAGTATTCTGGTGAAGGTGGAGTTATGAAGGTCAAAAAAGGCTCTCTTGTTGTGATGAAAGGAAAAAGAAAGACTGGGAAATTATATGTCTTGCAGGGCACTACACTTACTGGAGCTGTAGCTGTTGCCGCCTCACCGTCTGACAGTCAGCTGGTTACTCGATTGTGGCATTTGTGACTTAGCCACATGAGTGAGAATGGAATGATTGAGCTGAGCAAGCGAGGACTACATGATGGGCAGAAAATCAGCAATCTGAACTTTTGTGAACATTATGTTTTGGGCAAGTAGAAGAGAGTGAAGTTCTCTAAAGGAATTCACAACACAGCCGAAATTTTGGATTATATACATTCTGATGGTCCCGATACGAGTTACTGGTGTATGGGGGGGGGGGGGGGAATACACCAGTTAGGATTTTAAAACTAAACTCTTGAAAAATACTTCAACCGAGTAAAAAGACTCAGTTGAAATCTCACAGCTGAGTATGCAATCTCAGCTGGAAGAGTGGTGCTATGCGGAATGTGGTGAAAATTAACAACTCGTAAAACAATTCACGCTTTTGTGCAAGGTCGGTCAAAAACCAAGACAGTTGATAATGCTAAGATCAGTTTGTATGCTTGTTAGAAGGTCAGTTGAAAATGCAAGAAATAAACAACATAAACACTAGCACACAGAGATTTACGTGGTTCAGAGAAACCTCCTACGTCCACGGGGAGTTGTGAGTCCACACAACTTTGTCCAAGTTCTTCTAGACAAACCACTCAGCTTACGCGGGCTGAGCAACCGTTAAGGATAAGTTTGCGGGTACTTATCAACCTTACAGTTTAGTTTTCTGGTACTAAACAACCTATTTACTCAGTTGCAGGAAGAATAGGATCCTAAACCTTTTCAGGTGAAAGAAAATGGGGTTCCAACTAAAAGCTCGAACACGAAGTGAGCTATGATCTAACACTCTACGAACTCTCACTAAGTGATGTTCTCAAGGTTAGATCTAAAGACACAAAAACTAACTAACTCTAGAACTCTCAACAAGTGATGTTCTAAGAGATTAAATTCAGTTTAGCTCGTGAAGAATATTGCTCTTTCTTTCGCTCTCTGGTTTTTTCTCGCGTGTGTGTCCATTTTTTTTTTTCGAATGAATGAAGGCCTCTATTTATAGGCGGAGAGTATCAACTAGCCGTTGAAGGAGCTGTTGATCTCTGTTCTTTGAAAGCGATGGCTTGTCTCTCATCTCTGCAGACTTTCCCGATATGGCATCTGTACTCTTCTGCTTTCCATCTGAGATAGTTTTGTGTTGGGTCAAATGGGGTAATGACTGAACGGTCAAACCCTCACGTGACTTCCTTTTTGAAATTCAAATCTTAACAACAGACTTCCAACAAGGAGTGGTCGGTTAAGACTTTCGATCTTCAACTAATTTGTTCTTCAGCCGATGTTCTATCTGACAACTAACAGTTGAACTCTCAGCTGACTTCATCTTCAAGCTGTTGATCTTCTCGGTTGAGTTCTACAACTGATGTTCTGAAACTGAACACTCAGTTGTCTTCCTTGTATCTGATCAGTTAGGTTCGAACGCTCAGATGGCTTCCTTTCATCTGATGTTCTCTTCCCCCATACTGCTTTTCATCCGATGAATACTCAGTTGTTTTTCTTACAACTGATGTTCTATCTCTTGCATGTGACTTCCCCTTTTTGGATACTTGACTATTGATCTGAACTTTGAACGTAACTTCCATTGATTCTCATCTGACGAACGCTCAGGTGATGTTCTTATGTCTTCCCCCTTTTTGCATTCTGATGAAGTGAACGCTCAGTTGTCTTTCTTACAACTGATGTTCTATTCGAGTGAAGCCTTGTTGCCATCTTCAGCTGGAGACCTGAAAAGATAGAATCTTAACAATGCTCAAACAGCGAGCCTACCTACTAACATTAGGTTCTGGCAATATCTACTCGGTTGGGGTCAGTTGGTTTTGGAATTCATCAAAACTCTTACTAATAAATTTCCCAACAATTTCCCCCTTTTTGATGATGCCAAAACCCCTTACAAACTTACAGATCAAGACTCTGAAACTTTAAAACCCTTATACAATTCTTACATATCCAAAATCTCAGCTGAAATTCTAGACAGTCTATAAGATTGAAACAACAAAGGGTTAGCACAATTATAACATGGTATTGATATAACTTTGTGATTTAGAGCTTGGACAATGAGGGATTGTACGTCAAGTTGAATCTTATAACTGAGTAGTTAGGGTTCAGGACAACTGAGTGTTACAAGAATAAGCGCAAAAGCCAAAAGTTACAACAGTTGCTTGAAAACTAACTGAGCTAAAATTGTAGCCCATACTTACTAAAAATCCTAACAAAAATCTCTCTCTTGACAGGTGACTCCTTAGAAATGTCCACTCCATGCTCCTTGCAAACCTGCCTCGCCTCAGCTGCGATCTTCGTGCGGTTCGAGTTGCTAGAGTCTGGGAGAAGAGGAGGCCGATAAGTAACCCTCTTGGGAACTGGAACTGTGTTCAAATCCAGGTTGGCGTCAATCATAGCCCGCCTGAATTGACTGAACATGCCCGGGTCTCCTGAGTGCAACTCGGTCAGCGCTTCCTTGAACGCTTTCCTCAGGTCATCAGTTGCGTAAACCTTCTTATAGTAGAAGTCGTTCACGAACTCCTGCTTGAACAACTCCCACTCTTCATTCCACTCGGTCGGCATCCACTTGTCAACATGCCTAAACCGACTCTCGACCTTGGACTTTGCTGGCAACCTTTGTTGCTTCAACCGAGCTTCTGCCTTTGATTGAAGTTTGTTGATGCGGCGTCGGCTGCGGGAGGCAACGTTGCGGTCCAGGTTCTGGGACACCTTTTTCAGCTCATCCTCAAACTGGTTCACCCTCCTTGCCTGGCTGGCGGCAAACTTTCTGATCCAGCTCGGGTTCATGTAATCCTTCTCCTCTACAGCCATAGCCTTGGCCGCTGCAATGCACTCTTCGGTTGTTATCCCGTCGAGTTCAGAATCCAGCTCGGCTGCGATCTCGGCTATGGAGCTGTAGGAAACTCCAAACTTCTCTGCCTGCTCCAAGTCTTTAAACATCTCAGCTCCACCGACTTCGGTTGACTTGGGAGCAGCAGACTTCCTCTTCCTCAGCTGAGATTTTGATGATTGAGCAGCTGGCACTCCTTGTTCTTGGGTCTCTTCTTCTTCCTGCGCCTCAACCTCCGTCTCCTTCTCTTCCCCTTTTTTGGCATCAGCAACAAGGCTTGCTACTGAACCATCCAGAGAGTTGAGTTTATCCTCGGTTAGTTGAACACGGTTGAAGAGTTCATCAACCGCGCATTCAAGCTCCATCTTCTTCGCCAGATCCGAGTCCTGGCGCTTTTGTTCAGCTTTCTTCAAGACAGAGAGGTTCTCGATGATCTCTGTCTGAAAAGCAGCGAACTCAGCCCATCGCGACTGGAAGTGGGACTCCCAATCGGCATCTTGTGTCTGTTGGGACTTGGCAAGATTGGAGTCGGCCAAGGATTTGAAGACGTTCAGCTCTGACTTCAGTCCCAATAGAGTGGACTTCAACTCCGACACTTCTTGACTGGTGGAGGAGGAGAATTCATTCAGCTTGGTCTTCAGTTCAACATTCTCCTCCACCAGTTGTTGGTTCTTGACTTCTTGCGCTTCCAACGCCCTCAGCTGGTCATCTTTTTAGTGCTGGAGGTTGGCAAGCAGTTCAGTCCTCAGCTGGTTGACCCTCTCAGCTACCAGCTCACAGATTTCTTCAGTTGAGGGAGCATGCTGATCAGCTGGAGGGGCTTGTGCAGTCAGAGCTAGAGGCTCAGCTGTGACCATGGCTTGTCTGTTGGCCAGGTACAACTTCAGTTCTTCTTCTTCTTCTTTCGCTGTTGCGGCAGCCGCATCCACATCCTCAAGGAAATCAGCTGATTTAACCAACATGCTGTCGAGGAAGTCGACGCACTCCTTTCCAGCTGCTTCCCTGGTGTCTGTCCCTTCAGCTCGACTCTGGTCCAACCGACGAGTGAGCAGCGCAATCCGGTTGTTGTAAGCCATCTCCAAGTTGGAATAGTTGAAGTAGGCTCGGATGCGGGACTCATCTGATTTTAGCCTGTCCCAGCTCTGCACCCTGTTCGTATCTTCTTTGACATACCAATGGCTGAAGATCAGGTGGAACTGGTACAAGAGCTCGGTTCCCAGAGTGGCGAAGACGGGCATGTTGCGAGCCTCAGGGAACATGCCTAGCAGCTTTTGGAAGCAGTAGGCCACCCTTCCCTCGTGCTCCTGCGCAACTGCCTGAAGGTCCTCCGCTTCATTTATTGGGGAGGGGGTAAGATTATATGGCTGAGGTTCAAGAGGTTCATCGATGTTGGCCAAAGAGTCGGTCGCAACATCGGCATCGAGCTGAGAGCTCGGAATTTGGGATTCGGTTGGGAGAGCGATTTCAATGGTTTCCTCAACATCGGCCGAAGGAGCGGTCACGATATTGGCATCGAGCAGAGTGCTCGGAATATCTGGTTGAGAAGGGGTAGAAAGAGCAAGAGGCTCTGGGGGCGGTACGGCATTATCTCCTGCCGTGGGGGAGGTGGGAACATCTTCAAAGTCCTCAGATGAGGAGGATGCATCCGACGTCACGTCAGTCTCTATTCCCTCAACCTCATCAGCTCCGGTATGTGTCGACTCAACTGGTGCATCTTCCTCAACTGGAGCTTGCTCCTCTGTTGGCATTTTCTCCTCAGCTGGCGCAGACTCGGCCGGTGCCTCCTCCTCAGCTGGAGCTTGTTCCTCAGCTGGTTCAACAGCTGGCACATCAACTGTCTTCTTGCTCGACTTCTTGAACCGTACCCTCAACCTTTTCTGGGCAGGTTCCTCAGCTGACTCCTTCTCCGACTCTGCTCGTCGGCGTGTAGCTTTGGACTTGGCGGGGCGAACGGCAGCTGGTTCCCCCTCAGCTGTCTTTCCAGACTCTTTCTTTTCCTTAGGAGTGTCGTGAGCACCTCCTGTGCTTTCTTGGCTGTCGGGAACAACAGCAACTTCTTCAGCGGCGTCTCCTCGCAGTCTGCCCAGACCATGTTGCGGTCCTTGGTCGCGAGCAAGATGAGGGCAGAGATCTTGCAGCCGAAGTTGAGTGTCCCCTTTACACTCAGCAGCTTCTCTCCTGACTTAGTTGTTGTTTCAGTGATTTTCGACTTTTCCACCATCAACTGGTTCAGGAAATATTGAAACCAGTTGATCTAGTGTTGGTGCTCCAAGGCCACCAACTGCTTTAGCTTGGGTCGGCTGATGTCGCCGAATGCGCCACTGTAACTGAACACCACCTTCGACACAGCATCGAACAGCAGGCGATGTTCTGGCTTCAGCTTCGTCCGTTGCATATTGCTCCTTAATCTCTTCTGCTCGATCAGAGCATTGTGCAGAAACTCATCCGCCTGCTCGTCGGTAATATTCTCCAGGAACTCTATGGTTGTGTGGTTGACGGGAATGATGTACCGGAGGGCATCGGACACGTCGATGGGGAAGGTGACACGACGTATGGTCCTGGCCGGGACATCTCTTTGCCGGCAGGAGACTTCCGTAGATACTCCTACTGTAGATTCAAGAGGGGCCTTCAAGTTGACGTAAAACTCCCCCACTTGTCGCCTGAGAAGATGGGATGGGCAGAGCTTGGCCCATTCCAGGAGGCCATTCTCTTAGAGAGTATTGGCGAGGGGGGCCAACACCGGCGACTCCAGATCCTCGTGGGAGAGGATTTGCTCGAAGTGTATCTTCGATACTAGCATATCAAACGATTCTTCATATGTGGTAGGGACTAGGGATGGTCCGGATGAAGCCATTTTCTTACTTTTTGGTGCCATTTATGATCACTGCAAAGGGAATATATATAGAAGAAAGGAAAGAAGATCTATTTGCAGAAACAGGTTAGGCAAAAACTGTGAAGACGATAAACAGTTAAATCAAATATACACGAATGAGAAAAGTAGGAGATTTCTTCCTTATTTTTTGGCTTATATAGGTCTTTGACTCGGATGAAATCGACGGCTGGGGTTAAATGGCGCGAATCCATCAACGGCTGAGATTACGCGACTGTTGACTATCTTTGACTTGACGTTTTGATCTGAGTTCCAACCAAAGCATGAGAAGGTGTACAATTTATCTTGTCTTCCCAGTCGCACTATAAAGTAGGCTATGGATGTTCAGCCGTACTTTAAATTTAATGCGACATGATGGCTATTTTTAATGTAACTGACTAGTTCAGGAATGTTTGAATTTATTTCAAACATTCTCATTTAAGAACATATCACCTTCAGCCATAAATATTACCTGTCAGCTGATGTTGGAATCAGCTGAGTTCCCATGTTGCAGCATACCATCAGCTGACTCGAGTTCGTCTGTTCAGCTAACGTTCGATTCCTTCGGTTGGCAATCTGCATTTGATCGGCATACCATCAGCTGACTCGAGTTCGTCTGTTCAGCTGACGTCTGATTCCTTCAGTTGGCGATCCGCATCTGAGATTCCCCCTTCATCTGAGCTTCTCCCTCAGATGGATATCTATCTCTTTACTTCAGTTGACTCCTCATCTGATGGATCCAACAGTCCAAGGAGGTCACATAGCATCTTGAACCGTGCTTCAGCTAGAGGTTTGGTGAAGATATCAGCTCTCTGAATCTCAGTTGGAATCTTCTCCATGGATACATCCTTCTTCTCAATATGATCTTGGATAAAATGATGACGGATGTCGATATGCTTTGTCCGAGAGTGGTGAACAGGATTCAGAGAGATAGCAATGGCACTTGAGCTATCACAATGAATGGGAACCTGTCCAGTTGCGACTTCATAATCTCTCAGTTGTTGCTTCAGCCACAACACTTGCATGCAGCAGCTACCAGCAGCCATATACTTTGACTCGGTTGTAGAAGTGGCAACACATGCTTGTTTCTTGGAGAACCACGAAACCAGCTTGCTTCCCATGAACTGACAGTGTCCAGATGTGGACTTCCTGTCCAACTGATCTCCTGCTAGATCTGCATCTGAGTATCCGGTCAGCTGAATATTGTCGTCAGTTGGATACCATAGTCCAACATTGACTGTACCCTTCAGATACTTGATGATGTTCTTTGCTGCTAACATGTGTGCTTCCCTTGGTTGAACTTGGAACCGAGCACACACTCCAACCGCGTAAGATATGTCTGGCCGACTGGCGGTTAGATAGAGCAAAGAACCGATGATCCCTCTATACTTACTGACATCCACGAGCTTTCCCTCAGTTCCAGGTTCAATCTTCCAGTTAGTATTCATCGGGATCCTTGTTGTCTTGCTTGTCTGCAATCCGAATTTGGTGATGAGCTCTTTTGTATATTTGGACTGATTGATGAAGATGCCCTTTTCTGACTGCTTCACTTGTAGCCCAAGAAAATAATTCATCTCGCCCATCATCGACATCTCGAACTTCTCCTTCATGAGGTTTAAAAATTTTTCACACAATTCCTCCGACTTAGAACCGAATATGATGTCGTCAACATAGATTTGCACAACAAGAATGTCATCTCCAACTTTGATGGTGAACAGGGTTTTGTCAACTGACCCTCGTTTGAAACCCGAGTTCAGAAGAAAACCACAAAGAGTGTCATACCAAGCCCTTGGCGCTTGCTTTAGTCCATAGATAGCTTTCTTCAACTTGTACACTCTTCCATCTCCAGTCTCAAAACCAGGAGGCTGTTCAACATATACATCTTCCTTGATATCTCCGTTGAGAAATGCACACTTCACATCCATCTGATATACCTTGAACTTGTGATGTGCGGCATAGGCTAGAAAGATTCGGATGGCTTCCAGCCTTGCAACCGACGCGAAGGAGTCCTCGAAATCGATTCCTTCTTGTTGGCAATATCCTTGAGCTACCAACCTTGCCTTATTCCTCACTATGAATCCAATGGCGTCTCTCTTGTTTTTGAAGATCCACTTCAATCCAATAACCTTGACACCATTTGGTCTTTCTACCAACTCCCATACACAGTTGCGTAGAAACTCATTCAGTTCTTCTTGCATGGCCATTGTCCAGTGAACACAGTTGAGAGCTTCCCCAACATTCTTCGGTTCTGGTACATCAGCTACAAAGCAAGATATCATGGCAACATCTCCAGCTTGCTCGAACTCCTCTAGAACTGCCAACTCCTCAGCATATTGGGCATAAGAAATGGAATCTTCATCGATTGAATCCTGAGTCGCAACTCTGCTTCTTGTACGCACACCTTCGGTTGCGTCTTCCTTCTTCTTCCACCTGTGGCTGTTCCGTGATCTGAGTTGGAGTCTTCAGAGCTGGTGATTGATCAGCTGTTGAGTCTGGATCCTCAACATTGACATTATTTTGAACCGGACTCGGTTGAGCTTCGGATGCTGATGCAGTTGGAGAGGCATCAGCTGAAGTTTCCCCTTGAGATGAGCTGGGGTCCTCGCATTCATCTTCAGAGGAGTATGGATCCTCATCCTCAGTTGCCCAAACCAGTGGTTCAGCTAGATTCTTTTGCCTTAGAATCTGAGATCTTGTGAGGGCTGATGGGACTTGTGGGTCAACCTATTGTCCTTTATCCTGTTCTCTGCACTCAAAAGTAGATTCATCAAAACTAACATGAGGTGTTATCTCCACAACACGAGAGCCATTGTTGAAAACTCTATAAGCCTTGATCCGAGCGGCATATCCGAGAAATATGCCTTTCGAAGCTTTGGCATCAAAAGTTTTCAACTGAGTCTTCCCATTGTTGTGAATATAACACTTAGAACCAAAAACGCGAAAATAAGAAATATCTGGCTTCCTGCGTCTCCATAGCTCGTATGGTGTCTTTCCCAACCGCTTGGTCAGAAGAGACCGGTTCTGAGTGTAGCATGCAGTGTTGATGGTCTCAGCCCAAAATCTCTTTGGTAGAGCTGAGCTGGTTAACATGGATGTAGCTGCATCCTTTAGCGTTCTGTTCCTTCGCTCAGCTACTCCATTCTGTTGCAGAGTATGCGCGGCTGATGTTTGATGGGTAATTCCATTCTTCTCGCAATACTCGATGATGGTTTTATTTAGAAGCTCAGTTCCACGATCTGATCGGATAGAAATGATCTTCATCTCTTGTTCGTTTGATATCCGATCCATCAGCTTGGGTAGCTCATCTCGGGTTTCACTCTTGTGGCGCATGAAGATGGTCCACGTATATCTTGAGTAGTCATCAGTTGCAACCAGGGTGTACTCGTTCCCATTCATGCTCTTTGGTGTAACTGGCCCGAAGAGATCCATATGGATCAGCTGTAACACTCGGTCGGTTGAGGGAGTCGACTTCAATCGGAAGGAGGATCTAGCGAGCTTTCCCAACTGGCATGTACTGCAGATGTGAAGTTGTTGAAAACAATCGGTTTGGTATGCCTCTTGCATGTTCTTGTCTGGCAAGTCGGTTCATAGTCTTGAAGTTCAGATGGTTGAACCTTTTGTGCCACAACCAGCTCACATCTGAACTGCTCTTTGATAACAAACAAGTGTCAAGAAGGCTGCTGTTCCAGTCAGCGTAGTAGACATTCCCGGTTGGTGATCGATTTCCCAACAATATCACCTGCTTTGATCCGACATTTTTAACCCTACAACCCTGTGCATCAAACTTGACAGAGAAACCATTATCACAGAATTGGCTGATGGAGAGCAAGTTATGCTTCAATCCATCAACATAAGAAACATTAGAAATTGAAACATGATTGGTTTCAAGTGTACCGTAACCTCTGGTGTAACCTTTTGAGTTGTCACCAAAAGTAACTAATGGACCTTCTTTCTCCACAAAACTTTCAAGCAAATCCTTCAGATTCGTCATGTGTTTCGAGCAACCACTGTCCATCACCCACATTGTTGCAGACGCTTTATTCTTCCTCAGCTGTTTCTCCTGCACCTGTAAAGAGAAACTCGCTTAGGTCCCCAATTTCAGTTGGGTCCTGGAGGGTTAGAACCAGTTCCCCCTGGAACTGTGCGTCGCTTTTCCCTGTATACTCGGATGGATTTATCATTCCAGATTTACAAAAACACCTTGGTTATCCTTAGGCTTGTTGTTAGTAGTGATGTTCTGTTTCTTGGGAGGAGTTGGATTTCTCCCATTCTGAGCTTTCGGAGGAGAGGCTTTCCCCCTATTTTGATGGCGATTCTTATCCTGTTGAATTTGTCTGTGAGGTCGGACGCCATGTTGGAATCTTTGTGGCTGATTCTGATTCCAACTCCCTGAGTATTGTCTGTAGCTGTTCATGCCCTGTTGGTGATTCATATTATGGCATGAATATCTCCAGTTGTTCGACCTGTTCCTCATTGGTTGACTCGGTTGGAACCTTTGGTTGAACTGATGTTGGAACCGCTGTTGATTCAGATGATTGAACCCTTGTCGGATCTACGGTCGGTTCCATTCTTTCTGATGTTGACTCTGAGGTTGATGCAGAGGTCAGTTCTGATTCTGAGTTCGGTTGCGATTATGCCTTCGACGCCTCTGATTCGTCTTTTGACTTTTGGAACATTCCCCCTCGGTTGATATCCCAACCAATAGAACATTCTGTCCTTCATCTACTGCTCCTTTTCCCTTCTCAGTTGTGGTTGCCTTAGTCGGTTGAGCTTGCTGAGAAGTGGAGGTTGAATTACTTTGTGGTGACTCAGGTTCCACTGTGTTAGGTTTGACAACCTTGACCTCAACAACTTTGATGAAGGTTGCTGGAGGAATTTCATGATCTTTAATCACATCATAACCGAGTCCTGACACGTCATCCATCTGTCTACTGTAATTGATAAGATTCTCGATGATCTTGGATGACTGATACAGCTTGATTAGGTTGTCCTTCTCAGTTTGCAACTCCTTGAGGAGGACAGTTATCTGCTCGGTTTGCCCATCTGACTTCTTTATCAGCTGGTCGATCTGAGTCTCTTGATTTTTCAACTGATCTTGCTGCTCCTTGATCTGCTTCGGCAACTCCTCATCAGTTGGAGCCTTAGCCTCATTCAGTTGACTCTTGAGATTCTCAATCTCCTCGGTTTGGCTCTTGATCAGATCGTCCTTTTCGGTTAAGGAATCTTCAAGTTTGGTGAACTGAGCTTGAAGACTCTTAAACTCAACCGATTGTTGATGCAGTTCCTCACTGAGTTCTTGAAAGTCACTCTAGGAGGGTTCCAACTCTTCGTCCAGAGATTCATGCATGTTAGAAGTATTGGAAGAATTTAACTTAGTAGGATTAGAGTGTACCTCAGTATCATCTTGGTCGGTTCCAAGTGCCATGAGGCATTGATCCTGATTGATGGCGTTGTTGGTAGAAGTCAGCTCATCCTTATCTTCAGTGTCAGTGAAGATGTCCATGTCGTCATCTGCTTCTTCTGCTACCATGGCCTTGTTCTTTCCAACTTACTTGGCCCTCAACGCTTCTCTCTCTTTCTTTGTGAGGTTCGGACAGTCAGCTTTAAAATGTCTCTCCTTGCCGCATTCAAAGCAGTCGTTTGTCACAGGCTTTGAACTGTCTCGAGTTCGGTTTGATTTGTAGAATCGTTTGTATTTCCCGAACCGAGTGTCCATGTCGGCTAGTTTCTTTGACAGGGCTGCAATGTTCTGTTGCAGTTCCTCTCTGCTTGGCTCCTTTGCAGTTGTGTCAGCTGATCTGGTTGGCCTCGATGTTCTCGATTTGGAGTAGTCAGCTCGAAGAGCAACTGACTTTGAGGCTGAACCAACATCCTCAAGTCGACTTATCTGAACCGATGACTGAGATCTTCTTCGGTTCACCTTATACTCATTACCCTTTAAGATTGAGAACAATCTTTCAGTTCCCATTTCACCAAGGTCAGCTCGGCTCTCGTGGATATTGGTGAAAGTATCCCACTCAGCCGGTAAAGCTTGCAACACTTTGAGATTGATTTCTCTTAGTGTGTATTTTCCTCTACGGATGGACTGGATTCTTCTGAGGATGTCCATAAACCGGAGCTCTAGCTGATCAATTGTTTCATCTGTCTTCAGACAAAAATTGTCGAAGTCTTGGCATGCATGTGAGAACTTGTTCTCCTTCGTCTCATCGCTTCCTTCACTCAGCGATGCCAGGATATCCCACATTTCTTTGGCAGTCTCACACTCTTCAATCCAAGGGAGATAATCTTGTCCAATAGTGGACATAATCGTGCTTTGAGCCCAGATATCCAACTGGCTCACCTTGGCTTCCTCTAGAGTGTAGTCTTCCGGCTGCTTCTCCACAAACTCCACAACTGTATCCCCATCGTTGGGATTTGTAGGAGTGCGAGCTATTCTTTCTTTGATGATGATCGGTCCGGAAGAGAGTACTTGTTGCATCCTATGATGCTTCGACAGTAAGATCTTCTTCATCCGTGTCCTCCAGGATGTATAATTTACTACCGAGAACATGACAACGATCTTGTCCTTGACGTCCATCTGCACACAACAACAGAACAAATATGCAAGCAAATATGCACTAGCGTGAAAAATAGATCTGTTCAGTTGACCACTGAAGAAACTTTCTCGAATTCACACCTTGTGAAACAGAGTCAGTAGTCTTTTGAACCACTGCTCTGATACCACTTGATGGTCCCGATACGAGTTACTGGTGTATGGGGGAGGGATACACCAGTTAGGATTTTAAAACTAAACTCCTGAAAAATACTTCAACCGAGTAAAAAGACTCAGTTGGAATCTCACAGCTGAGTATGCAACCTCAGTTGGAAGAGTGGTGCTGTGCGGAATGTGGTGGAAATTAACAACTCGTAAAACAATTCACACATTTGTGCAAGGTCGGTCAAAAACCAAGACAGTTGATAATGCTAAGATCAGTTTGTATGCTGGTTAGAAGGTCAGTTGAAAATGCAAGAAATAAACAACATAAACACTAGCACACAGAGATTTACGTGGTTCGGAGAAATCTCCTACGTCTACGGGGAGTTGTGAGTCCACACAACTCTGTCCAAGTTCTTCTGGACAAACCACTCAGCTTACGCGGGCTGAGCAACCGTTAAGGATAAGTTTGCGGGTACTTATCAACCTTACAGTTTAGTTTTCGGGTACTAAACAACCTATTTACTCAGTTGCAGGAAGAGTAGGATCCTAAACCTTTTCAGGTGAAAGAAAATAGGGTTCCAACTAAAAGCTCGAACACGAAGTGAGCTATGATCTAACACTCTACGAACTCTCACTAAGTGATGTTCTCAAGGTTCGATCTAAAGACACAAAAACTAACTAACTCTAGAACTCTCAACAAGTGATGTTCTAAGAGATTAAATTCAGTTCAGCTCGTGAAGAATATTGCTCTTTCTTTCGCTCTCTGGTTTCTTCTCGCGTGTGTGTCCATTTTTTTTTTCGAATGAATGACGGCATCTATTTATAGGCGGAGAGTATCAACTAGCCGTTGGAGGAGCTGTTGATCTCTGTTCTTTGAAAGCGATGGCTTGTCTCTCATCTCTGCAGACTTTCCCGATATGGCATCTGTACTCTTCTGCTTTCCATCTGAGATAGCCTTGTGTTGGGTCAAATGGGGTAATGACTGAACGGTCAAACCCTCTCACGTGACTTCCTTTTTGAAATTCAAATCTTAACAACAGACTTCCAACAAGGAGTGGTCGGTTAAGACTTTCGATCTTCAACTAATTTGTTCTTCAGCCGATGTTCTATCTGACAACTAACAGTTGAACTCTCAGCTGACTTCATCTTCAAGCTGTTGATCTTTTCGGTTGAGTTCTACAACTGATGTTCTGAAACTGAACACTCAGTTGTCTTCCTTGTATCTGATCAGTTAGGTTCAAACGCTCAGATGGCTTCCTTTCATCTGATGTTCTCTTCCCCCATACTGCTTTTCAACCGATGAACACTCAGTTGTTTTTCTTACAACTGATGTTCTATCTCTTGCATGTGACTTCCCCTTTTTAGATACTTGACTATTGATCTTAACTTTGAACGTAACTTCCTCCTTCTTGATTCTCATCTGACGAACGCTCATGTGATGTTCTTATGTCTTCCCCCTTTTCGCATTCTGATGAAGTGAACGCTCAGTTGTTTTTCTTACAACTGATGTTCTATTCGAGTGAAGCCTTGTTGCCATCTTTAGCTGGAGACCTGAAAAGATAGAATCTTAACAATGCTCAAACAGCGAGCCTACCTACTAACATTAGGTTCTGGCAACATCTACTCGGTTGGGGTCAGTTGGTTTTAGAATTCATCAAAACTCTTACTAATAAATTTCCCAACACATTCTGATGTTTGGAGTCCGGCTAGGGTGACGTCCAAAGGAGGAGCTCGTTGGATGTTGACAATTATTGATGATTTTTTGAGAAAGGTGTGGGTTTTCTTTTTGAAGGAGAAGAGTGATGTTTGTTTGGAGTTTGGGAAGACTAGAGATGGAATTGCTGGTTATGTAGACTCTGATTTTGCAGGCGATCTTGATAGAAGAAGGTCTCTTACTGGATATGTTTTTAGCATAGGCGGTTGTGCTATTAGTTGGAAGGCTACTTTGCAGAGCACAGTTGCATTATCTACTACCGAGGCTGAGTATATGGCCATTACCGAAGCGGTTAAGGAGGCCATTTGGTTGAAGAGTTTATTTGCCGAATTGAGGAAGGATTTGCAGATTACTACGGTCTTTTATAATAGCCAGAGTGCTATTTCTCTTACAAAAGATCAAATGTTTCATGGGAGGACTAAGCACATTGATGTGCGTTATCACTTTGTACGTAATGTTGTTGCTCCTGATGATATTGTTGTGAGTAAGATTAGTACTCATGATAATCCTGCCGATATGATGACAAAGACACTTCCCGTTGCTAAGTTTGAGCATTGCTTGAACTTTGTTGATTTGAGCCCTTAGGGGTTTTGTGGAAGAGGTGGAGTTTTGTTGTCGATGTCGATGTTGTTTGGGGGGATAGTTTGTGATTTCGTGTCAAGTGGGACATTGTCATATATTAGTGACACGAATCTTGACCCATAAGTTGTTTCCTAGTTTGACTAGAACTAGGGCTTTATTTTGTGCTATTATAAATTGTCACGCCCCGACTCTCGAGGTGCGACTTACAAATAACAACAAAACCTAACAACTAACAATCAACTCAAATATGGGGAAAACATGCTCGGGGAAAACGATGATGAAAAATAAGGCAATCGAATTAGGCTTCCAAAGTATAATGAAATAATATTCGAGCATCTCAAAACCACTTATAACAGGAATTTAAATAAGTACTTCATGCTGACGAGGATAGAATTCCAACAAAAGAGAATACACCCATATATACCAAGTTAAGAGGATCATGTTCAACAGCATTTCAAATCAACGAGCCCATCGCTTAGAAGTACAATTCAAGTAGTTTAAGGAGTTAACAAATATTCAAAGTCATCGAGCACAACGCTCGGAACCAAAAACATGAGAATCAAAGTATTAGCATCAACAGACATCATTTCAAAAGGGTTGCAGCGGAAACTTGCAGCGGAAACTTGCATCAATACCCAACATCTGCACGTATGAAGACGTACAAATGTCAGTCTGAAATTCAACTAGACTCAACCAAAAGAACCATACCACACCACCAAATATCCATGCCATCGCCATCCAGTCAACCTGCATGTTTAGAAACACACGCAGGGCTGAGTACTTCGTACTCAGTGAACACAAGCCAAAACATTTGAATAAAGATGCTTCTTAAAGCTATAACAATTGAACTTGCCTCGCCGAACATCACAAGTATATAAGCAGTTTTAAAAACAGTTTTACTTGTGCATGTGAAAAAAACATTTTCTTTTAAACAGACTGCGCAGTCAAATATCATATAATATAACAGTATGTATCATCTGTCACAAACAATCTTACTGTGCCGAGAAGTAGGCCTCCTTCTCAAACACTGTGACCGGCCTAACCGAAGCAAGGCTCACAGTCACCTCAACATATACCACACGTGGGTTTCCTGCCTTTCACAGGATAATAACATCTTCACATAAACAGATGATAACACATACCAACTTTAATAAAAACGGCAAGTTAATCATAATTAAAATCATATCATAATATTCAATAGCATAACTAATTCTCATCGATAGTTTTGGTTCAGAAAAGCCCACCTGACTTCCGAAGAACTAGCTAGGTGGTTTAGGGCTATTTGTCCTTGCTTAATGATCCGTCCGGCTCGATCCTTCACAGTTCGACATCGATAGAAAAATAAGATACACAAAACGACGGATACAAAGGCATTGGGCTCAACTGAAGGACTTCTACTTGAGTCGATTCTCTCTTCGCTTAACCTTTCTAAAGGATTTCGCGTTCTCGACTTTAAATCTTTAACTCTACTCGAACTGGTTAATACTATTAATCAACGTCTCAAAACTTCCTCACTTTAATTAATAAACGTCATCATCTACATTCTATTACTCGAACTTTCTTTCAAAGACTTTAATCAATTCTCGGTTTAACAATTAGTAATTCAATCATTTTGCATACAAATAATTCAATTATTCTTCACATCATAAATAACATCATGCATTTAAACACTTATTTAATCATATAATGAATTCAAATAAATCAAACATACTTCAAGACACATTAACATTTATTCAATTTAGATCTTAAACTTAACTCGGTTATGCATTTCTTTTAAACCATTTACTTTATCTTTCTTATTTTATAGACAACGCTTTGTTCTAACTTCGTTATCTTATGAGGTATTTCATATCTTTTTCTCAATTAATATAATTTCTCTTTAATTATTATTAACTCTTATGAAATTAGAATTTCTTATTCATTTCTAATTCGATTCTCATTTCTTAACTCGACTATTATTTTTTTTTAATTATTCACTCGGTAATTTTTCTCGGTTTATTTTTAATTTGTTTGGTTGAAAACAACGTATTCAATTAATTATTTTTAATTAACTTCTCATAACTCGATATCTTATTCTATCATTATTTTCTTGATTAGCTTATACGAGTATCTAACCTTACTCGTCTAGCATTTTTTCTTTACTCGATTAAAACTTCCTTTCTATTTCTTCTCGATTAACTCTTTTTTAAACTCAGTTTTCTCAAATTTTGCTCATTTATTTAATAATTTCTTCTTCTTCTGTCTTTAACCTTTAAGCCATTTCTTTCTTAACAATTTCTTTATTAATTCATAAACATTTTTTTATAAATTAACTCATTTCATTAGTTAAGTTACCAAATATCTTTTTGTTGTAATTTAGTAAACATTCAAGTCTTTAAATTTTAATACAAGCAAATTCATTAACAAATCTTTCGTGCATTTTTCATCTTTAATAAATTAAAAGCTTTTAAACTTCTAATCTTTTTATTACAAAACTTATATTTTCATTCATAAATTAAACTAATATACATTAAAACATCTAATCATTCAATTTATTTTCTATATTTTCACATTTTATTTCTTTAAAATTTCAACATGCAATTTCATTTTCTTAACTTAAACACATGTATAATTATACTAACATATCATACAATCATCTCATTGATCAAAACATCACTCAATTCTTCAACAAAATCAACAAAATAATTTCTCCATCTTTCTCCAAAACACACGGCACACATGCACCTTCTTGTGCATTTTTATTTCTCAATTTTTTTCATGCATATAATCTCATTCTCAACATGATAAAGATAATAAATTAAGCATCAAAATAACAATAACTCAAAGAATTCATATTTTTCCTATTTTTCCTAAAAATTTCGGCATTCATCAAAGTTTTAGGGTTTTAATTTCTTTTTTCTTCTCCTAATTCACCGATTAAACCTAATGTTCGATTCTCACGATTTCTTCTCACTTGATTATCACATGCACATCCTAAGTTTGCCTAAACATAATTTAAATAACATGCATGCATAGTTTCTTTCTTTTAGGACTTAGAGATATACATATTTACAACTAATCAAATGAACTTCATACTTTAATTTAAATAGAAATCCTTCTCTTGGCTCTTGGAATCGAAATGGATGGAAAATGAAGCTTCAAAGCTTGGACTTGAAGGGAAGAAAGAAGTCTTCTTGAATCCTCAATGAAAAGAATAACATGAAATTAATCATCTATCTCTTTTAGGGCTTAAGAGCCAAAATGAAGAAAATGTAGGATGATTGTTGAATTTAACTTCAAGAACTTGGAGGATTATTACCTTTTTCTTGAAAATATGGATGGAATGAATGGAGGATGATACTTTCTACTTCATTTCCATGGATGAGGAGCTTGAATACATGGTTGCATGTAATTAAAATCAAATGTATGTGTGTGGTTGAGAGATTGCCGAGAGTGAGGGAGAGTTGAGAGTGAGAGAGTTTTATTTTTCTTCTTCTTGGGAGAGAGAGTTCGAATGAGAGAGAGAGATGGAGTGATGAATGAAGTCTTCTCCCTTTGTCTTAGTTGTACGAATTTGAAATCCAACAACAAGAATAAAGTGTAATGTTGGAAGTTGAAATTGTGTAAAGTGATTGATAGATAGGTGATTGATGTAGTTTGCATGCTACTTTAGGTAATGCCATGCATAAGACATAATTATGGCAATTAGTCTTGAAAATTGAAGAGTGATGGGAGAGGAGGTGTAAGGTGGCGTGGGAGGGAGAGAGGTGTGTCGACACGTGTCTTCGTCGTGTCGTTACGGGTGTTAATTATCCAGTCGTAAAGGTTTTTCAGATAAAACGATTCGTATTAATTACTTTTTATGCTATAAACGAGTCTAACCTCTTCTCGTCTCACTTTTGACACTAAAACATCTCAATCCTATTTCACGTCTCAATTAAAGGATGAAGGGTTTCGATCATTTAGTCTTTTAAATCTCAAAGGAATTTAGTCGGCTTATTAATCCGTTTATTAATCCTTTAAAGATTAACTCCTCATTACTCTTCTCAATTCTCGGGTAAGCTCTTACCCTATCTCAGTGACCTTAGAAGCAATTCTAGGTTCACAGATTCTAATTCAACTCTATTCTAAGTTCATCGGTGTAAATAATTTTCTCGGCGATCAACATTATTCTATCTCAGTTAAACAAATTCTTCGGAATTTTTCTGAAAATTATTCTCATACTCATTTTCACATAAACAACTCAACAAGTATATCACATCATCATCATCTCAGATAAATAGAACAAATAAATTCACACAAAACTCACAAAGCATTCTAAACGTTTTACTCAATTCTCTTCGTTTAGAAAAGAAAATTTTTATTCCTAAATTCTCATCTTTTAACTCACTCGGCTAGTTATACGCTCTCTAAAGGTATAAAAGCTCGAGGTATCACATAAATAGGTGTTCTTCTATTGTAATTTGTATCTCATATTTGATCTCGTTTATCCCCATTAGTGAAATCTTCTCCTCTGCCCGTGGTTTCCTCCCGATTTGGGTTTCCACGTAAATCTTGTATTCTTTTCGTTTCATGTTTTTCGTTTCTACTTGTCTTATATTCAATAACATAAATTTAATAAACTTCTATATTAAATTATAAGGTAAGTTTGAGCCCTAATATCATAATTGTATTACGTTATTAACCTTAAATTAAATTGGTTATAAGGATATTTTAGGCAAACCAAATTTTGTAAAATAAGACTTTTTTTTTTATATTAATATGGATGTAACTAAATTATGCTAAATTAGTATCAAAATAGGTATATCAAGTGAGCTAAAAAATTTACGCGAGTTCGAGATAGTAGAAATACTAATTTAAATCTTCAACCTTGTTTTTTTTTAACCATTTATATTAAGTGCAAGAACAAAAAAATATCGGAACAGTAACCATAAAATTTGGTAATTCCACACATGAGGAAATATTCCTGAAATTTTTGGCTAGATCATGAGCCAAATAATTGGCATCTCTTTATATGAACAATTTTGAAGGAATATCTATCCTCCAAAATTTGATTACAACTCCTAATAACCTCACCAAATTCAGGCACATCGTTCGGATAGCAATAATATTGACATTAATTTACTATTTGTCTCAAATATAATTGAATGTACCCAAATACTTAATTCATGACAAAGCCTCATACAGTCTCGCCCTCTTCTACAAACAAACATCCAAGTATACAAGTCATTCGGGTTGAGATAAATTTCCACCTTATCTCGAAGGATCATCCCTATCCCAATTGTCTTGCGGATTATGAAAAAAAGCGCTTTTCTGCAAGTTACGTTACGCCCTAACTATACGATGGCTGGTCTCCAAAGATGAAAGGACTTCGTCTTACTACTTACTAATCTCCAAATTTCCCACACTTGATTTGTGAAAGTGCATGTCGGAATTAGAAACACCACTTACTATTTACTGACACGCTATAAACTTACACGTTGCATGCATCAACAACATTAAATTGGCTTTGTATATATATAAAAGTTGCATGTTGAATGGCATTATGATTTTAAAATGTCTAATCAAATTTGTGCTTCAATTCAGTTTTACTCTTGTCATATACGATCATCATAATATAATAGAGAAGTCGAAATGGATTCCAAATTTCCAAGAACAACATTTGGAATTTATTAGTTTAAAAGGGAATATTACAAAAGTCGATTACAAATAATTTCCCCATTGATGAAGCAAAAGTTCCGTCGCTACGGACTCATGCAGCAGACACGACGAATATTGATTAATAGACGAGTTTGTTAATGAGTTAACACAAGCACGTCGATGATGTTATTGCTTCTACATCAAACTCTACGAGCTCGAAATTGTTCAATCCATTCACTGCCTCAAGTTCTCCACGATGTAGGAGGCATAAAGATCCCTGCAATCAATCACAACCACCAAAGTCGAATAAATACTCTCGACATCAAATCATCTTAGTCCATAATTGGTGTCTCGTTCTATTTTTGGAAAGTTTCGTGTACAACGGAGAATTAATGACACTCACATTGAGTATTTGATAGCATCAACTGCTGCTTCAGCAGGGAGGAAGTTTTCCACTGCAACTGACTTATTCTCATTCTTCTTATCTTTTCAACACAAGTCAAGTAAGAACAAAAACCAAAGGAAACTACGAGCAAACAAATAAATTCTAGCGCGAATTGCCCTAAATATACAAACTTCACTTAGTTTTTGATTTTGCAAACAAACTATCAATTTAGTCTTTAAATTCATAAACTGTGTACTTTTTTTTTATGAATTTACAGGCCAAATTGATAGTTTGGGAGCAAAACCAAAATCCGAGTAAAGTTTGTGAATTCAGGGACAATAATTCACTGGCCCTAAAATCTACTTAGTCTCCTACAGTTTATCTGATAACAGTTAATAATTTTGGAAAGGATACAGTCCTCAAAGAAGCGGCGAATTTCAGCAAGACGGTGAGGTGGGAGGGCGTTTATGTCCTGGTAATGGCGGAACTCAGGGTCATCAGCGCATACTGCAATAATTTTGTCGTCCCTCTCTCCCTGTCAAATGGTTCTTGAAAGATGAGTTTAGTGAACCGAGTGTTGGTTAGGTACTTAAAGAAAGAGTTAGTTAATTTAGTTACCTGATCAATCATAGGCATCAAGCCAATGGCACGAGCACGAAGGTAACTACCGGGAAGAACAGGTTCCTGTGCAGGAAAAGAAATAAATTTATTAAGCACGACACAAGTAGTTTCACTTTGGCTTTCGCTTTAGCAATCTCAACAAAATCATCCCAAAAGAAGAAGTTGGAAAGAACCTGCATCAGCACCAAAACATCCATGGGATCATTGTCTTCGCAGAGGGTTCGTGGAATGAAACCGTAGTTATGTGGATATACAACGGATGAGTAAAGAATTCTATCCACCTGTAAAATCATGACTTGTTTCGTAAATTGCAGCAAGTATAAAATCAGAGTGTATTCAGGAAGCAACAGGACAGGAGGGGACGTCGTTGTGCAGTAGATTTCAAGGTTTTTCCTCTAGATGCACCTCTGTGTTGGTATCCTATTTAATGTTGTTTCAACAATAAAGCCCTTGTATTGTCAAAACAAAATAATAATATGGTATGCTCTAGAACGTATAAAATTAGACGAAAAATTAGCAGCAGGGCTAGAGTAATAATTAAATTACACAAAATGCATCACTAGCTGTTGTACATATACTGCAGACAAGGATGTAAGATCGAACAACACATCAAAGGGTGAATAATTTTACACATTCATTGTATAGATGCATGCTGGATAGACATTTAAAACCGTGTTCCTATATTATCGTAACTAGCTTCTCATTCAATAACAGTTTCTAATCATATTCATTAGTTTTCTTTCCCAATGTTGAACCAAGGAAACGGGAAGGGAATTGCTCACTTTGATAAGGCCACTGGTTTTGTCGAGCTCATATTTTACTTTGCTGCCTTTTCCAATTTCAATCACCTGCCAAGTTGCTTTAGATTGATCAGCTGTTCAACTTGTGCAAAGCAGAACTAAGATAAAAATAATAATAATAATAATAATAATAATAATAATAATAATAATAATAATAATAATAATAAATAAATAAAGAAATAAATAAATTTCCTTTGATATGTTACAAGCGAAACATGCACCATCATCAGAAAATTACACGAATAGAAAAAACGTATTAACCATCAGTGCAAATCAAAAGGAGGGAAAAGATTCTGAAAATGAATTTTCAGAAAGTGTAACAAAGAATTTGACGGAGGTAGACTTCTGATATGAATAATTCACAAAATGATAATATGCACTAAAACTAAGTATGCAATGAGAAGAAAGCACTCACACAGTTGAACACTGCTGGTGCTCCTGGCCCTGCATATACATAAACACCGAGTATCAAAAACATGAGAGCGAATCCCACCGTAAACAACAAAGCTAACGGTGGAAAGAATGACAAAATCATAGAACAAGAAGCATCAAAAGGGACTTTATTCAGAAAACCAAGACATACAATAATTGCCAAAATGATATGAAGATTAGGTCTACAATAATGAAAAATTATAAGTGATGAAGCTTATGAAAAGCTCGAACCAATTTCCAAGTCATGCCACGGGTGAGCAGCAACCGATCTCCTAGACATAGAAGAAAGAATCCTCTCATTGAGAGCAACACGACGATTCCCCGGAGCATTGTTTTCAGCCATATTCTACAAAAGAAAAGTCAAACTATTTTCACTTTCTTTCTCTCATATTCATCATAACTTCAATTTACTTTGTGTCATGAATTTCATAGTACTCAAGAAATCATACTCTTGAGATCACAAGAACCAGATAACATTCATGAATCAAGCATCAACAGAAGGAAAGTACACTAGCTAGCAAACATGCTGCAACACAGACATAATTCTAAAATTGCTATTTATTTGCTCAAATCAATATCAAGAAAAGGAAGCCTCAAACTCCCATTCATGAGGAATAAACCAGTTTGAAACAAAATGTCAAGAAATAAAACCGACCAACAATGAAGAATTGGAAGAAAATAAACAAACTCAAAATCAAGCAAAAGGCCTTGTTCCTAGTTCTTAAGAACAAGAAGAAAAGTCACAACTTTGAAAATAGAGAAAACAAGATTTGGAACAACCCAAATCCAACAACACATGCTCTTCATACCCACGAAAGTAATTTACTAAGCATCATACACCACCACTTGCTAAAAATCAAGAAAAAAAAAACGCATATTGATATTGTTCATCAATAATTATTTATTAACTAAAAAACAAGGAAAAACAGAAAAGGAAAGCATAAGTTTGCTTGAAGGAGATAAGGGGGGTAAGACTTACAGAAAGAGGGGCTTGAGTTTGATGGGCAAGCTAAACAAAATTTCTCAAACTGGCGTTGTGAAGAGAGTTTGGGGGAGAGAGAGTGTGAGTTAATAGTATTAGTAGTGGCAGTGTACGTGGGGGAGGGGGAGAGTAGAGGGTGATGTGGCACTTTTTCAGGCAAATGTCTGATACAGATCAATCTGAGTCGTCGATAGAAGATTCTCTTTACATCGTGCGGTCGATATTGTGGGACACTTTTATTTCAAGAACAAACCAATAATATAGTTTTGCTTAGAGGTTTTTTTAATTGGAATATTCGTGAAAATGATTTCAACTTCTTTCTCATTCCTTTTCTTAAACCTCGATTTAGAATATTCAATTCTATCATATCTGTCTTAACTTTAATATTTCCAGTCGCATACACGAGATGAGTTTTTCGGTTTTTTCCTTCTTTTTGTAAAATTGTCTAAATTAAAACAACTCCCATCTGATTTTTTTCTCAAATAAAAATTATGGAAGAATAAATCATAAAGATAAATACGTTTATTAGTAAAATAAGATAATAAAATTTACGTACTCAAAATAATACTGGAATCTCGAATAGTAAACTAATTAACCTGTCGTATAAAAACCTCAAAAAAAAAAAAAAAAAAAAAAACATTATCTAGAATAAATAAAGAGTGCAATGGAAAAGAGTAGAGCATCATTCCACAATAGTTTGTAAAAAAGATTCCCAACTGTAGATGATAGCAATATTTGACATCTATAGATGAAAATATAGTTACAAAATTAACTGTACCAATTGCATTTCAACAAGAAAAATGAAAAGAAACCAGAAATCACAGAAGCAGCTGGGAATTATTCCTAAAGCTCAGAAACATTTAGAGGCTTAACATCTCTACAACGCATGTAGCTCAGAAACTGAGAGGGCAATTCTTCAAGAAGAGATTGAACCACAGAGATTTGTCCCGCTGCACAGCACAAAACCAACCAAAGTTAGGAAAAATCGACTGCATTTATCTATTACATTTTCACGTTACATCTTCTACCATTTAAACTACTCACCATGCACTTCACGCATCGGAACAAACTGCACAATGTCCCGTGTTGCTATCCTTCCACTACTACTCTCTAATCGGTGTCCGTTGTCAGCATCAAGAATCTTAAACAAGAACGTTGACATTCATAATGTCAGACTTAGAGCATCCTTAATAATCACAAGAAAGTTCCCTCAGTTTAAGGATCAGATTTAAGACACATACCTCCATTTGCTTGAAATCTGCATTTCCAACACCAACAATGAGGATAGAGAGCGGCAAGTCAGATGCTCTCACCACAGAATTTATGGTTTCTTGAAGATCGGAAACCACGCCATCCTACATACATTTAAAGTTTCATTACAAGAAAATATAACACAACGTGGCAAGAAAGGGGATTAGTGTTTTCATGAGTTGCTTACTGTTATAATCAAGAGGACATAATACTTGGCTTGATGGCAAGAAAGAGAGTGACCAGCAATATCTGCAGCCTTATTTATAACTTGGCCAAATAGCGTAGGTCCAGCCAGACTGACGTTATGTAGAGCAGACGTGTAAGCAACCATAATACCTTCAACACCTTCAACCTGGAGAAATAAGACGACATATATCCTTAGCATGATACTCCAAACCAGTACTACTAATGTTCAGAAAGATATGGTGTACATTAGGTATAATGACTTTGCATTTAAAGAAGGAGAATTTTATGATACATCAAACTTAATAGACACTCTATTTACCTCAAAATCAGTTGGGCTTCCATTTAGGTTGAAACAGTGAGATATTGAGCCATTGGGTGTCTTTCCACCAAATCCCCAAGCAGGGAAGTGTCTGTCTGAATCATAGAATTGTATCACCTCCCCAACCTCCATTATAGCCTACAATGAGTTTAGCAACATATTATGTAAGCAATAAATACATGTACATAATGCCTTTGGATTCTTGAATCACAACCACCAAAGTCTTAAATTATTCACATTGTTACCTGCTGGTAGGCATTTAGTCGGCCTGAAGGATCAATGTAATGCAGAGACTCTGGACTTCTGGGATCTCCATTGGAACCTGAAGATAATATACATGCATTATTCAGGTTGCATTATGAATCGTAGGAAAAAAGCGAGTTTTGGAACAGAAAATTAAGTTCTTACCAGTGAAGTCAACAGCAACCATGAAACAAAGTTCAAATCCACTGGAGATGTAGTCAAGAAAGCTATACAGTTGTTTCTCGACAAATCCATCGACAAAAAATTGACTTTTCATAACCTGGATATGCGCATAAATGTAAGAAATGAGAACAAGTTGCAACAGCTGTACAGATAGAGAAACTTGGGGAGAATGAAGACCTTATCATGGTGTCTGATCCCGGAAGGCGGTGAGATGAAATTAGCACCAGCTCTACTTTGGTGAAGGGCTTCAAGTTCTGCTATTGATTTCTGCATTTTTCTGTTTGACAAAAGAGAATGTTGATACACACAATCACAAGTTAAAGGAAGGAAAATACAATATATGAATCTGACAGCAAGAAAAATCGAGATTTAGGTACCCGATTAGAACATGATTCCCATTGGTATTGAAATCAAAGCACTCAATCACCAACGGGTTTTCCTGCAGAATAAATAGAGCAGATCAGAAAAGTAAAAAGTAGGATGAGAAATTGACACACAAGGTGTTGTATGTACTAATTATAATTCCTGCTTTGATTCCTCAGTTTTAAGATTGAATGTCTAATGATAGTACGAATTGAGTGAAAAGCAAAGAGTTGAAGATTGCGAAGGTAAGATTCAAAATTACCTTGCTCATGAATTGTTGCATGGTTAGACACAAAGGTCTCCAAGTTGGATTCAAGTTGTTGTTCACGACTTCAGTCTTGCAAATAGGAATATAGACTCCACTCTCAGCAGCCCTAGAGAATCTCAAGAAAGGATCCTGCATATCAAGTATAAGAAATTGAGTGGGACAAAATATTTCAATTGGTAGTCAATCATTTGCACGAACTGTGAATCTGAAGATACATACACTTTTGGAGAACGTGTCTTTGTTTTCTAGAGCTGAACATCGAAATTTTAGTTCTATGGCCTTCCTTGAAGCCACAGTTTCCTCCGCACGGACAGTTATTGTCCCCAGCTTTCTTGAACCTCTTCCACTTCCAAGATTCAAGGTCAAACTTCGGTCTCGTTTAGTTACAATCTGTCGTGGAAATTTGACAGAGACAATATATGGCACAAATTATTCCAAAATGAATAGTTATAAAACAAAATAAGCAGACAAAAGGTGGATTAAGCCTGCCTAGAAAAGTGAAAAAACATTAAAACTGAAAAAGGCATATAGAGGTGCCACATTCACAATTGAACAGCATAAATTAACAAATATATAGAAAAGAAAAAGAACTCACCTCAGAGACAGCACAACTAGCTTCACCGAGGAAATCTTGATCTTGCAATTTCAGCATCTGCAAATTTACCAAATCATGTTTACATTAACCATTTGGAAATGTCTAATGGCTAAATGAGTTGAAAACTTATAACAGAAATAGATGTTAAAGAAAACAACGTTGGATGCTCAATTTCTAGATATTTTTTTCATTGTATCGCAAAGTCACTGCAGCATCTAAACTCAACACCAAAATGACTTGCAGGAAATACAGCATACCTTAACAGGTAGATTGTGATATTTGGAGTCGACATCATACACATGAAAGCTAGAAAGAAGTATATTAGGTCAAAACAACTGAAGTTTAGGCAATCAGATTGCAAAGAAAAGGGCAGCAACAAATTTTGAAGGAAATGAATTAAACGCATGAATCACTTACATAAGCGTTTGAACCATCTCAAATTGATATGTAATGTTTATCTTCTGAATCCAAACAGGGTCTAGATTGTTCGCTATTACTTCAGTCCGGCCAAGTTCCTCAAGCTTCCCATCACGTCTCCTCATGTAGACCACTGCCATAGGATCACTCTGAAAGAAAGAAAATATTCCACCTTAATATTAGTTATGAGCAACTACATTAGAAAAACTATGGTTAGTACAGTTTAGGATTACAGTGAACACTTAAATATAAATGTTTACCTAACCTTAGCGTATATTTAAGAACTACAGTCATGCAAAAACGTAGTTATCTAGTTCATCAAATTTTGGAAGTTAAGAAAAGATAATGGATTCTCAATTGATTAAGCTCATTGTATTTAACTTACGGGGATGAATATTGCAAGATAAGGATGGGAAAAGGAAGCTGTATTTTCTACAGTAAAAGAATAAGAGGAGAAAGGAACAAATAAAAGAAGCTGCATTTTCTACAGTAAAAGAATAAAGATACCTAGACAGAATAAAGTCAACATGCAATTACACAAAACATGCAATTACAGTAAAAGAATAAAGACAGAAGCATTGACCTAGACAGAATAAAGTCAACATGCAATTACACAAAACATCAAGGACTTTAAACATGAAGCTTAAGATAACGTGCCAATAATCCTAGTCAAGCTCTTCTTTACCTTTGATACAATATCGAGATCAAGAAGCTTCGAAGCTGATAGTGACAACTGCATATAAGAATTAGCAAAATGTTACATTCCAATATCAAATGCAAACGTGAGATTAATTGCCTGCTTGAAATTAATATTCAAATAATCTTCAAGAGTAAGTAATAGACAATGGGAGCATGCAAAGTTGATAGCATCCATGCAAGAAAACTAAAGGAGCTTTACAAGTCAACCTATAGGAATTGACGAGGGGAGGATAACAAATTTTATATATGGACCAAAATACCCACCAAGCAAACTCTAGATGGCCACATGCCTTCCTCAAGTGGCCCCTTCCACGACTACAAGTTGAAGTCGTGGAATGTACCTTACTTAAGCATCGCATGTTACAGCCTAAACCCAACGGCACAATATTCCTAAAAACTAGCTTGTAAGAATGATGCCGAAAATTTTATAATCCTTACAAGTTAAAGTCGTGGCATGAACCTTACTCTAATATCGCTAGTTACAACCTAAATTCAGATGGAAAATCCAATCTAGCTCGTAAGAATGATGCCGATGAATCTATGATCCTCCGTTATGGTGTGGTCCCTTCCACGACTACGAATTGAAGGTCTTAGCATGAACTTTTACTCTAATATCGCTTGTTACAACCGTAATTAACTTCAAAACAAAAACCATTCTCACAAACCAAACGATGCCGAAAAAATTATAATCATCATCCCTTACTTAGCCCCTTCCATGACTACACAAATCGGGGCAATGGAGCCTGCTAAAATATCGGTTGTTACAATCTAAATCCAGAAATAAAATCAATCATAGTAGAAGATAGTTCATTGTGAGATGATGCCTATTGTAAAGCATAATAATTAATAATTAATTAAATAAATCCTATATTTTATTATCCCGTCGAATTTAATATACGTTGATGAACAGTGAATTGTTATATATATATATGTGTGTGTGTGTGTGTGCATTGCAGCATCTGCAAACACATTCCCCCAAATTTGTTGTACGGTACCTCAATCTGCGTGCAAAGAGCGTGTTCCCCTCTCGCTCTGAAGAAGTGCTCCACGGCGTCGTTAGGGCCAGAGGCGGCGCCACCGCCGCCGGTAACCGCACCAGGCTGGGACCTACCGCCCACCGCTTGTTGACCGCCTTTGACATCAGAGAAGCATTGCCCCATGATTGTGACTGAAGAAATTCTATGCAACTGCAGTTGTACACTGTGCTATTAAAATTCAAACCCAAAACCCTCCTCCTTCAAAAACCTTGCTCTCTGTGTGATGAATCAATCGTTTGGGGGTTTTAAATACAAAATTCACGCGTTTAAATTTTCCATATTTGATCACGTTGGGTTCGATCAACTAATTCGTGCTAATCCAAAAACAGAAAACTGGATGCTTCGTAGTAAGCGAGCGAGCATCTTTCCATGAATAACATGAAATGAATTTATTATATAGATATTACTATGGAATTTGTTGTAACTAATTCTTCAATTTCGACCAAATTTCCAAAAAATTGAAATTTCACGTGATAACAATATGAATCGATATAGCGTATACTTTTTTATATATATTATTATATTTAAATAATAAAAAAGAAACAATACAGAAAGACTTGTATACGTACCTACCAGCTACGAAGTTGCCCAATATCAATGGTAATAAAGATTATACGCGTGAATCAACATTAATACTTATCAAACCTTTATATTCGGGTACAAGCTTCGGACTAGGTTTCTTGAATGAAAATTATGTTGCAATTTTGGATAGAAATTAATTTGCAATGCCAGCTTTGTTCTTGCAACCAAAATAATATATTGACGGATGGGCCCCAAGTTATCATCGTTCTTAAATTCTTAAATATTGCTGTGGAATAGACCAAGGCTTTTATTTTTAAGAATTATTAAGACTTGTCAAAATTGATTAAAGTTGCGATCTCGATCTTTTTAATAAGAATAATATAATATAATATTTCCTCATTTCGTACTATTGATAGTCTATTTTCTTTTTAAAATATTTCGAACTTGTTTGATGGTTTATTTCATTTTAAAAATCAATAATGACAAACGGACAACTGTTGTCCGTACAACTGTTATCCGGATAACTACCGGTTTTAGGCTTGAAAACTGATTCAACTAATATTATTTAAAACCGTCAATTTTTTTCTTGAAAATCTGTCCAACCAATTCCTTACATCCATTATTTTCTTTTTTTAAATAATTTTATTAATTAATTATAAATTATATTTTAATAGATTTTAGTATAATCTTTCGTTCGAACTTAATTAAGGAATACAATAGTAAAACAAGAAAATAAAAAAACTGACAATTTTAAATAATATTGATTAAACTAATTTTCAAACTTAAAACCGATTAATTGTCCGGACAACAGTTATCCGTTTGTCGTTATCTTTTTGAACTAAATCAAGTCAACTCCTGAGACTCGCGTTTGTACAATTGTACCTCTCTCTCTCTCGCCTGTCTCGGCGACGAAGACCAAAAAAAGTTGGTCAATTTTCAAATAAGTTACAAAGACTTAGCTGATGATGACGTACATGTCCATATACGTATGCATCATGATGTTGCAAAACTCTTTTTTTCCTAGTGTTCATTAAAGTACTTTGACGAAAAAATGTGAAAAAGAGTAAAAAAGGTTCAATAACCTAAATACCGACAGAGTTCGGGAAATAGAGACAAACAGCAAATTGGTCGTCTAGGGGCCCGAAGGAATGGTGAGTTTTCTTGCTTTACGACAAGCCTCTGAACAAGGCTTCTCTTCTGACCGTCTTCCAGCTTGAATCCAATCCGAAGTGAAGAAAAAACGAGAAAGCAAAGAGAAAGCCTTCCACTTTCAGAAAAGAGCTTAGTTAGACCCTTCTTCGAGAGATCAGACGATTGTAGAAGAGATTGGCGTCTTTAGTCCTAATTGGTGTTTGTAGCCCTTTTACACCATAGAGAGCCATAGGGTCCCATATGGTTAGCTCAGCCATATCCATAGGTGTTGTTTGAGGAGTTAGAGTTGGGCGGGTTCGACCAGAAATGCTATGCTTACACACAAGACTACCCCTCTTCCCGAAAGCTTCGCGGGGGCTTCATCTGTTTCCCACTAGTCCTGAAAACCTGAGCTAAATCCGAACCTGAAACTGAGTCCTGAATTGGTGTAAACCTGAGCTCTCTTTTGCATAATTTTTACACGTTTATTATGTTGGTTGTTTTTTTTGAACATGATGGATAATCTTTTCAAGCAGCTCATCTTTTATCAATTTCTCACCAATTGTGAAAAATATTAGCATAGGGGGAGGGGTGTAATAATATTTTTCAATAGATTAAAGACATAAAAATGGGGAAGGGTGGAAGATCATGTGATAATTTTCTTTTCCATCCTAGTAAAGATGTGATAAGAAAATGATGTAAATGTTAATATTTTCTCACCTTTTCTTATTCATCATTTACAATAATCATATAAAAATTAGTGTTAATTGTAAATTAATACTTAATGTGTTTTTTATAATTTATAACGCAAATTGTGGAATGTTGCAAATAAATATCCAACTTATATTTTTGCAAATTCGATTTATCTTGTTTTTTCATCATCCATCAAATTGATTCGTTAATAATGTGGTCTATGATTCTGTTGTGTATATACATTACTATGTTGGGGCGTATCTAGAAATGTTTTCTTTGGGGGCTCATTATGTATGATGGGGCAACCTTTTTTTCCTTTACGGACATATTACATCGAACTCAATTTTAATCTATTTTCCTTAAAAATTCGAGGTATTTTCCCTTAAAATATTTTTACAAAAAATAAAATAATGGGTGTACGGAATCGATTGGATCGGTTTTCAAGAGAAAAACAATCGGCGATTTTAAATAATATTAATTTGATCGATTTTCAAACCTAAAACCGGTAATTGTCCGGACAACAGTTGTCCGTTTGTCATTATTGTATTTTTATATACCTTAATCACAACAAGGCTGATGGTATAAACTGTTACGAAACACAATTATTATTATTATAAGTGTAAAAAAGGAAAAAAAATTGGGGTGGGGCCGGGGCTTCCTGGAGTTATGTGTAGGTCCGCCACTGCTAATATGTTGTTATAAATCTTTTCATATAGTACCGTGTTTGGGAAGTGGTCAAGATTTTATTTTTTTTGGTAAATATTTAAATACAAAACGGCATTATTATATTGAAACATTTATAACAGCGTAGTACTTCCTCCCTTTTTAATTATAGGATATTTTAGCATTTTGCACAGAAATTAAGAAATATTAATAGTCGGTTTCTTTTGCAATGCTATTTTAAAAATTGGAGCCATTTTTTCATGAAATTTAATGTCAAGTTAATGAAATTTAATGTAAAGAACTCAAAAGACTAATTGAAAAATGAGCCATCATTAATAATTAGTTGAAATGTGAAGTAGAATTGATGGAAGGAGAGAGAAAGTATTCTTGATAAATGAAAATATCTTATAAAAAAAATAAATGAAAAGGGCTAAAACATCTTATAATTAAAACCGTAGGGAGTATATAACTAGAATGAAACACTAGTTTACGCCATTAATGAATGTCCTAATTCAATTTGTCGGTGCCAGAAAAATAGGATGTGTCGAATTTGCAAAACATTGTAAAGATTTAGCATTTATTTGCAACATTAAAATGTTCGAAATACCCTTGGAAATTACAAACTGCAAAATACACATATGAGAGTCAAAGCTTGGGAATTGCCGTTTTAGTTTGTAATCAAATTTTAATCAATATGATTTTAAAAGAAAATCGACAAGCGGGGGTGTAAAATAATAAGTGGAAATTAATGAGTTATATATTTAGATAAAATCCATCCCTAGTGAAGTACATAGAAATTAACTTTTTTATATATATACGAATTAAGATAAAGTTTATGATAATGGGTTTCTACATATTACAATGATTTCTATAACAGCTGTAGATGATAGAAAAAATCAATATTTACGTTAATGTCGTCTCAAATGGAAAAGACATCGGAAACAATGCATGAGTTCTAATTACAAAAAGTTAAAAATTTGTGTATTTTATTACAACTTTTTATATTCGTTTTGTAATTGTTGCATGGAAAAAAGTTGTGATTTAATTTGCAGTTTTTTCATGTTATAATCCACACCTTTCAACTTCGAGACTCGTCTTTGTACCTCTCTCACACAACGACGAAGACCAAAAGAGTTTGTCCTTTTTCATATACTACTATATTAGTACAATAATTTACAAAGACTTTGCTGCAAGAATCAGATGATGACGTTATAATGCATGACATATTTTTCATATACGTAATTCATGTCATGATGCTGCAATCATGTATCTCTATTAGATAGTTTAAATTACAATCATAAAATTAAGAGTCAAGTAGTAGAGAGATTCTTTTAGAGTTAAGAGGTATAATTTTGTACTCCAACTTAATTTTCAATAAAAGAGGCCAATTTTGATGTAATGAAACAAAAATGCCCTTAGTAGGGTAAAGGGTGATTTTTTGAATTTTTACATCCATATATATAGAATATTTACCACTTTTTTTTCCCACTTTTTCTCTCCACTTTCTCTCACTACTTTTCTCTCTCTCTCTCTCTCTCGTCTGCAACCACCACTGTTCATTTCTTCCGCCTCCGCCACCACAAACACTTCCTCCGCCTCCGCCTCCACCTACTCGCCGCCGCCACCCACAACGCCACCACCATCCGCCGCCTCCCCTTTCTCTCTCTCTCTCGCGTCTGCCCTATTTTCCTCCGCCACCAACCGACGCTCTGCCCTAGTTTCCTCCACCACCACCGACTCGTCGCCGCCTCCCACAACGCCACCGTCTTCTGCGCCTCCACACCCTCCACCACCAACGTCTTCTCCGCCGCTCTGCCCTAGTTTCTCTCTCTCGAGCAACCACCGCCACCAACCGCCACAAACCGCTGCGATGGTATGACTAAAGAAGGCGGCAAAGCGCCCAAAAACCGGCTCCGCCAGCAAACAAAGAGAAGCCGCCGCCGCCGCCGTCGACGAACAACCGGTCGATGAAGCTCAACAGGAGATGGGCGACGACCCATTCGGCGAAATGCTGGTAATTCCACACAAAATTTGCAGAATCTGTGAATATTTTTAATTTTTGAATTTCGCGGGCTTGGTACTGTTTGTTTCTCGATAAATCGTACATGAAATCTCGTTTGGCGGTTGTATTGTAGTTGATCTGAAAAATTTGAAACGATTTCTTGTATAATAACTTATTTTTGGTATGATATTCATCGACATAGTACAATATCCATTTTTATTGTTACGATATTGCGAATATCGTACTCATTTTTATTGTTTGAGATTTGTTTCTTGCACCATTGAGCATGATTTATTTGATATTTGAGGGATGCCTTGTTTGAAAAATAATGTTTCTGTAGATACGATATTGTTAATATCGTATTTGAGGATGAATAATTGGTGCCATATATATTGTACAATATTATATCTATATAGGACGATATTCCCAATGAGCACAACAGATTTATGGCACGAAATAAGAATGCATGTGAGCATCATGTTACGATTTATGTGAGAAGATGATTTTATCTGCCAAATTTGCTACGATATATCAAATATCGTACTTTGCGTGTTAAGAGATTACCTATATCGTACTTAGTGTGTTACGCTTTTATAAACCCGTACATGTACGCAACCGATGCATGTGAGTAATATGTTACGATTTATTTGAGAAGATGATTGGATGTGAGAAATTTATGATGATATTACCTAATAGCGAACTTTGTTTGTTACGATATTGTCCAATCTCGTACACAAATTCGTGTTTAACCACTTTCTGTCTACATGTTTTCAGTTTTCTTAGAAATATGTCCACCCCGACTTGATGGAACCACCTCACCATAGGGTGCAATGCTATGGCTATGAGGGTCTCATTGGAGAAATACGGGAAGGTGCTCGAGTCCTTTAGAGAGGAAGTAATATCCGAAGTCAAGCATTCCGCTCTAGGGGTCTTTATGAGATTGGATGACTCCAACTGCAGATCAGGGCTGGCGCCCAACTACATGTTGTCCCGTCAAGTGAGGCCAAGCGAGAAAACAGCCCAAAACGTTGACACCACAGCCCTATGGTTCAAGGTGGAGGGAAAAATATTACGCTTCTCCCGAGTGGAGTACGCTTTGGTCAGCGGACTGAAATTCGGACCAGCTTCCTTTAATCCCTATGGCAGGCTTGTCCTCCCAAATGATTCCATCTACGAGAGGCTATTCGACACCACAAAGGTAATTAGTGGAAACGATGTTCATGCTGTTTTTAATGCCAAAAAGTATGGAAGTGCCGATGATGCCATCAAACTGGCAAAGATGTTGTTAGCCGTTTCCTACGTGATGGGCTTTGAACAAGCACGCAACAAGATCCCTTTGTGGATGTGGGTGCTCGTGGAGGACAAGGAAGCTTGGAAGGAATTTCCTTGGGGAAGTATATCATTTCAAGCTTTGATGGACAGCATAAACAAGGTTACAAAAAAGAGAGCCGCCAGAACATTGCCTGGATATCATCTCAAAGGCAACACATTCGCCTTATTGGTAAGTTTACTGCTACTCATACTACGATTTACATGAAAATCGTACACACGTGTGACCAAAAATCTTTTACAGGCATGGATTTTTTGCTCACTACCAGCTGTCGGGAGAAGCATCGGCATGAAGAATGAACAAAATAAGAAGAAGATACCTCGATTCTTGAGGTACACTTATATCAAGAATACAGACATGCCAGAAGGTCTTAAAGCCAAGGTAAAAATTTACTAAGCTGTACGATATTAAATTTTGACTGAGTTGTTGAGTTTTTGTGTGTACGATATTCGTAATATCGTACTCTATTTTTGCTTGCATGCTACGATATTCAATTTGTTAGCCGCTTGCATGTTAGGATATTGGTAATATCCTACTTTATTTGCTACGAGATTCTTATTTATGCTATGAGATTTTAATTCATGCTACGATTTTCAAAATATCGTACTTTATTTGCTATGAGATTCTAATTCATTCTATGATATTGTAAGTCATGCTACGAGATTCGGAATATCGTACTTTATTTGAAACAAAATTGTTATGCATATCTGAAAATGTGTACGATGTTACGATATTAGGAATATCGTACATAATGCACCATATGATTTAGTTTTATGCTTGTCTCAATGTACGATATTTGAAATATCGTACATTGATTACGTGTCGTTAAAGTACGATTTATTTAATTCGTATCAGTTTTATGCACAACTAACTTATCTAATATATCATGTAGGACCTTAAAGCCGTATTGGAACCAGGTAGGACCGAATCGAGGTCTCCCTACTGGAAATCGCTTGAGCAAGATCCTGAAGGAAAACAATTTGCCTTCACGTACGATGCCAATGACACGAAGATGAAAAAGAAGAGGCCTCGCGAAGATGGTGGTGATGATGAGGAAGGTCCGAGTGATGCTGCTAGGCCTGCGGCTCCCCATTCCGCTGCAACGAGCTCTAGACGTCAAGCCCCACTCACCGATGAAGACAGAGCTTCATTGATCAAAGAGATCGGTGAATACGCGGATGAGGTTGCAGCGAAGCGGGCTAGGCTAGAAGCAGAGGCATTCTTCACAGCCGTACGGGACGAGATGATTGTTGGTGTTGGAGAGTATGTTTTCCAGAAGATGTTTGAAGCATGTGGTCCTCCTACGGACCAAGACTTTGCGGCGAGGATGAGCCAGCACAAAACCCCCGCACCACCCAGCATGATCAGCAGCACCCCTCCCCACACTCTGATCAAAGAAATCAGCAGCAGCCATCCTCCCAAGTAGAGGAACATGAGCCACCGGTGGATGAGGCCACGAAGGATGCAGCAGCAGCACAGGATGAACCAGCGCCGGATCCACCACCAGACATAATACTGGACGATGTCAAGCATGCTGAGGATGCCGAGCAAGCGGGGGTTGTCGAGGATGCCGAGCAAGCTGAGGATGCGCTGGAGGATGCCGTAGATGCCGAGATTGAAGCTGAGCCCAACACTGAACAATAATTTTACTTATTGATGCCGAGATTGAAGCTGAGCCCAACACTGCGTGTGTGATGGTGAAAAATAATTTTACTTATTTCTGTTTTTTTTTTCTCACTTAAACAATGGATAATCAGCATTTAGTTTAAAATTTGTGTAATTTGCGGTTCGAATCATGCTACTTCGTACAAATGTTAGTACAATTTTCATGTATTTCGTAACATGATCATTGATATCCGTTGTCATTCTTGCAACGAGATTCATAAAACTCGTTGTAAGAATTGCAACTTTTGTATTTCAAAATTTTGAATCAACTAAATTGTATCTTCTATTAGTTGCTCGCAAGAGAACGAGGTCCTAGTAGTACAATAAGCTAACTCGAGTCGAATCTCAAGGAAAGCTTTGCAGGGCAATTGATTCGTGCTTTGCACAAGAAAATAAAAACATTCTAAACATTCTAATCAAATGAGGTCATGTGGATTGAAACTAAAACAAGACAGAAATAAAATGCAAATATAGAAATCGAGTTAAAACGATCTAGGATAAGAGATTTCGTCGCCTCGAGATAATACAAACAAACTATTATAGTACATGCAACAAATCACCTCATATAAACACTTTCAACAAAGAATTGAAATACTAACTTTCGTATTCATACAACAATTCTTAGCTAAAAGAATTCTACAAACCGATCCTAGTTAGATTACGCATCTCCGATTAAACCTAACGTCGATTGAACCTAAATCAAATAATGAATTCTTCTATCGATCTCATTCATTATTTATAACGATCTAGCTTTGGCCAAAAGTTCGATCACATACAAACCAATTCAATCAACAAGCACGTACACATGATAATTAACAATTATCTCGACTTGAACATCCCTAATCCTAGACTAAATTATTTAGTTCATCATACTGGAAATTAAATGCAATAAACAAAAGATAAACATAGCATAAACGAGATAAAAGTCTTACAAGTACTTGGAAGTCGTAAACGATCAACGATGCGAAGAACTAAAACCAAATCTAAATTGTTTGGACAAGGAAATAAGATTCTACAGAGTTTTTCTTATTAATCTATGCTAAAAACTGGAAAAGAGAATGATGTCCCGTCCAAAAACCGCCCAAATACATTAATATAGCTGGAAATAACTGTCGTCCCGCGCCGGCAGGAGTCCCGCTCCGGCGGAAAAAATTATGCGCAATTCGGCGGGAGTCTCGCTCCGGCGGAAAAAGTTATGCGCAATTCAACCCCGCGCCGGCGGAGATCCCGCTCCGGCGGAAATCCTATCTTCCTCCTCTTCACCGATTTTCACTTCTTTTTCCGCATTTCTTTCGACGTTTCTTGCCTCTTCCGCCACCTTTGTACCTACACACACCACAACACCAAACACCACACGAAAAACCATGACTTGTAATAAAAAAAAACGAATAAAAACATGCTCAACGCACACAAATAATCACACGAAAAACACACAAAGATGAACTAAACAACTCCTCCACACTTAGCATTTTGCTTGTCCTCAAGCAAACCAAAGACACGTAGTATGAATCGACAAACATATTCACCAAATCATCACCACAAGACTTCCTTTTCATCGCTAGTTCCAAAGTCAACTAAAGCCAATTCTGATGCAATGACATCCAACCACGTATGTTTCCCGTCAAATAGAACTATCAATTCGATCAAAATGCAACTCATTCTTTCAACTCTATACTTTGTCAGTCGCCTTTACCAGAAGGTCCTCATGATATCAACCATTTACTAAAAGAAACGAGGAATATAAGGATGAATCAACGAGACATGATCATTAGGTTCTATCCATCGAAATTTCAATCCGAGTCTCCTAATGTGGTTTCCCATACTCATCATTTGAATTTCTCCAAATGAGAGGAGTAGAATCTCAGATTCACCTTATTTATAACCCCGTACTTCAAGATTTTTTTTTTAAACTGAATTGATTAGGATATTTTCACGAGGTTTAGTCTTCGAAGATTATCCGAAGCTTCCTCGTGTGGTTTTCCATGCTCATTAGTCATGTCTTAAAGAGATAACGACTAAGAGGAGCAAAATCCACACTACTCACATTTTATTCTACAAAGTTTTATTTACAACAAAGACCATCATCTAAGCAACCAACGAAGCATAGTTATCAACAAGGTCTGTGATACCCCGAGCTTTTATACCTTTAGAGAGCGTATAATTAACCGAGTGAGTTAAAAGATGAGAATTTAGGAGTAAAATTTTTCTTTTCTAAACGAAGAGAAATGAGTAAAACGTTTAAATTGCTTTGTGAGTTTTGTGTGAATTTATCTGTTCTATTTATCTGAGATGATGATGATGTGATATGCTTGTTGAGTTGCTTATATGAAAATGAGTATGAGATTAATTACTATAAAAATCCCGAAGAGTTTGCTTGATTGAGATAGCATAATATTAATCGCCGAGAAATATATTTATACCGATGAACTTAGAATAGAATTGAATTAGAATCTTCGAACCTAGAATTGCTTTTAAGGTCACTGAGATAGGGTAAGAGCTTATCTGAGAATTGAGAAGAGTAATGAGGAGTTAATCTTTAAAGGATTAATAAACGGATTAATAAGCCGACTAAATTCCTTTGAGATTTAAAAGACTAAATGATCGAAACCCTTAATCTTTTAATTGAGACGTGAAATAGGATTGAGATGACTTAGTGACAAAAGTGAGACGAGAAGAGGTTAGACTCGTTTATAGCATAAAAAGAAATTAATACGAATCGTTTTATCCGGAAAACCTTTACGACCGGGTAATTAACACCCGTAACGACACGACGAAGACACGTGTCGACACACCTCTCTCTCTCTCACGCCACCTCACACCTATCTACAAGGCTATATCTAGATGTTATCATGATTATTCTCTAGAAATGACCAACAATACTTAGTAAATTGTGTAATCAAAGTATGCATGCAATCAACATCACATCAACCTATCCATTCATGTCTTAATACAATTTCCAACATCAAAACATCATCATTCTTATTCCTTATGTTGGAATTCAAAATGCATGCAACTTTATTCAAAGAGAGAAGAACTTGTTCATCTACACTACTCTCCCTCTCTCATTCGAACTCTCTCTCTCTCAAAACAACAAAGAAAACAACACATTCTCTCCAATCTCTCTCAACTCTCGGCACTCTCTCAAACTCACACATACATTTGATTTTTCTTACATGAAACCATGTATTCAAGCTCCTCATCCATGGAAATGAAGTAGAAAGTATCATCCTCCATTCATTCCATCCATATTTTCAAGAAAAAGGTAATAATCCTCCAAGTTCTTGAAGTTAAATTCAACAATCATCCTACATTTTCTTCATTTTGGCTCTTAAGCCCTAAAAGAGATAGATGATTAATTTCATGTTATTCTTTTCTTTGAGGATTCAAGAAGACTTCTTTCTTCCCTTCAAGTCTAAGCTTTGAAGCTACAATTTCCATCCATTTCAATTCCAAGAGCAAAGAGAAAGGATTTCCATTTAAATTAAAGTATGATATTCATTTGATTAGTTGTAAATATGTATATCTCTAAGTCCTAAAAGAAAGAAACTATGCATGCATGCTATTTAATTTATGTTTAGGCAAACTTAGGATGTGCATGTGATAATCGAGTGAGAAGAAATCGTTTGGAGAATCGAACATTAGGTTTTAATCAATGAATTAAGAGAAGAAAAAGAATTTAAAACCCTAAAATCTTGATGAATACCGAAAATGTTAGACAAAATAGGAAAAATATGAATTCTTTGAGTTATTGATATTTTGATGCTTGATTTGTTATTTTTATTATGTTGAGAATGAGATTATATGCATGAAAAATTGAGAAATAAATTGCACAAAAAAGGCCATGAATGCCGTGTATTATGATGAAAAATGGAGAAATTATTTTGTTGATTTTGTTGATGAATTGAGTGATGTTTTGATCAATGAGATGATTGTATGATATGTTAGTATAATCATACATGTTATTAAGTTAAGAAAATGAGATTGCATGTTGAGGGTTTTTAAAGAAATTAAATGTGATGATATAAAGAAGATTGAATGTTTAAGTGTTACAATGTATGTATGATTATTAGTTAAATTATAAGTAAAGATAGAAGTTTTGTAATAAAAAGATTAGAGTTTAAAAGCTTTTAATTTATTAAAGATGAAAAATGCATGAAAGATATGTTAATGAATTTTCTTGTATTAAAATTTAAAGACTTGAATTTTTACTAAACTACAACAAAAAGATATTTATAACTTAACTAATAAAATGAACTAGTTTATAAAAATGTTTATTAAAAGATAAAGAAAACCTATTAAGTAAGAAATGGCTTAAAAGTTAAAGATAAGAGAAGAAGAAATTATTAAAGAAGTAAGCAAGAATTGAGAAAACCGAGTTTAAAAGAATTAATCGATAAGAAGTAAAAAGGAAGTTTTAATCGAGTAAAGAAAAGATGCTAGACGAGTAAGGTTAGATACTCGTATAAGTTTATCAAGAAAATAATAATGGAATAAGATATCGAGTAATGAGTTGAAAAGAATTAATTAAAAATAATTAATTGAGTACGTTGCTTTCAACCAAGCGAATTAAAAATAAACCAATAGAAATTACCGAGTGAATAATTAGAAAAATAATAGTCGAGTTAAGAAATGATAATCGAATTAGAAATAAATAAGAAATTCTAATTTCATAAGAGTTTAATATTAATAAAGAGAATTTTTATTAAATAAGTAGAAGTTATAAATACCTCTTAAGATAACGGATGTAGAACAAAACGTTGTCTACAAAATAAGAAAAATAGAGTAAATAGTTTGAGCCTTCATAAAAAGAAATGCATAATCGAGTTAGGTTTTAAGATTTGAATTGAATGAATGTTAATGTGTCTTGAAGTATGTTTGATTTATTTGAATTCATTATATGAATGAATAAGTGTTTAAATGCATGATATTAGTTATGATGTGAAAGATAATTGAACTATTGTATGCAAAATGAGTAAGTTATTGATTGTTAAGCCAAGGATCAATTGAAATCTTTGAAAGAAAGCTCGAGTAATAGAATGTAGACGATGACGTTATTAATTAAAACGAGAAAAGTGTTAAGACGTTGAGTAGTAATGTTAACCAATTCAAGTAGAGTTAATGATTTAAAGACGAGAACGCGAGATCCTTTAGAAAAGTTAAAGCGAAGAGAGAGACGACTCAAGTAGAAGTCCTTCAGTTAAGTCCAACGCCTTTGTGTCCGTCTTTCATATATCTTATTTTCCTATTGATGTCGAACCATGAAGGATCAAGCCGGACGGATCGTTAAGCGAGGACAAATAGCCCTAAACCACCTAGCTAAATCTTCGGAAGTCAGGTGGGCTTTTCTTAACCAAAACTATCGATGAGAATTAATTATGCTATTGAGTATTATGATATGATTTTTTTTTAAATATGATTGACTTGCCGTTTTTATTAAGATTGGTATGTGTTATCATCTGTTTATGTGAAGATGTTATTATCCTGTGAAAGGCAGGAAACCCACGTGTGGTATATGTTGAGGTGACTGTGAGCCTTGCTTCGGTTAGGCCGGTCACAGTGTTTGAGAAGGAGGCCTACTTCTCAGCACAGTAAGATTGTTTGTGACAGATGATGCATACTGTTATATTATATGATATTTGACTGTGCAGTCTGTTTAAAAGAAAATGTTTTTAACATGCACAAGTAAAACTATTTTTAAACTGCTTATATACTTGTGATGTTCGGCAAGGCAAGTTCAATTATTATAGCTTTAAGAAGCATCTTTACTCAAATGTTTTGGCTTGTGTTCACTGAGTACGAAGTACTCAGCCCTGCGTGTGTTTCTAAACATGCAGGTTGACTGGATGGCGATGGCATGGATATTTGGTGGTGTGGTTTGGATCTTTTGGTTGAGTCTAGTTGGATATCAGACAGGCATTTGTACGTCTTCATACGTGCAGATGTTGGGTATTGATGCAAGTTTCTGCTGCAACCCTTTTGAATTGATGTCTGTTGATGCTAATACTTTGATACTCATGTTTTTTATTCCGAGCGTTGTGCTCGAAGACTTTGAATATTTGTTGAATTCTTAACTCTTTGATATGTACTTCTGAGCGATGGCTCGTTAACTTGAAATGTTGTTGAACATGGTCCTCTTGACTATATATATATATATATATCGCATTCTCTTTTGTTGGAATTCTATTCCCGTCAACATGAGTTACTTATTAGATTTCTGTTATAAGTGAAGTTGAAATGCTCGGATGTTACCTTTATGCTTTTGGAAGCTTAATTCGATTGCCTTATCTTTCGTTATCGTTTTCCCCGAGCATGTTCCCCTTATTTTGAGTTGATTGTTAGTTGTTTAGGTTTTGTTGTTATTCGTGAGTCGCGCTTCGAGAGTCGGGGTGTGACAAGGTCACAATTATCACGTCAATCAAATTCATCCATGACATGCCCCACAACAATGATTATCTAACAATCGCACCGAAATTGACACCAATCAACTAGGTTCTCACGAATTAAGGAAAATCTTGTATGCTTAAATGATTCATACAAACATATCATTAGTCATACTCGAGACAATCAAAATACTAGACTCCAAAGACTTAACAAAAGAAACACCAGAACACAAAACAAAAACTCATACCATTACTAAACCAAAACACAAAACAAAAACTCTTACCATTACTAAAATACCCCCCCCCCCACACCTAAATCGAGCTATGTCCTCAAAGCGCAATAAAAGTAAAGGAGAAGAACACTTTCCTGAAGCAACATCCGGAAACGGCATGAGCGGCAAACCCAAAACAACACGAAGACCTGCACAGAAGAAAGCAAACCAAAAACAGAAAAGAAAACGAGGAAACCAAAAATAGAGAACCAGACATTTTAAGAAGACAAAAAGAAAGACAAGAAAACAAACACAACAGTAATGAGAAGTCACTACTGATACGGCGCATGTGGAGGTGGTGGTGGTGGATAAGCTGACGTCCACGCGTCCTATTGTGCTTGCATGGAAGCAAGCTGGTGATCCTGAGCATCCAACCGCTGGCCAACCTCATGTCGAAACTGTGCCAAAGACGCATCATAGGCATCATATCTTGCATGCACTTTTTGGTGGAACTCACCGAAAGATGTATCAATATGAGTCCGGAATGATTGGAGATGCGTCTTCATTAGCAGCTCCAGTATTAGATGGGCCAGTTTCTTCATTAGCAGCTCCAGTATTAGATGGGCCAGTTTCAGGGATAGTTGGCCTAGGGGTTTGGCCTTTAGCAATTTCCTTAAGAATGTGTTCGTGGACACTTTTGCGCTCACCATGCTGAACAATAGTACAGCGATCAGATATGAAATTTCCACCCCTCAGCTCACGATAACCAAGATAGTACGGATCCAATATCTTTTGGCCTTGGACAGGGTCAAGTGTGCCAGGAACTAACTTAAAATGTTTAGCCAAACCCGTAACAATGGAACAAAAGGAAGCATGGGTTTTCGGCCTTTTTTGCATAGTAACCATAGCATTCCAAATGAAACTAGTAATGCAAACATGAACCTTATTGACAGCACACGGCAACAGAAAAACTTCATTCTTATTCACTTTATTGGCCTGTTCTTTTCCTGAAACTTGATAAGCCAAGAACTTATGCACAATAACAAGCGCAGGATCCTGAATAAAACCATTAGGCATACCAGCTGAATTCCAGTTATCATACCCCGTTAATGCATGCCAATGCTGCTTTACATCAAAAGAATGGGGTCGCTCTTTTTCACCAGTTGTAGGGAAACCAAACACCTGTTTCATCTTAGCCAACGAAACTGAATACTCCTTTCCAAACATTCTAAACATTATCTTTTTCTTATCCTCAGACAATAGCATCGAAGTCATAAACTCATATGTCAACGGCTCATACCCAATATACTCAAGATTCGCTAAAGTGTCTAATCCCAAATGTTTCAAATAATCATAGACACGTTCATCAAGTTTAAGACTCTTTAACAACTCCCGATCAATATATCTCAGGTTAGTAATCTCAGACCTATTGAACCGATGAGCTAACGCACCCTCAGCATCAGAATAAATTTCAAATGGAGTAGAGTAAAGAGCCGTATAATTAACCTGTTTCCCGTGCTGTTCTTTCTGCTCGAATTCGGATTTATCCATTGATTCATCCTCCGAATGTTGTTCCTGTGATGATGGAGGTAAATTCTTGGTTCGGGGCATCGTAGAAGATGAAGTCACGGCAGATAAGTTTCCTGCGATAGTGAGTGGTCGGTGCCGGCAGAATTTGGCAGTGACGGAATCTGAACAACAGCGTTATTTCCACAATAGAGGAACTCTGTGCCGCAGTATTTGAGCAGCGGAACTGAGCGGCAAAAAACAGGAGCGGCTGAACTTGAACGGACAAACTGAACAATGGGGCGGCGCAAGTTAGAACTTTCGCTATGTGAAAACGAAATAGCAGAGCACAGCGGTAGAAAGAATGACAACGGCGATAGCAGACGACGGTAAGAGCTCGAGTAGAAACGGCGCACGGCGGTAGAGATGAAGGCGGCAAGAGCTTGAGTAACGTCCATCGCACGTCGGTAGAGATGACGGCGGCGAAAGTTTTGGTTGGCACCAGATGAACGCCGGCAGAAAAATTAATGAGCGGCGGCGAGGATTGAACGGCTGCGGAGATTAATGGTAGAAAATCGAAGGAGAGGGTGAAAAATTGTAATGGGTTGTGGTGAAAATGAGTTGAAACGATGAAAAATAGTTATGGAGGTAAATGGAGGCGGATGAAAGTGAAGAGAAATTAGGGCACGACGAAAAGCCCTTTTATAGCAGACGTTTCCCGCGCCGGTGGCTCTCCCGCGCCTGCGGAAAGTGTTGAGCAAGAATGAATTCCGCGCCGGCGGAACTCCCGCGCCGGCGGAACTCCTGTTGCAAAAATGAACCCCGCGCCAGCAGAACTCTTTCGTGCGAGAATAAACTCCGCGCCGGCGGCTCTCCCGCGCCGGCGAAACGCCCTTTGTGAGAAATTCTTCCGCGCCGGCGGAACTCCCTTAGTGAGAAATTCTTCCGCGCTGGCGGATTTCGCTCTTCGGCGGCTTTTCCAGCTTCAAATATTTCTTCTCCTCTGCTTAGACCAACCAAACTCCCTTCTCCTTGCAAACTCCATAGAATTAAGTAAACACAAACAACTAAAATACGAAAACCATGGGTTGCCTCCCATGCAGCGCTCGTTTTAAGTCTCGAGCTCGACTCCATATTCCATCTTCAACATGTAAACTCGTCGAGTCTAATAGACTCGACTCCAACCAATCTTGACATTCCTTCGACATATGGCTTCACTTGGTGCCCATTAACCTGAAAGGACTCATTTTTCAACGAATTGAATAACTTGACATCTCTGTAAGGGTACACCTCTTCCACTTCAAACGGTCCACTCCATCTTGACCTCAATTTTCCTGGAAATAACCTCAAACGAGAGTTGAAGAGAAGCACCTTCATACCCGGCTTAAGATCTTTGTTCACAATCCGCTTGTCATGAAACTTCTTTACCTTATCTTTATAAATCCGCGCACTTTCATAAGCTTCATTCCGGAGTTCATCAAGTTCTGAAATTTGCAAAGCCCTCTCTTGACCAGCTTGAACCAAGTCGTAATTCATAGACTTGATTGCCCAGTATGCCTTATGTTCAATTTCCACTGGTAAATGACATGCTTTTCCATACACCATCCGGAACAGAGTCATCCCCAAAACACTTTTATAAGCAGTACGATAAGCCCATAAAGCGTCATTCAATTTAGAAGACCAATCTTTTCTAGACGACTTCACGGTTTTCTCCAAAATTCCTTTGATCTGCCTATTACTCGTTTCAACTTGACCAGACGTCTGCGGATGGTATGGAGTTGCCACCTTATGTACGATGCCGTTCTTTGCCATTAGCTTCTCAAAAAGCTTGTTACAAAAAGTGTGTTCCCCCATCACTAATAATAGCTCGAGGAAAACCAAACCTGCAAAGAATATTTTCCTACACAAACTTGATAACAACATGAGCATCGTTTGTCCTCGTGAGGATAGCCTCGACCCACTTGGACACATAATCGACATCAACAAGAATGTACTCAAAACCAGCTGACTTAGGGAAAGGTCCCATAAAATCAATGCCCTACACATCAAAAATCTCGTCAACAAGATTATTAGTTAATGGCATCTCATTCCTTTTACTTATGTTCCCTACCCTTTGGCACTTATCACAAGCTAGGCAAAAACTATGAGCATCTTTGAAAATTGACGGCCAATAAAAACCAGATTGGAGTACCTTAAAGGCGGTTTTTCGACCTCCAAAATGACCTCCACAATGAAATTCATGGCACCGCGCCATCACATCTCGCTGTTCCTCTTTCGAAATGCATCTCCTGATCACCTCGTCCTTTCCCAATCTAAAAAGATATGGATCATCCCAATAGTAATTCCTACAAGACGAGAAAAATCTCTTCTTTTTTTGGGAAGAAAGGTCAGGACGCAAGTATCCACTACCAAGATAGTTTACAATATCTGCATACCAAGGTACAATTGCAACTTGCAAGACATGCTCATAAGGAAAAGAATCAGGTATAATATCATGCTCATGCACTATCTCACTATCATCAATGTTAGGCAAACGAGACAAATGATCTGCAACCACATTTTCACAACCCTTCCTATCTTTAATCTCAACATCAAACTCTTGCAATAACAGAATCCACCTAATTAGTCTAAGCTTGCTTGAGATTTAGTTAACAAATGCCTAAGAGCTGCATGATCACTGTGCACAATAATTTTAGACCCAATGATGTAAGATCTAAATTTGTCTAATGAAAACACAACAGCAAACAACTCTTTTTCAGTGGTTGTGTAATTTACTTGAGCAGCGTTCAAAGTTAAGCTAGCATAATAAATCACACGCAACATCTTATCAACACGCTGTCCTAAGACAGCTCCTACAGCAGAGTTCGATGCATCACACATAATTTCAAAAGGTAATGACCAATTAGGAGCAACAACAACGGGTGCAGATATTAACTTCTCTTTCAAAGCATTAAAAGCTTTCAGACATGCATCATCAAACACAAAGGGTACATCCTGAGCAAGCAAATGACACAAAGGTTAACTTATCTTGGAAAAATCCTTGATAAATCTACGATAAAAACCAGCATGCCCAAGAAAACTTCTAATTCCCTTGACATTCACAGGTGGAGGCAATCGTTCAATTACATCTACTTTAGCCTTATCAACTTCTATGCCCTTACTAGAAACAACATGCCCTAGTACAATCCCACTAGTTACCATGAAATGACTTTTCTCCCAACTTAAAGTAAGATTACTTTCAACGCATCTTTCAAGAACAAGATCTAATTTATGCAAGCAATCATCAAATGAAGAACCAAATACAGAAAAGTCATCCATAAATACCTCAATGAATTTACCAATCATGTCGGAAAAGATGGAATACATGCACCGTTAAAACGTCCCAGGCGCATTGCACAACCCGAACGGCATCTTTCTACACGCATAAGTTCCAAAAGGGCAGGTGAATGTTGTCTTGATTTGATCTTCCGGATCAATGACAATTTGATAATACCCCGACAACCCATCCAAAAAGCAATAAAACTTGTGCCCCGCTAACTTATCTAACATTTGATCAATGAATGGTAGTGGAAAATGATCTTTCCTAGTTGCAGTATTCAACTTTCTGTAATCTATACACATTCTCCACCCGGTTGTTACTCGAGTTGGTACCATCTCGCCTTTGTCATTTGTTACAATGGTGATTCCTCCCTCCTTTGGTACCACATGAACCGGACTCACCCATTCACTCTTAGCCACTGGATAGATTATCCCTTCCTTAAGGAGTTTCAAGATCTCCTTCTTAACCACTTCCATCAAAATTGGGTTTAGCCTTCGCTGCCCCTCTCTAACCAATTTTGCATCGTCCTCAAGAATGATCCGGTGCATACAAGTTGATGGACTGATTCCCTTGATATCTGATAAACTCCATCCAATAGCTTTCTGGTTCTTCTTCAACACCTTTACAAAAGCTTCCTCTTCTTCCTTAGATAACTCAGCATAGATAATCACTGGTTTCTGCTCTTCTTCTTCCAAAAAGACGTACTTCAAATGCTTCTTCTCTTCCCTCTCAATTTGGAGTAGTTCCATCACTCCAATGTTATCCACAATACAATCCCCATTGAGACGCAAATTGTTCTTATTAGCAATTTCTTCCACATCTTCAAGAAACTCGTCCAACCTGTTATCCTGCAAAATAACCTTCTCGGCCAAGGCATCTATAGTATCGATATAGGAGCAATTCTCAACAAGTTCAGACGAAGGAATCACACTACTATCACGAACAGAAAAAGAAATTGTCTCTCCTAACACAGACATTTTCAGACTTCCATTTTTCACATCAATCAAAGTGTTAATAGTTGCCATAAAAGGTCTACCTAACAAGAAAGTATGTTCTTTCCCCGTTTCTTTAACATCCCCAACATCCAAAACAACAAAGTCAACAGGAATGATTAATCCACCTACTTTTACTAATATATCCTCGATTATTCTCTTAGGATAAAGAATAGATCTATCAGCTAATTGTAAGCACATTCTAGTAGGTTTTAAATCCCCTAACTCTAATTGCTTAAAAATAGAATATGGCATCAAATTTATTCCAGCACCTAAGTCTAGCATACCAGAAGCTTCCTTACCATTTCCTAAAGCAATTTTTATGTTAAAGCTACTTGGATCACAAAGCTTTGGAGGTAATTGGTACTGCAGGATTGCACTTGCCACTTTGGAAACTACAATCTTTTCGTCCTCCACGAACTTTCTCTTCTTTGATGCCAACTCTTTGAAAAATTTCTGCTGGTACATTCCGGATGATGTCAAGCAAAGGAAGGTTCACATTCACCTTCGACAAAAGCTTGTAGAACTCTTGGAACTGGTGATCTTGCTTTTCATTCTGTATCCTACTTGGAAATGGAACATGAGGATTATAAGGATTCTTAGCTTTGTGAAGTGCTGAATCTTCCCTAAAACAACTCCCTTAGCCTTCTTATTAGTTGAACTCCTAGCTTCGACCTCTTCACTTGGACCTTCTTCTATTTCAACAGGCATTTCCACCTTGTTGTCAACCACCTTACCACTTCGGAGAATAGTGACAGCATGAGCTTGCTTGGGTTGGCTTGGCAACTTGTCTTTGTTATTCTGTTGCACCAACTCTCCAACCGTATTTGATAGCTGACCAACTTGAGTTTCAATACGCTTCACTGAAGCTTCCACAGACTCATGTCGTTGGTTGCTCAATTGGATAAAAGCATTCAACATCTCTTCCAAAGATGGTCTCCTAGGTTGAGTCGGTTGACTCGGATATTGTTGTGGTCTAGGTGGAACTTGCATCCGCTGCTGTGGTGGTTGATATGGAAGCACTTGACTCGGGCCTTGTTGATTGTTTTGCCTCCAAGAGAAATTCGGATGATCTCTTCACCCCGGATCGTATGTCTGAGAAAAAGGATCATATTTAGGTCTCGGCTGAAATCCTTGCAAAGCATTCACATGCACTTCTTCTTCCAATATCGGCTCACTAACTCTTTGACAAACATTAGCTCCATGTCTGTATTCGCCACAAATCCCACAAGTTTCCAAAGACATAACCTGATTGGATGGTCCATCAGAAGTTCTCAACATCTGCACTTGTCTTGTCAACTCCGCCAACTGCTTAGTCACATCATAGTTCGGAGTTGCCTCATTTGCTAAAATTTTCTTGCCTCTTGCACTTTTCTGTTGGGAATTGGCGGCTAAACTCTCGTAAATTTCTGTAATCCTCTCGGCTGTTTGATTCCCAACATCTCCTCCAGCAGCATTATCTACCATATACTGAAAATTCTGTGACAATCCATCGTAGAAAAACTGATTCAGCAATGCTAAAGGAAGATGATGGTGTGGACATTGTTACTGAAAACTCTTAAACCGATCCCATGCTTCGTGAAACGGTTCTCCTTGCCCTTGAGTGAATGTGACAATCTGAGCTCTCAAATCTTGAGTTTTCTGATTCGAGTAATACTTGCCCATGAACTTCTCATACACTTCATTCCAATTCTGAAGAGAATTCGGTTGAAGGGACATTAGCCACGCCTTGGCTTTATCTTTCAAGGTGTAAGGGAAACACCTCATCTTCAATTGATCTTCGTTCAAACCTTTTAGTGGAAAAGTATGAACAACCGAATAAAACTCTCTAATGAAATTCAATGCATCCTCAGTCGGTATTCCATAGAATGAAGGCAACTGGTTGAAATGGATATTCTTCAACTCAAAATTCCGAGTTGCTTCTCCTAACACTATACATGAAGTTGTCTCCCCAATGACTGGTCGAGCATAATCCCTCATATTCTTGAGCTTGTTGAGCTGCTCGCTGAGCTTGTGGAGCCTGCGATCTCGGTACTGGTGCTGCCATTTCTTCTTGTAAATACTTCTTACTAGAACTATAGTCATCACCTTCCTCTTGAGAAGTTGTTGATTGACTACTAGAACTTGACTCTTTGTTCTCCTCCAGATTTGGCAAAATAATCGTCTTTGGTCGATGAATGTTGTCGTATACTTGAGCCAATTTCCGTTTAAGACTTCGGCGGCCTAGCATACACAAACACACAGACAAGAAAATGATCAAACGCACCTGTGGGAGAAATAAACAAAAACAAGAACAATAAGCACACAAACAACAAAATATTTACAACACGAAATCACACAAACATAAGCATGAAAACAAATGCCTAAAGCTTTCCCCGGCAAGGGCGCCAAAATTTTGAATCAACTAAATTGTATCTTCTATTAGTTGCTCGCAAGAGAACGAGGTCCTAGTAGTACAATAAGCTAACTCGAGTCGAATCACAAGGAAGCTTTGCAGGGCAATTGATTCGTGCTTTGCACAAGAAAATAAAAACATTCTAAACATTCTAATCAAATGAGGTTATGTGGATTAAAACTAAAACAAGACAGAAATAAAATGCAAAATATAGAAATCGAGTTAAAACGATCTAGGATAAGAGATTTCGTCGCCTCGAGATAATACAAACAAACTATTATAGTACATGCAACAGATCACCTCATATAAACACCTTCAACAAAGAATTGAAATACTAACTTTCGTATTCATACAACAATTCTTAGCTAAAAAAATTTTACAAACCGATCCTAGTTAGATTACGCATCTCCAATTAAACCTAACGTCGATTGAACCTAAATCAAATAACGAATTCTTCTATCGATCTCATTCATTATTTATAACGATCTAGCTTTGGCCAAAAGTTCGATCACATACAAACCAATTCAATCAACAAGCACGTACACATGATAATTAACAATTATCTCGACTTGAACACCCCTAATCCTAAACTAAATTATTTAGTTCATCATACTGGAAATTAAATGCAATAAACAAAAGATAAACATAGCATAAACGAGATAAAAGTCTTACAAGTACTTGGAAGTCGTAAACGATCAACGATGCGAAGAACTAAAACCAAATCTAAATTGTTTGGACAAGGAAATAAGATTCTACAGAGTTTTTCTTATTAATCTACGCTAAAAACTGGAAAAGAGAATGATGTCCCGTCCAAAAACAGCCCAAATACATTAATATAGCTGGAAATAACTGCCGTCCTGCGCCGGCGGGAGTCCCGCTCCGGCGGAAAAAATTCTGCGCAATTCAACCCCGCGCCGGCGGGAGTCCCGCTCCGGCGGAAAAAGTTCTGCGCGAATTCAACCCCGCGCCGGCGGAGATCCAGTGCCGGCGGAGATCCCGCTCCGGCGGAAATCCTATCTTCCTCCTCTTCACCGATTTTTACTTCTTTTTTCGCATTTCTTTCGATGTTTCTTGCCTCTTCCGCCACCTTTGTACCTACACACACCACAACACCAAACACCACACGTAAAACCATGATTTGTAATAAAAAAAACGAATAAAAAAACATGTTCAACGCACACAAATAAACAAACGAAAAACACACAAAGATGAACTAAACAAATGATATTCATATAAAATCGTAACGCGCGAAATCATTTCGTTACAAAACAAGCGATCGCTACGATTTTCACGAATCTCGTAACAAAAGTCATCTGATATTGTTACTACTTCGATGAATATCGTAGCACAAATTATTCATCATGGCATGGCGGACAGCCGACATGCAATCTTGCTACGATATTCGTACTGTGTTACGATATTCCAATAAATCGTAACAAGTTTGCTTGTTTCATGATACGATATAGCCATTGATCTGCATTGCTACATCATTCCCAGAGATCTACCTGCCAAGAACAACTTCCTCAGACACAAGATGAGAACATACTACACATAGCAGCAGCATCAGAAGCCGCAACAATGGATATTCCGGACGATGGTCCGAGCTTTGATCTACACTTGGTACGCTTACATAAAATCGTAGCATACGAGTTGCATAAAATTATAGAAATATTAGAGTATAACGTATTATGGTACGTTTTATAAAAAGGACCCTACACAGCCTGCTATTCAACAAGATGTCAGTGATACACAAATGAATGCTGCATACGACTCTTTGTTGGCGACCACATCTGCACCTTCGCCGCATACTGTGACTCCAACAACAGCGACGGCTCAATTTCTTCCGCCAAGGGGGTCGGCGACCACATCTGGGGGCTCGATTCAACCTCCACAAGTGCACGCACCAAATTTGAATGAGAGACCCATTCGCCAGAGATACCCGTCAGCAGCTTGTCGGAGTCCATTCCTAATCGATGATGTACGCCCAAGGCGTGATGGGTTCGAAGCATTATTGAAAGCTAAGACTGAAAAGTAAGTTTAAATTTATATCCGTTGTCATTATTGCAACGAGATTCATATATCTCGTAGCAAGAGTGGCAACTTTTGTCATGATATTCATATAAAATCATAACAAGAAGACCGATCTTGCTACGAGTTTCCTGATTTTCGTAACAAAAGTCCTCTAATATGGTTACAACTTCCATCAATATCGTAGCACAAATTAGTAATCATGTCATGGAAGATAACCAATCTTGCTACGATTTTCGTATCGTGTTACGATATTCACATAAATCGTAACAAGTCTGCTTGTCTTACACGAGTTGATTCGTATGCATTGCTAAATATTGTAATAGGAGGAATGTCGGATTGCTATGGACAGTCGACACTGAATTCTTCGAGAGCTTATTAGATCCATCAAAAATGCTTTACAACGACCACATAAACTACTACACATCTGTTATGGTCGCCAATCCAACCTTCGCCGACTTGGGAGAACTTCACGACAACGTTACCATTACGTCCACTGATTTCATGGTATGTTATGATTATACTAATATCGTACATGCTTTTAAATTTTATGGCTTAGTATGATATTACGAGATTATTATAACTCGTAACATAGTACAATAAGATTTGCAACATCGTGTCTGTTATCAATGTACGATATTAAGATATTCGCAGTATCGTACATCGTATCATCTTGAAGAGTTGTTACGACTTTCCGTATATCGTATCATATTGACGTTTAATTCTTAGGATGCTTTGGAGGACGTATTTGATTCAATGCATAAGGCAAAGAGGGTAGGATTGGACCCATACGAGCCTTCTCTATTTAATGTTGATAGAGAAGAGGTTGTTCCGAAAGACGAAATGAAAAGGTTGGTCCACTTTGCAGAGGCAAGAATACCACGTTGGGGGCAGAACATGAAGCCATGGATCAACTGCGAAAAGGTAACAAAAACTAATTCTGCATGATGTTGTTACGATTTACTTAATCTCATACAGTCATAACGTAATGTGTGGTACGATTTGTCATATATCGTACTATCTTTTTCCAGAATACTCATATTATTTTTGAATCTCTATATCGCATCCACTTCTAGGTTATCATGGTTGCTCATTTAAGCGAGCACTGGGCAACGATTGTCATGGATCTCGCAGCACATCAGTTGTGGCTATACGACCCCAAGTCGTGGGAATTTGAGAAGCACCACAAGGAGAATAGATTGCAGCACTTCCTGCCAATGGCCAGGTTGCTGCCACAACTAATGAAGAAAATTGGCTATTGTGAAAAACATGGAATAGCTAATCCAAACTACACGCAGTGGCCGTTGTGTTTCCCAAGAGCAAACGCAAAGGATATCTTCAAGCAAGAGCACGAGGATGGCGTCGATTGTGGTCTATATTCATTGAAGCATGTGGAGAGATTTATATCAAAGAAGAAGCAACCAAAGTGTCTTAGGAATCCAGCCGAGCAAAAATCACATCGCCACCACATTGCAAAGACCATCTATGCAAACAGCACCAATGAAGACATACTCCCGATAGATATCGACTTGGCCTGAACACTTGTTGTCTTATTTTGTCTATATTGCCATATTGAACACTTGGTTTATTTTGTATATTTTGCTACTACTTTAACCAGGAATACTCTATTATGTACGCATTTTGTAAAAAATACCTGGTAGTATGTAGATCGTGCGTTCTGTAAGTATGATTGCAATGACTTTTCTTCAAATCATATCACTTAATTTTGCTACAACTTGTACGATTTTAGGAATATCGTAGTAAAGCATGTACAATTTGATAATATCGTAACAAATCATGTACGATTTTAGGAATATCGCAACAACATACACTTGTATAATTCAATCAAAATGAGTACGATTAAGCAATCAAGTACGATGTGATGAATAACGTATCAACTTGAACACATACAAAATATAATTGTTTGTACGATTTTACTAATATCGTAACAAACTACATACAACCAACCTAAAAACATAAGTACGAATATAATCATTCAAACCTATTTGGATAATTGTATTTTTTTAAAAATACCTGGTAGTATGATATATCCTGCATTTTGTAAGTATGAATGCTACGACTTTTGTTTAAATAATCAGTTATTTTTGCTAACATGTATTTCGTACAACTTTTAGTAGGATTTTGACGTATTTCGTAACATGATTATTGATATCCGTTCTCATTCTTGCAACGAGATTCATAAAAGTCGTTGCAAAAATGGCAACTTTTGTAATGATATTCATATAAACTCGTAACACGCGCAATCATTTCGTCACAAAACAAGCGATCATGCTACGATTTTCATGAATTTTGTAACAAAAGTCCTCCAATATTGTTACAACTTTGATGAATATCGTAGCACAAATTAGTCATCAATCTTGCTTCGATTTTCGTATCTTGTTACGATATTCACATAAATCATAACAAGTTTGGTTGTCAAAATCTTGCTATGAATTTCGTATCGTGTTACGATATTCACATAAAATCGTAACAAGGCAAGGAAGACAAGCGAATCATGTACGATTTTACGAATATAGTAACAAGAGACACATGTAGAATTCAATCAAAATGAGTACGATTTTGCAATTATGTAAGATTTAACCAAAATAAAAATACTTTAAGTACGATGTTATGAATATCCTATCAACCTAAGCCTATACAAAATATAATTGTTTGTACGCGTTTATGAATATCGTAACAAACTACATACAACAATAAGAGCCAACATCATCATTCAAACCTATTTGGATCCTTGCATGTTGCACGAGTGTGGTCAGGTACACCACAAATGCCACATTTCTTCTCTTTCCGAGGTTTCTTCGCACTTGTTTTGCTGCTATTCACTTCTTCTTCTACAATGCTTTCCAAAACAGTTTTGCACGTATTCATGTAGTAACCCTTCTGATGACATCTCGAGCACACCTTTTTCCCTGTTTTGCTAGTTCCGGACGGTATTCTTCTAGTACGTGGACGTCCAGCTTGTCTTGGATTTCCTGGGGTTAAGATTACCCTTTCTTTGACCTTAGACGGGACTTGCCAATCTTCTTTATCAGGAGCAGGCATCACCTCACCAGCATACACATCTCGCCACGTCTTAGTGCTATAGAAGGGGGTCCACGTAAGACAAGGATGATTGCCTCTTATAACTACAAAATTATCAAAAAAGCAAACACATCAATGTTAATGTGCTACGATATTCATATATCTCGTAACATGCGATGGAATGACGTGCAATTCTCGTAAAAGAAAATTCTGCCAGCATGTTACGAGATATTTATATCGTATCATACATAATCACTTATGAAATAATTATAGCCAGACTATTTCTACGAGATTTCCATATCTCGTAACATACGATTCTAAAACGTGCTAAACTCGTCAAGAAAAATAGTTCCATCATGTTACCTATCTCATCTGTGCCATCGTGTTATGATGTATGTACATCGTAACATACATAATCACTTCAAGTACGACTTTAATTACTATCGTATCAAAATTCACCTTATAGCTGCTGAAGCATGTGAGTATGGAATTAAGTCGAACTGAAACACGAGACATGAGCATTCCTTAGCAGCAACATCAATAACGTAACTCTTCTGTCCAGAAAAAACCTTAAACAACACAGAAGAAATTGGTTCAACCCTCATTGATCGGCCAGCTTCAATTGTCGTACTCAATGTCGTAGCAGCCCACGGAGTCAACTCCGTGGTTGAATCTCCAGCTATAGTGCGGCGCTCGTAAAACCACTTCTGGAGCAACGTACGAACACTCTTTAAAAGAGGACAAACAGGCAATTTTCTAGCCCACCTCAATCGAGCATTCAACACCTCGCATCCATTGAAAGTTCCATATTTATAACGTCGCACTGGACATTTCGAACGAGCCCATCTACAAGGATCCAAGTTCAATAGTTTTTTATAAGCACGAGGTTTCATGACCTTCAAATTCTTCATATGCTCCTCAAAATCAACAATCTTATAGCTACTAGCAGCGAGCTTGAACAAGTCAGTAACGTCAGTACCCCAAATTCTCAAATTTTGCTGAATATGAAACGTGCAAAGACCATGATGTGCCCCTGGAAAGACGGAAGACACAACATTCTTGATACTAAGGTGCTGGACACAATCAATAAGTTCTTCGGAGATCCAAATGATAGTTTAACACGCCTAAGGAACCAAGCCCATGAGGAATCGTTCTCTTTGTCCCCGATTCCAAAAGCTAAAGGAACTATCTGTTCATTACCGTCCTTGGTCGCTGCAACAAACAACACGCCTTTGTATTTCCTCTTTAAATGAGTCGCATCAATGACAATTACAGGCCGACATGAACGAAATGCTCTGATACATACGGATAGAGCAAAAAATTAATATTCAAAGCAACCATCTGTACACGTCTGTAACTCGATCACAGAACCAGGATTTGCACGCTCCAGTATATTAAAATACTTTTCCAGCATCTGCATTGACACAGACGATGTTACGATATAGGTATTATCGTAATAAGTTATATACGAGCTAAATAAGCACTACACTTGCGATAAGTAACATTGACACAGATGATGTTACGATATACGTAATATCGTACTACGTTATATACGAGCTAATTAACCACTACTCCATAAGATAAGTAACATTGACACAGACGATGTTACGATATAAGGAATATCGTACTAATATATAAACAAGCTAATTAAGCACTACTCCGTGAGATAAGTAAAATTGACACAGACGATGTTACGATATAAAGCATATCGTACTAAGATATAGGTATTATCGTACTAAGTTATATACGAGCTAAATAAACACTACACCATGAGATAAGTAACATTGACACAGAAATGTTACGATATACGTAATATCGTACTACGTTATATACGAGCTAATTAACCACTACTCGATGAGATAAGTAAAATTGACACAGACGATGTTACGAGATAAGGCATATCGTACTAAGATATATACGAGTTAATTAAACACTACTACATTAGATCATATCCATCTTTACATGATGTTACGATTTATATAAATCGTAACATATAATATGCAATTTCATAGTACGATATTCCAAATTGTTAATGTGGATAAAGTTTTATAAAAATCGTATTCCTACTTTATAAGATAATACAATTTGTTTCTATTTTGAATATGACTGCACAATGTTACGATTTACAGAAATTCGTACTACAATACATACGAGTTAATTAAACTCATACATGAGAGAAACAATTAGGTCATATCCGTCTTTGAACCATGTTACGAGATTAATAAATTGTAACAACATGCAAGGAAAAACAATTGCAAAAATAGTACCTGAAATGACTCCTCTGCATCACCATATGTCGAGCTAACTGCCTAGTTCCTCCCGGACAAAGCTGCATGATACTTCACATGAACACCATGTTCCCTCAACAGTTATACTTGAATTTCTCTAGGTCTAAGCTCAACGAGATCATCCAACTTAGGACTAAAGTATGAAGCTATGACTTTAGCAGACACTCTTGGTGGAGGGTGATACCTCAAATCAGTCTCACATGTATGAAGTGACCATTTGTAGATTCTCCATGCTTGCCCGATTGCTTTTGCTCGAATAATAAAATCACATCTGTCTTCATACTTACATCGAACATGATACTTCCGCTTATTTGACTTCTTTGTAACATACTCCAAATTATTTTTCAAATGATAGATGCCAATAACTTCTTTCATACGCCGCTTATTCAAAAAGAAACCACCCACAACAAGTTCTTCACGAGCCAAATGATCTACTACAACCAAATATGATGTTGGGAGCATCGCATGCTCTAAAGCACCTGCATTAACACACTATAATATAAGAACACGTATAGATAGATAAAAATTAATATTGTCACTTTGTACGATATTCCTAATATCGTACTTCATTGTTGTTGAATATTATAAAGTCCTAGTCGAGGGTCAAAACATAGTACGATAACTTATTTTTAGAGTCTAGCATATACGTAAAATGCTACGATATGTCGAATGTCATACTTGAATATAAAAACACGCATAGGAACATAAAAGTTCATAGTATCCTCCGTGATACGATTATTCGGTATATCGTACTTGTTATTAATGAATACCATAAACTCGTACTAGACATTGAAACTGTTGGGAAATTTAAGTAAAGTTTTGATTGATTCCAAAACCAACTGACCCCAATCGAGTAGATGTTGCCATATCCTATTGTTAGCAGTTAGGCTCGCTATTTGAGCAATGTTAAGATTTTATCTTTACAGAACTCCAGCTGAAGACGGCAACAAGGCTTCACTCAGATAGAACATCAGTTGTAAGAAAGACAACTGAGCGTTCATCAGACGAGAGTTAAAAAGGGGGAAGTTGTAAGAGAACATCAGATGGAAGAAAGTCATCTGAGCGTTCGAGCCAACTGAGCGTTCAAGATTCAGAACATCAGAAAGACAACTGAGTGTTCAAGATTCAGAACATCAGAAAGACAACTGAGCGTTCAAGATTCAGAACATCAGTTGACGGACTCGAACTGAGAAAATCAACAACTTAAAGTTCAAAGAAGCTGAGAGTTCAACTGTCTCTATTCAGAAAAATTGTCAGATGAAGATAGCATTCAGATAGAACATCAGCTGAAGACAAATCAGATGAAGATCAAACTTCTCAACCGACCATCCATTGTTGAAAAGCTAATGTTGAGATTTGAAATTCAAATAAGGAAGTCACGTGAAGGTTTGACTCTCTGTCATTACCTCATTTGGCCCAACACAAGGCTGTCTCAGATGGAAAGCAGAAGCACACAGTTGCCAAATCCGGAAAGTCTGCAGAGATGAGAGACAAGCCATCACTTTCACAGAACAAAGATCAACGGCTCTTCCAACGGCTAGTTGATTCTCTCCGCCTATAAATAGAGGCCTTCATTCATTCACCAAGACTTAGAAGACTATAAAGTGCGAGTGCAAAGAGTAAAACGAGTGAACATCACCAGTTGAGAGTTCATATCACAAACGAGCTAAACCGAAATCAATCTCTAAGAATATCACTAGTTGAGAGTTCTAGAGTGTTAGATTCTGTCTTAGTGTTTTTCGATCCAACCTTGAGAACATCACTAGTTGAGAGTTCATAGAGTGCTAGATCATAGCTCACCTTCTTGTTCGAGCTATTAGATGGAAACCCACCCTTCACACACACCCTTAAAAAGGTGTTAGGACCCTACTCTTCCCGGAATTGAGTAGATAGGTTGATAAGTACCCGTAAACTTATCTCAAAGGTTGCAAAGCCCGCGTAAGCTTTGTGGTTTTTGTCCAGAAGAACTTGGACTGAGTTGTGTGGACTCACAACTCCCCGTGGACGTAGGAGTTATCTCCGAACCACGTAAATCCTTGTGTGTTTGTGTTTATTATTCAGTTATTTATTGCTTATTCAACTGACCAACTAACCAGCATACAAACTGCATCTTTCCATATCAACTGTCTTGGTTATTGACCGACCATTGCATCTGAGCGTGAGTTATATTTATACGAGTTGTTATTTTCCACCACATTCCGCACAACACTCCACTCTTCCAACTGAGTTCTCATACTCGGTTGTGAATCCAGCTGAGTCTTTTTACTCGGTTGAGATATTTTCGAGAGTTGTTTTAAAATTTCCTATCTGGTGTATTCTCCCCCCCCCCCATACACCAGAACTCGTATCGGGACCATCAGAAACCATAATACGATTACTTGATGTTCTTGGGTTAGCATGTAATTATGATACTACGATATTATGAATATCGTACTTTATCATAAACATACACATAAGCACACTATGATACGATATTGTGAATATCGTACTTGTTATTATTAAAACACGTACCAGGAATGACCCACAACCGGCTTGGATTAGAATTTCCTTCATTACATTCATTCGAAACATCTCATGGTTGCATCAAATCACGGTCTTCACAAACTTCAAAATCATCCCCCAACGGGTAAGCACCTCCATCTACATCATTATCCAAGCTCATGTTGGTATCACAAATAGCAACATCATCACTGACTCCTAACCCCAAAACTAAAGAATCTTCATTAAAAACAATGCGATCAAAAGACGGCATATCCACACGCGCTTTAAGACGATTCCCATGAGAAACCTTCGGTAAGGCTTCGATATCTCTAGGGCAAACACATACATGAATTGTAGGAACCTCAAACATTTCCATTAAAATATTCCACTCAAAGTCATCAGTTACTTTCATCCTCATTATTTCACCGGTAGGAGATTTTACTAGAGCCTCAACATCATAAATAAATAATGCCTTGTTCTTCTTCAATCGATTCTCAAGCTTACTCAATAAATCTTGATACGTTTATACCACAAGGTGGTATAGGTATATACTCTTTCCTTCCACCCTCATACATATTGTCATTCCATACACCATCATGAGCAACAATTAAACAAGAATGCCTCTTCTGCACGAAATAGAAGTTACGATATATATATATCGTAACACAAATCAGTTACGACATACCAAACTCGTACAATGAAACATAAAATACATAATCACTTATGAAATAATTGTACCCACGCTATTGCTACGATATTCATACATCGTAACATCCTACGACAAAACTTGCTATAATCGTAAAGAAAATGGTGATAACATGTTACGATATATATATATATATATATATATATATATATCGTATCAAACGTAATCACTTATGAAATCATTGTAGCCACGCTATTCATAGGAGATTCCTATATATCGTGACATCATAGTAAATAAAATGGTGATAAGATGTTACGATATACATACATCGTATCATACATAATCCCTTATGAAATAATAGTAGCCACGGTATTCCTAAGATATTCCTATATATCGTAACATGCGATCCAAAAATGTACTAATCTCGCAAAAGAAAATGGTGCTATCATATTACGATATATATATATATATATATATATATATATATATATCGTATCATGCATAGACTCCTGCTACGACTATACGACTTAAATAAAAATCAGATCAGACATGACTGTACAGCTGCGACGAACAACAATTTTTACGATCTAAAACATCATATCTAACCGAAATCCACCATCAAATAACAAAAAAAATAACAGGAAGAGTATTCAGTACCTCCATCGTCGTCTCCACCGGACAAAAAAGTGATACAGCCGGCGACGCGCGAAAATCGAATACAAGAGAGAAAAATCAACGGTGAAGGAAAAAAAATCAGAAAACAAGAGAGAGAAAAGAGCGAGAAGAAGCACCGTTCAAGGTTCAGAAGAACGAACGACCAATGAAATGCAGAGGAAAGACAAAGCAAGAATTTAAACGAGCTTAAAAAAAAACGCCGGCGATAATGGTGGAGAAGCTGGAAAAAAACACAGCAGCACCAAACCGAAAAGAAAGAGAAAAAAACCAGAGAAGAAGAGAGAGAAAAAGAGTTGTGGGTTTATGAGAGAGAAATAAAGTAAGAGAGAGAAAAGTAGGTAGTTGGTGATAATTAAGGGTATTTTTGTCTCATCATGTGAAAGTTGGCCTCTTTTATTGTAAATAAAGTTGGGGTACAACTTTATTATTTTTATCTCTAAAGGATCCACAAACATTAATAAACTCTAAAATTAAAGCATCCATCTAGCAAGTGGGTGCAATTAAGAAGTGCATAGGAGCAGCGTCGGTCTTGTCGACAACGATGCCCAAGGCGAACGAATAAAAACGGACCCTCAAACTTTCATATAAAATTGTAATACTATCATTTAAACACAAGCAAACGATATAGATTAACTGTAAAAAATAACTTTGTGAGGGAAAATATTTTTTTCTTTAAAAAATATCAATTATCAATTATAATATCATCTTGTTTTATAAACACTTTGTGAGGGAGAATTTTTTTTTTCCTTCAAAAATATCATGTCTAGGAAAAAGTTAAATTTCAAAAAACTTTAAATAAATGTAAGTATTTAGTTGAATTTTATAATAAATTTTATTCATAATCCTAAGCAAACTTATATGTATATGAAGCAGAATAAATAAATTTTGGGCCCATCATTTATTGGGATATATAACGAATTGTGCATCTATTCATAAAGATAAAATCCTAACCAAAAGGCAATGAGAATAGAAAAAAAAATTAGAAACAATAATACATAATATGATAATACACAATAATAGATAGAAAATGGGTTGAGAGAGGAATCGACCCTTGGACCTCTTAGTTAATAGGCAAATTGTTTGCCACAAAGCTAAGAGAAAACTTTGTTAACTTCTATATAATAAACATATATGTTGGATAAAAAGTAAAAATGGGCCCTTGGAATATTTTGGCCTAAGGCACCAGTTTCTTGGGCCTACACTGAGGTCCGGGCCTGCAAAGGAGTTAATGTTTGAAGAAGTAATGTGATAAAATGTCACTTTTTCTAATGAAAAATGTTAAAATGTCACTCACAAAATAAAAGTATCCATATAGCACTTTACTTTGTTAAATGTCTATAATACACTTAATGAGAATACAAGAAGGTTAACTTTAATTTAAATCATACACGAAGACTAACTTCATGTATGAATTTTCGACAGTAAAATTTTCCGACGCTTACAGTGTGATTCTAGCGCGGCGGTGCAATTACCTGCGAAAATTTTCGGCGAAAATTTGAATCATACACGAAACTTAACTTCATAAATGCATTATACAGGAAGACTAACATTCATGTATGCATCATACACGAAAATTTTCGACGTCAAACATTTCAAATTTGTATCATACGCGAATATTAGTTTTTTGAAATGTTTGACGTCGAAAATTTTCGTGTATGATGTATACATGAATGTTAGTCTTCGTGTATGATGCATACATGAAGTTAAGCATTGTGTATGATTCAAATTTTTACTGAAAATTTTCGCCTACAATCGCACCACCGCGCTAGAATCACACTGTTGGCGTCAGAAAATTTTACCTTAGGAAATTCATATATGAAATTAGTCTTCGTGTATGATTCAAATTAAAGTTAGCCTTCATATATTCTCGTTAAGGGAATTATAGGTATAAACAAAGAAAAGTGACTTTCTTAACACTTTCTTTTTTTCAAAATGACAAAATTCATCTTTTGGAATAGCTATTTTAACTTTTTGCTCATGTTTGAAATGGATACATACATATAGGGATGAAATTTGATGGAAACCACATCTAGTAGTACTACATAATAGCGGGATCGTAGGGAGTATATAATAAGCGACGACCGCGACTAAGACGAGTGGCTCAAAACAAAAAATCAGCGGACAATGAAAAAGCAAAAACACGTACAAGTTTTACAACCATTTTGGCTAGAATTTAAGTGGAAGAACAATGCACCTAATTTATTTATATAGAAGTTTTCTTTCAATTATATACCCAATTTATCAATCATTTCAGCATTCCAACCGATTTACAAGAGCTAACATCCTTAAAACAGTCAGAACAATGTTCACAGAGCTTGAAGAGAAGGTATAGATGTTAAAGTCGGCAGCCACTCCAAAATTGCCTTATTCACGAGCTCTGGAACCTCATCGTGTGGGCAGTGCCCCGCCTGCAAGTTTACGAGCGAAGTACCTGGATAGAATTCCTTGATCCGAAGGGCTTTAGCAGGACCAACCCAAGGATCTAAGTCCCCCCACACCAAGAGCAACGGGCACGAAAGTTGACTCAAGACGCTGTCAAGTGTGTACTTTTTTTGGTTCGACACGAATCTTGACATAAGTCTGCATAAGAAAGAAATTTAAGGAATTAAACTACCATCACGGACGATGGGACTTGCATTAGTCGTTTTATTAACTTGGTACCTGTAGTAAACTTCACCGGCATTTGGATCATCAGCTGGCTTTGTTATTGAATCAATAAGATATTTATCCACATTTGCAGAGTTGACATAGACCTGCAATCAATAGATTACCAAATTTCATATCAAGAAATAATCACTGTCTAATTTATCCGAGGCAAAAGAAAATTATACAGAATCAATTTTTTCATTCCCATCTCTTGATGATCGTTTCAAATGATGAAACTTCCAACTTTGATTTGATCCTCAGCGAGAGATCCATTAAAACCTGTCGTGTTAATGGGAGAGTAATTTAAAAAAATTCAAGATTTAGACATTTTTAGGGTTAAGAACTTTGTGAGGTTCCCACAACTAATTAACTTGAGTTTGACATAGAACGAGCAGTCTTCATCGAAGAAGAAGAAAGGTTTACTGATCAGAATAGGGAATGCAAATAAGCCCGGTGAAGGAAGTAACGTACACTTTTCAAGACAGACTCAATGCGTGCTGGTTGCTTGGCTTGCCAAAACAAAAATCCAAGAAAAACGCGCTGAAAAGCCTCCTTCAGTGGCTTGACAACAAATTTTTGCACGACGTTTTCTTCAGCCTCTACTGTCGGAGCACTAGCAGCATCACTGAATTGTCCTGCTGAGTTTAGCAATACAACGCCCTTAACTTGATCCTGCAGTGATGCTGCTGCAACTAAAGCAGTGAATCCTCCTAGACTGGGACAAGCCAACAATTTGGTGTACAAGTTTGAAATTCAGTTGCACCTCAAAATGAAATGATAAGAATAATAGAAAAAATAATGGAAAACAATATAGCAACCTTCCAATAGAAACTCTAATTTTCAAGAAACAATGAGTTTGATATATGCTGAGTAGCATCCCCTTATACAGCAAAATGCAAGGAAGTAGACATGTAGTGTTCGACGTTTATGCTATAAAGTTTATAAAAGCATCAAACTTCATGACATAGAAGCTACTACGAGAGTAAACACAACAGTGAGCATCAAACACTTGCCTGTTTCCGACTAAAACTGCAGGCTCTTTAACGATCTCCTTCACAAAATCCACAACTTGATCTCTCCACACCACAGCATCATAATCAATAAGAGCCTTCTCACTCCACCCAAATCCTAGCAAATCTACCGCATACACCTTATAATTCTTAGCCAATTCAGGTATATTGTACCTAAAGAAATTAAAACAAGCCAGGATACAAGAAATTACAGATCACTAACCACAAAGGCATAAATACAACAATGTGAAAATGCTGCAAGCAAGGCCTACCCGCCATTAATGGCAACATTAACATCAAAATTTCTAATTCTTGCTGCTGAAAACAAGCATTGATCAAAATTTCAAGTTTATAATAATGGTAGAGCAATGAAGCAAGAGGCCAACCTCCAATGAAAAGCAGAAGCCCCAAAGCCATGAATTAGGACAATGGGGGGCCCCTCTCCTTCCACTACATAGTGTATTTTTCTATCTCGCCACGTCCAGTAATTATACCCCTCCGGTTTAAATGGCAATTCCTCCAGATCTAAATAAGATAAAGCAATCTGATATCATTACCTAAAAAAATAAAATTATGAATTGGTACAAGAAAAAAGAAAAGGAGAAAAATCCAATCTTTGCCTTTGAGTTTTGTGGGTTGTGCAGCAACGGTTGAAGCCGCCATTGAAGCACCAGCAGCAACAATTCCTTTAAACACAAAACCTCTCCTACTCAACTCGCACCTGCTTTCTTCACATTAAATAAACAAACATGAAAAACAACAACATTTTCGACATGAAAATTGAAAGCAACCAACAAAAAGGTTCAAATTTAGAGCTTACTCTGACGGTAAAATATTGGGAAACTACTTTTTCTTGCCAGCAAGTCCAATTTCACAGAACCGGGAAAAGAAGCGAAAGAAGTTGACATGGGATTCCGGCAGGCCCGACTGAATTTAAGCGGGCTTTTTGTAAATCGTTTGGCGGCTTCAGTTCGAGTTGAGCTGAAGAGAAGATGTAAATGGCGGAATTGGTGAAGATTTGGGTTAACTACATTAGTAATAAATTTGTGTATAATTAATTTGGACATTGAGTGGCTGTAGTGTGTTTAATGTTGTGGCGCCCATGAATTACAAGTAACACCTTTCTCTTCCGAAGAAAAGAAAAAGGATTTTCAAAATCGATTCTTTCTTTTATATGAGCAGGACTTGCATCCGACCTTGTTGCATGGGCCATGCGATCGGGTCGGGTCGGGTCGGGTTGACTCGGTCAACCCGGATTGACTCATTGATCCGATCATTTTTTTTGCTCCGATTTTACGGTTTCATTTACAGCTTTAATTTTACGGCTCCGCCTTCGCTCAGATTACTAATATAAGAATAATCGGCGGACAACAATTTGGATTTTTTCGGCTCGCTCCGAGGTTTTCGGCTCCCCTCGCTCGAATTTTGACCTAACAAGAAGCGGTAAACAAAAAAACGAACAGTCAAACAAAAAAAAAGTGAAAAAAAAGTAGAATTTTTTTAAAAAATATTGAAATAAAAGCTGAAAATTAAAAAAAGAAACAAAAAAAATCAGAAAAAAGGTTAAGAAAGAAAACTGAAATTAAAAAAGAAATCAAAAATTAAAAAAAATACTAATAATAACAGGCGTATGCATCCCACGCGCCTCACGCGCAGTCGCATGGAGTGCGGCAGGTCTCATATAAGTATTTGCCCTTTTATTTTATTTTTCATTTTCTTGTTGCCCAAATTTATGTAATTTCCCAATATACTATTTTGAGAAAATCATCAAGCATATCCATTTTGAAGATAATATGTACTCTTCATATCCATTTATGGGTCGTTTGGTATTCATCTACCAGTATATCAGATATCAGGTATGGATATGGGTATCAGATATCAGGTATGGGTATCACATTGATATTTGATATTCGTGTTTCATAAGTTGAAGATATCGATTCATATCAAGTAGGAAGAAAAGTAGAGGTATAAGTCATATACTAGCAAAATTTGGTATATAAAAATATTGAAAATTAGCATGTCAAGTATATCAAGTATATCAATTTGATATCCATACACTGATATACCAAACACAAGGTATGGATATGGGCCATATTGATACTCATACCTGATATACGTATATGGATACCAAACGAGCTGATGAGGCTGTCGTTCGCACTCTCAAAATGAATTTGTAGCCTATCATCATAGCTATATAGTTAGCAAGTAAGTACAGGGTCGATCCACAAGGAGTTGAATGTCACTGTCTCTTGAAACCTCCTCCACCTATTCAGAAAAGTTGGTTTTGCTATCTTGGTCACGAGGGCTCTCTTGCCCAATTCGAGAACTCAATAAACACTGAAAAGTAAACAAGGAACTTTGATCAATAATAAAAAGGACTTGGTCTGGATCTAGACATTGTTAAGTGAAAACTCTGCTTGGTCATTGGTGCAAATATATTCATTACATGCATGCATCGTTAGTTATGAGACTTGAATGCTGAGATCCCTTTTTACTCGTCACGCTCTCAACAAACCCTTCCCTTACCAATCCTTACTTAATTGGCGACGCACCGCCAGCTCCCTACCTTGGGCAATACCTCTGTCGGAGTCATCGTTCAGTTTCTTGCCCAAGGAGCATTTATCTCTAGAAAGACCCAATAAGGAATCATCACGTCTAGCCCAATAGGGTAGACACCTTCCTCTAATGTCAATCGATCTTAACCAAGAAGATGTGAAAAACACTCCTACTTCTCAATTGATTGGCGATCTAATATATCCTAAGTGATTAACGGCCTATTAATCTCTTATTCATATTATCTCATATTGGAACAAGCTCATTAACATTAAGGGAACATATGCATGCAATTATCTAGCACAATTTAGACCTCTCAAGCATAAGTTAACACTCAAATGCCTTGCCTAGACCAAGTATAAAAGCTTAGCTAGTCATAATCATAAAGTAACGAACATGAGAATAGAAGAAAATCATAAACACTATATTAAAACTTACGAAGTATTTGCAGGAATTAAACACGGCCAAAAGTGCCGATAAACTGAGTACGAAATAAAGTATGCCCTTAGAACTTGTTTTTCTCCTCACAAACTCTCGATGAAATTACAGGGAAATAAAGCGTGAAAGACGGCGTGTGCATGCAGCAACAGGGCTTCGATTTATATAGGTGAGTGCTTAGGGTTTGGGCCCCCTAGTCCTTAACATGGAAGGAATCCACGAGCTACCTTGGGATGCAAGTATCACTTGATAAGCTCGACCCCAACACGGCAAGTCACATCTATCTCCAAGAGATCCCTTGCGAATCCTAAATCTAGTCGGATAAGGAAAGATATTTAAGTTAGATCATCTTTTCCTTATCCTTCTAGACTTAAGAGAGAAACTTCGCCTGTTGACCACCACACTCCTCCTATCTGTCTTGATCAATATAGCTCTCCCTGGCCTGCTTCCATAAATGCTGCTTCTTTTCCCTGTTCTGCCCAACTTCCACCTGCAAGGCAACAGATATCCTCCTGCCCAAGATATGTGCTCCCAGATATAGAAACAAGACAAAACACACACAAAGACTCAATCTAGACTACCTAAAAACAACACTAAAAAGACACAAAATATGGACTCATCACGAGCCCTTAGATAATTATCTACTCTCATACTCACTTGACCCACAAAAGGTATTTTTCACCATTTGTTTAAGGTTTTTTTCTTAATTTTACCTGTACAAAAATGTCAACTTCACCTCAATTTCGCCGAGATGACTCATGATTGAATCATGATCAGTTGAATAACTTTTTGAATAAGGCCAAAATGTATGGGATGACAGATATGTAAGTTTTACGTGAATAAAACCTATTAAAATTGGCATGCATGCAAATATTGTACTATTTTTAACAGTAATTTTGCATGCGGATAGGTGCTATAAAATTGATCTGTATGCTAACATAAGAAAAAAAAATTGAGAGAAAAGAAAGAGTGAATATTAGATCAAAGAAATTACATTAGTCATTATCGTTATTCAATACTAAAGAGGTGAACATAATAGAATATTTATAATTTTGTAAACAAAAAAAAAAACATACAGATTACATATATTCTGTACAGATGGACAGTAATATTATACCGTCTGTACAGAATTTTTACGATTTGTATATTTATTTTATTTACAGAAATGTGACAATCTTTATTTTTGTTATGTTTCTAACATTATTGCTTGTATTTTGCAGAAATTAGGTCCGAAATCAATTTTTTATATAAAAAGATTTTTTAAACGAGTTGAATACAAACTAGAAGACAGTTATCATTGTGTTTTCAATTCTCAATTACAAAAGGTAAGTCTTAAAACACAAATATTAATTTTTTTAAAATAAAAACCTTACAGATCAATAAATAATTGTACAGATCAGTCAAAATAGAGAGATAGACCTGTACAGTATGATTGAGATCTGTACATTTATTTATTTAAAACATTTATATTAAGTGTGACAATCTTTATTTGGTTTTATTTATAACATTATTGTTTGGGATTTTCAGAAATATAATTTGAATTGTAAATCTTTAATAAAGGTATTTGAAAAATGTGGGTTAATCCAGACTTAAAATTATTTTGCCATTTCAAATTCACAAAGTTGTGTGTTAAACAAATTGATATAATTTTTAAAAAATAAAAATAATACAGATTGAACAAATAATATACAGGTCGATGCACATTAGTATGACCCATATATTATTTTTCCGATCTGTACTGAATTTAATGTTTTATTAAATTAATTTAATTATATATATGTATATTTATATATTAATAGTTGTTTTTAATTATTTCAGATGTAATGCAAGATGTTCCGCGTTAAATTCAACGGAGTTTGGGACGATTATGTTTATAATGGCGGAAAAGAGTGCACTTTCTATCTTCTGTTGGATACGATAAGTTTTTCCAACATTAAGGAACAAATAAATTTCATAATGATGTCTATATTGTTAAGTTGTAGTTTTAAAATATTTTATTTTTCAACGTCTCAATTCGGTGTCGAAAAATATAATTTGAGTAATGATGATCAACTTCGTCGATTGTGTGCTACTGCGTCTGAGCCTAAATTGTATATCAAGCATAGTGATTCTATGTATAGACCTAGCTTTGATTTGAATGCTTCTTTGTAATTTGTTTATGATGATGTGTATCTGTCTCAGTACTCGCAGTACGATGATTCCCTCGCACGTATGGCTTCATGCAATTTGCTTGGCGAGACACAAATTGGTTCTCAAAGGGAGCGATTGTTATTGCTCAGGGGCAATCACAAGCACCAGAGCCAGAGCCAGAGCCAGAGCCGCAACCACAGCCTGTGCAGTCCTATGCAACTGTCGTAGAGGATGATGATGATGATGAAGATGATAAAGAATATGCTGTTGAATCTGAGTCTGACGACACTGATGACAAAGAGGAACAGACCGCCACTTTGAAAATTGGAACTCTGGTTGAATTTGTTAACTGGGTGCATACTCAAGGCGGCGTGAACATGCTCCTGGCAATGCTGATGCAGAAAAGTCGTACATCCCTTGTTGACGAAGAGATGGAGCTCGCCACTGAAGCGGCGGACCTACAAAATTGGTTAATTCCCATGATTCCACTGGAACCTGCTGCTTCGCTTGTTTGAAGTGTTCTAGATAACATACCTGGCGGTCCTTAGAGTATGACCTTCATATTTAAAGACAAAGATCAGTTGAAGCTTGCAGTTGGATTGTGGCACTTGGAACAACGAGCCGAGTTTTGTTCTCTGTGATCAGATACGGGGCGTGTTCACTACAAATGCAAGTTTGGCACGGTGTGTCCTTTCGATTTGTGCGCTAGAAAAGAGGGCAACTATTGGTATATTCACATGTTCGTCCCAACGCATACTTGCACAACCAATATGAACCATCCTTTAATGGAGAGGAAGGTCGAATCTAGTGTGATTGCAGCTCATTTTGCGAAAGGCATGAAAAATCAGAAAGAAATCATCACACCGAAGATGATTATGGCAAGTCTTATGCGGGAATATGGCGTGGCTGCAAATTACATTGTGTGTCTGCAAGCACGGAACAAGGCCCTGGAGATGCTATATGGTGATATGTAAATTCGCTTAAGATGGTTCCTCAGTATTTCTACATGCTCCAGAAAGAGAATCCAGGTTCGATTGTTGACTACAGTTTTAGCCCTGATGATTTCCGATTCGAACACTGTTTTGTGGCGTTGTCAGCTTGTATCGTTGCATTCCAGTACTGTCTTAGGTCAGTGATTATATTGAATGTAACACACTTAATGGGAAAGAATAAGAGAATTATATTCGTTGCGATGGGAAAGGACGGGAATGAGCAACTTATACCGCTGGAATGGGGGATCGGTCCAATTGAGAATGACATCTCGTGGACATGGTTTGTAAGTCGTCTGAAGCTGGCATATCCTCCTCGACCTGATTTGATGTTCATCTCAGACGCCCACCTTAGTATTGGTAATGCAATTCGTGACATCTATCCTCGCATATTCCACGGCCTATGCTACTTTCACATACTGAAAAGAATGGTTACTTATGGAAAGTCTATCACAGGTTGTATCATAAAGCAGCATTTGCGTACCAAAGAGCATCATACGAGAAAGCGATGAATAATATACTTTCGGCAAAACCCGAAGTGCATGCCAAGCTGATGTCCATTGGTCCGGAGAAGTGGGCTCGATGTTTGTATCCGGGCCGACGATATAGTAACCTAACGTCAAATGCCGCAGAGCAATTCAATAAAGTTTTGAAGTTTGCTAAATGTGTACCAATTTGTTCGTGTTTGGAGACACTTAGAATGACTGTTGAGAGGTGGTTTGATGAAAAACGACAATTATACGCATCTAATACTACATTTGTCACGAGCACGACAAATGCAAAAGTTGCAGCTGAGGTTGAACTGTCAAGAACGTACATTGCCAATCCCTTTAGAGATGGTGTATTCAATGTCCACGATGGAAATCAGACTCTCAATGTCGATCTTAATGCGAGGAGCTGTCCATGTCGAGTGTGGGATTTGGACTTGATACCGTGTTCTCATGCCGTTGCATCAATTTAGTAAGGAAATTAGAGTTTTGTTTTCTTATTTGTACATTTTTGTATAACTTATTTCGCGAATTACCTGTTTCATGATTTGCAGACGAAATGGCCAGCACCCATACAACTATGTGGCTGATTACTACACGAGAAATACCCAACTGCAGATTTACTCTCTAGCGGTGAATTCTGTCCCTCCTAGAGATAAGTGGTTCTCCCCAAGTTGCTGTTGTGGAAATGCTGCCTATGCTTCCGGTTTGGCAGGCGGGTCGCCCAAGCAAGACTCGTCGGCGATTGTTCCTGGATAATTTGACTGCAAGAAGACGTCAGCCCACCGACGATGGTGCTTCAAGCAGTAAAAAACGAGCACCTAAAAAATGCTCTATATGTCACGAGAGTGGTCACTCGAAGAATAAATGTCCATACAAATGAGGGTTTTCTTTTTGTATGAGATGTTCCCTACCAATTTGTGTATTGAACACGTTTTATTAATATTAGTTTATGATGTTTTTTATAATAATAATATAACAAGAACAATAAATAATTATAATAAAAAAAATATTTTATAATGTATCTTTTAAGAAATAATAATAATAATAATAATAATAATAATAATAATAATAATAATAATAAGAAACATAATATTTTAGTTTATGATGTTTTTTTATAATAAGAACAATAAATAATTATAATTAAAAAATATTTTATAATGTATCTTTTAATAATAATAATAATAATAATAATAATAATAATAATAATAGAAAATACAAGGATATCATCAATATACACAATTATAAATTCAATATAGGAAATGAATATGTCAGTCATAATTTTCTAAAATTCAGACGGTGCATTTTTTCATCCAAATGACAATGTTAAAAGCAGTCTTATATCTATCATATTTATGTATTTGCCAATATCGTGATTTTAAATCAAATTTTGATAATATTATAGAATCATATAATCTATCTAATAAAACCTTTTTATTTGGAATAGGATGCCTAATCCATTTTAGTACTTTATTAAGAGGTTTATAATTTATTACCAATCTAGGTACACCTCTTTCTTGCTCACTATGTTTATTAACATAAAAAGCTGTACAAGACGAAGGGGATTGTGAAGGACTTATTAATCCTTTTTGTAATAAAGAATCTATTTCTTTTTTACATAATTCTAAATATTCTGAATTCATTTGGCAAGGTTTAGCCTTTTAATTGGATATATTTTTGCTAAAAATTGTGTTCCAAGTATAACTTGATTAGTAATATCTTTTGCAAGCAAAAAGCTTGTTTGAATACATTTCTTATTAATACACATATTAGCCTTAGGTAATTTATAACTAATTTGTAGATTATTACCCCCTGCATGTGATAATGTATGTGTTGTTTTATGAAAATACCTAGTAGGTATTAATCCTTCTTGTATAACATTTAAATCTGCTCCACTATTAACTAAAGCTATAAACTCTTTTGAATAATAATTATCTATTAGAAGAGTAATTCTTATATGTCATTTCTGTGATATTACCATTTCTAATGTGGATAAAAAGTTTTCATTCATTTTAGCATAATCAAGATCTTGTTCCAGAGGAATAAAAGATTCTCTCGGAGAATCCTCTAACCTAGATATTCTATAATCTAAATTTCTATTTTCATGTTATAATTCTTGTATTTCTTTTTTCAAATTATTAATTTCTATTATGATGTCATTCATAGAAGTAGGATTTTCTTCTATTTTCTTTTGTTTTATTCGTTTATAAATTTCTGACATCATATGTGGTCCTTCTGGACTCAATATTTCTTTTTGAAATTCTTTATTATTATTATTATTATTAGAAGTACTTGAAGTATGTTCCATTTGATCTATAATTTTAGATCTTAATTCTGGATCCTTAATCATTTTTAAGAGATCCATTATAATACTATGTGTCAATACATTTATATTTAAATCTTGGAATTTTGAAAGAATTTTAGAAAATTCTAAACCTTCTATATCATTAATACCATCTTTAAATCTTGGAATTGTGAAAGAATTTTATAAAATTCTTTTCCTTCTATATTATTACTACCATATTTTTGACAAGTTTGACTAAGTATACATAGTTCACATTCTGACTCTGAATCTGATATAATAGATTCATTATCTAACATATCTATTTCATTATTAGTTTCAGTATTAGAGAAAAATTCAGATTATTCATATTCTGATTCTTCATCTGAATTTAATAATATTTTAAAAAGAGTTTCTTTCATATTATCATCTATCTCAAGATTATTAATTTTTTTCTTAGTTGTAATACCCCAGAAAAATTCTACTGTCTTTAAAAATGAAAGTTAATAATAATTATGGCTTTCCACGCCTAAGATCATGAAATTAAATTCTAAGACTAACGGTGAAATCCGTTTCCGAAAATAAATTACGGAAGTCAGTCAGATGACTACTGTATTAGGGTTTTCGCGTCCGGTAGATTTTTCCTCCGAAAACTCAGAATTAAAATCCATCAGAATTTACATTTACTTTTTCTTCGATACGAGTTCACCGGAGAAAGTTAGTTTTTATGATTTTCCGGGAGAATTTTAGACTGTCTAATTCCGACTTTTTCTCTGATTTTGAAAAACGAATTAGGTTTTCCGAGTACGTGAATTATTTCCAATCTAACGGATGAATTAGATTTCGTCGAATTCGTGACTATCTAAGAAAGTATTTTTCTCAATTTTTATATCGTCGTTTAAAGCCGGAAACGAGATATTTTCGTCTAATAAACCCACGCCAAACGGCCCTTAGCGACTCACCACCTCCTTAGTTAGATTTTTATTCACTTTATGTAAGTATAGCATGAGTCATCCCTTCCCTCATCTCCTCTTCATTACCGCCACCCCCCATCAACTCTCCCTCTCTCATTTTTCTTCTCATTCCTCCATTAAAACTCTTCATCCAAGCTCTTCTCAAGAACACAGATCTTCATCCACCGATCAATTCCATTTCCGAGTTCGTATTACGCAAGGTAAGAACATCTCCTACAATATGAACCGAACACAAATCTTTTTCAATCATTTTCATTTTTTCGAAACTTAGGAGATGGAATAGCATGTTGTCTTTTAATCGATTCATGCTCTAATATGTTTAGAATCAAGTTCTACGGATCAAATCATGAAGAAATCACTCCCCTTTCATTTAGGTTATTACCGAAATTTTATAGAATTTTAGGGGTTTGATCGTAGCTCGATTTCTTTGATGTTTGATCGATAAATTAGTGTTCTACATGTTGTTAATTGACTATAGGAATTAATTTAGATTTTTCTAAAAATAAAAGTTGAAGGATAAGAGATGAAGATTGGTCGATTTAGTATAGTAAATGTTATGATATGCTCGATTGATTAATGGAAATGAGATATACGATGTATGAGGATGATTATATATTTAATTGGGATTTTTCTAAAATAAAATTGAAAAATGTAAGAGACGAAAACGTGTCGATAAGTTGAAGCTCGATAATGTTTTGATAATATGATTTGCATATTAGTAATGCTTGTTAGATGATGATTGTTGTTGTAAAATTTGAACGAAAACGGAGAACGTAAGATTTTTAGTGAGAGACGAACCATCGACGATAAGTCGAGCATGAATAATGAATTAGGTTTGTGATTCGAACCTTTGATAATCTCGATAGTTAATGATCGTGACCGTAAAGTTTCAACGAATTCTAAGAAGTTTCGATTTTGAATAAGAGACGAGTAATCGAGTTTAAAAGTCGGTAGAAAAGTCGAATAAAGAAATCCCTTTTAATAATAATGATTGTGGTTGATAAACGAACAATATTGTAGTTAACGACTTTTCCATCCGAGAAACGAGACGTTATGAGATATAGTTAAGAATCGAGAAGTGAATGAATGAAAATGAAATAGAAATTGGATTTTGTTTTGGTATAGTAAATGGTTAGTTGGAATGACGAGGAAATGCTCGTCGTTTGTTAATCAAAAGTCGTGATTATGAACCCGTTTAAAGAATACTGTATGTAGACTGTCTTAAGATGATAATTTCGTGAAAATAAAAGTGGAATAGTATTGATTGAACCTCGGGAATCGTGCGTTGAGATTTGTCGAGCATTAGGGTTTCGCACGACTGTTTTTCGACGTTTCACGGAAACTGTCATAACTTTTAGCTCGCTTAACAAAATCGAGATCCGTAAATTGGAGAGTAAACTACACACCCGTACCTTTCTTTTGCTATAAGATTCATCCTCTGTTTTCGTATTCTCTGTTCTGTATGAACTTACTGACTTGGGCAGTAAGTATCCAAAGTCTAGTTTCCTAAGTTGAATCCTTTTCAACTTCATTCCTTGTGAACTTTTAAGTCGTTCTAAGTTATCGACACCCTTTTACCAACTGACCTAAGTTTCGAGTAATGAGCCGAGTCAGTTTGTAGACGAGAATTGATCGAAGTCTCGTTTATTAGTTAATCAAAAGGAAGTAGTAAATTTGAAATGCCTAAAAGACTAAAAACCGTTTCGATTTCCTATTTCTTTTATCGATTGCGTTCAAGTTGCTTAATGTCTATTTAACTCTTAGTGGAGGTCTCACCCGGAATACAAAAGAAAGCCTGACTGAAAGGACTGCAAAGAGGATCTAATTGTTTAGAGCCAGAACACTAGATGCCGCTTGTCCAAGAATCCAAATAAGTAGAAGTCCCGGTAGAAGTACCGAGTGAAACTGACTCAGTAGCTTGAAATCCTTCATTAGTAAAGCAATTGTTCGGTTATGCTATTCTAGGATTTGCTTTAACTGAATAGGCTAGAGGCGCTTTCATGCTTTGAAATAAAGGCTTTAAGTAAACGTAAAGGGAAAAGAAGAACTAGGCATTAGCAGCCTTTTGCACTGTGAGACTGACGAATCGCATTTCTCCCTATATAAGAGATTTCTAGTTGGATGATGGGCACTCATCAAAGTCTTTCATCAGAACCCCTAGCAGTCGCGTCTCGTACTATACGCGCTAACCAGAAAGGGCCAGGGTCTAACTTGATGGCTGTACCGGCGAGTCTATCTGACTAATCTTTTTTATGCAAGCTTCTCTTACGGCTGAGCTAATTAACAGTTATCTTTCTCCTGGGAGTCAGAAAGAGTTACCCGAGAGTCTGAAAAGAGAATAGTAGAGGATCCAAAAGAGAAGAGCTTACGAGCTACTTTTCATCTGGATATCCGTCTCAACATAACATGGAGATGTTCCAGCGCCGCTACAACCTTCTTTCGTGCTATGTACTTGCAGAGAGTAGGATTACCAGGCCCCTTGCTTCTTTCATAGGTAGGGCTTTCACCACTGGAAATTGTTCCGTTCCTGCATTCATTAAAGAGTTAAGTTACCGGTACTCCATCCATAGTGCTGTCTACGGATCCTTCCCCGGTCCCGAATTTGGGTTAATCTAAAGAATCTGATAGCCCATGTCAGGTAGTTAAAAGTGAGAGCCAGGGGAGGCCGGGTCATTTGACGGAAATGGAAGGCTTTTCCCTATTCGAGAAGGCCCTATGGAGTAAGGGGAAGTGCATGAATTCTTGGAAAAAGAGGGAGCGAGCCGAAAATGCAATAAAGCAAATTCAATGAATAGATAGGTACAACAGACAGCGCTGCCTACACTAAATAGTTGGCTAGGCTGCTTTGGTATGTCGGCCCTTGCATTCAAGCAGTTAATCCCAACCAACTAGGGTAGGGGTTCCCTAGTGGTAAAACCTTGTAACTGTATTTCCCCTCGGGGAGACATCAACAAATCGATTTCTGAGGCCTGGAAAGGCTCTATTCCCTCTCACTATAGACATGGAATTGGAACCGAAAAAGCACTTCGAAGAAGGTTTCACAGCAGTCCCTTAGGCCTCTTCGGGGCATTTCTCTCATATCTGTTTCGATGCCTAGTGGTTTTGGAACAAGAGGGGATTTCCGTTGCTTAGGGGTCATCCCTTATTGAATTGCTAGAGGCGCTATTTACGCCCAACCTTTCACTCTACGAAACCCAACTCATAGTAATAGGTAGGACAGGAGATGACTACGTTAATGCGAGTTAGGCTCCTCGATTGCATTCTCAATTGAGAAAACGCATGCCTACCCACTATCCCAAACAACTACACTGCTTGGAATCCTTTACGGTCAGATCTTAAACCAATGCCAAACCAATCTGCCTTTCCACTTGAATCCTTAAATCCAAAGACTGGAATCGATAACCAACGCCATTCCAATGCTCTGAGAAAAAGGGCAACTCGAATTATGAGATCCTAACACACGCAGGCTATCCGAAACACTCGTTAAAACACCCTTTATATAAGTCATTTATTCGAACGCTCTACTTTAAGAATTAGTGCAGCTTATGTGAACAATCAGGCTGGCCTTTTGTGCCAGATTGTGACTTTCTTGGCCATGAACTAAAACCCTGTTTGTAAGCACTTTCTTCCTAAGGAAGGGATCGCGCGTACGACTATTTCGGAATTTCTTTCTATCTATTTTGGGTTGAGCAAAGAGTTTACCGAGTGATGAACATTCATTAGCCAGTAGATTCCTTTAGCAACAAATGCAGACACGCCCATTCGACGAGCAAGGAGCTGCTGTTTTTCCATCGGTTCCAACTACCTACTAGCAAGGGGCTGCCATCGGGACATGAGCTCAGTAACTTGTGTCAGGACCTACGGGCAAAGGCCCAACCTTGCTTTCCGAACAATAGAAGTAGTTCTCCTCGGTTTGAAGTTGAAGCGCCTTTTAGTATATCTCGATAGGACTGACTACTTAAGGCAAATGATAAATAGAGAAAAACATCCAACTTCCCTCCACCGATTGACCCAGTCGGCCAGCATTCAAAAGCAACTCAGCAAACACCACTTCCACAAGGCTTTCAGGCAAGGCCTGTAAGATGCGTGGAAAACAAGACAAGAATTCTCTACAATTACACTGTAGAACAATTGAAGGGATGTGGCGCAGCTTGGTAGCGCGTTTGTTTTGGGTACAAAATGTCACGGGTTCAAATCCTGTCATCCCTACCTATTACTGCCCCTTTGAGCAGTAACGAGGAATCCTCAAATTCAAATTAAACGTGGGAGTAGGAAAGTCGGGGTCTAGCGCAAGAATACAAGATCTTTAACTACCCTTCGGGGTTAAATAGCTTTGAATATCCATAGGAGCCAGAAAGGTCCTGTTGCTACGGGACTTGACTTATAGCATTAATAACAAACAAACCAAAGGGGCCTATGGTGCTACAGGTCGAATGGCGTGAGCCGCATGCGGGGAGACCCGCACGTACGGTTTTTAGGGGGATCTGGTCGAAAGATCGGCCGGCGCCCACCCGACTAGGAGGACTGAGGATCTCGACCAAGGATCCACCACAACCTTCTCTAGTCTTTAGTTGTCCCACCAGTTCTTCAGATGCTGTTCAGGGCGGTGTAAACCTGTCTTTTTGTGCAGCAGGATGAACTTGTAAAGGGGTTCAGATCTATGCATAGCTCCGAAGCTCAACCAAGGTGAGTTTAGTCGATGTATTATACGGGGGAAGTCACATAGGGGTCAGAGACCCTACCCCTACTTGGCTTGGTTTTGAACCGAAATGTGATACTCCGAGTTCTTATTCCTTTAGAGAGTGTCTAATTAACCGAGTAAGTTCAAAGATGAGAATTTAGGAGTAAAATTTTTCTTTTCCAATCGATAAGTTTTGAATAAAACGTTTAAATTGCTTTGTGAATCTTGTGTGAATTTATCTGTTCTAATTATCTGAGATGATGATGATGTGATATGTTTGTTGAGTCCTTTATATGAAAATGAGTATGAGATTAAATTCCGGAAAAATCCCGAGAAGTTTGTTTAATTAAGATAACATAACGTTAATCGCCGAGAAATATGTTTACGCCGATGAACCTAGAATAGAATTAAATTAGAACCTTCGAACTTAGAATTTCTTTTAAGATCACTGAGATAGGGTAAGAACTTATCCGAGAATTGAGAAGAGAAATGAGGCATTAGTCTTGAAAAGGTTTAATAAACGGATTAATAAGCCGATTAAATTCTTTTAAGAATTAAAGGACTAAAATAATCGAAGCCTTTAATCTTTTAATTTGAGACGTGAAATAGGATTGGGATGAGTTAGTGTCAAAAGTGAAACGAGAAGAGGTTAGACCCGTTAATAGAACAAAATGGAATTAATACGAATCGTTTTACCCGGAAAACCTTTACGACCGGATAATTAATACCCGTAACGACACGACGACGACACGTGTCATCCACCTCTCTCCCTCTCTCGCCACCTCACATCTCCTCTCCCATCATCCCTCAATTTCCAAGACTAAGCATCATGATTATGCTTTCACCATAATATTATCTAAAGTATGCATGCAAGTTAAGATCACATCAACTATCAAATCTTGTCTTCTACAACTTCCAACAAGAACACCTTTTCCCTTTTATTGGAATTCCTTTCCCATCAGCATGAATTACTTGTTTGAATTCCTGTCAAAAGTGAAGTTAAGATGCTCGGTTAGTAATTCTTTATGCTTTTGAAAAACCAAATTCGATTTTCTTATATTCCACCTTTGTTTTCCCCGAGCATGTTCCCTTTATTGGAGTTAGTTGTTAGTTGTTTAGGTTTGTTGTTATTCGTAAGTCGCACCTCGAGAGTCGGGGCGTGACAGGTTGGTATCAGAGCAAGGCTTTTATTTGATCTAAAGTCTGTTATTCTTTGATGAGTCGAGTCTAGATTAATTCCTAGACTTATTCGAGTCAGTAAACCACACCAAGTTATCCTCCATCTCATCCGGCAACCAGGTATGTCTTTTTTCTAAAAGTTTTATTTTCAAGTTAAGATGATGTTTGAGTTATTAAAATGTTGAGAATTTTCTTTAAAGTTATTTTGTTGAGCTATGATGTTTTGAGATGAATTTGTTAAGTTGATTAATAGCTAGATTGCTTTAGAATGTCTACCCCTTTGCGAGTGCGTGTGAAAAGGTCGGAAAGAATAAGGCGTGTGTGCGATTGGTTACGTGATTTGGAATTGCCCAAAAATCCCTCTTTGGAACGCAGAAATGAGTATGTAGTAGAATTCGTAATATGTTCGATAATTTGTTAAGTGTGCTTATGCGTTTAAAATTCGTATAGGATGGACAACGTTGATTGGATGCAAGAGTATTTGCACGCAAGAATGGAAAATAACGAATCTTTAGCAGAATTCTTAGCATGATACCATACGATTTGGGGAAAAGTTCAATGTATGGACGTAGGACCGTTAGAAGGCATGACGCACCTGATTCAAGCGCTACCACAAGAATGGAAGGACTGGGCAGCATCTCTTGTCCCTCGATTTCTAGGCTACCGTTATTTCGACCAAACCCTTTACGGCGACGTAAATGCTTTTATCTCCGCGATTTCAGCTCGTTTTATGTCCTATGGTGCTCCTCCGCCCGAACCTTATGAAGATGATACTCCAAGCTTGTTGAATGACTTTGTTCGTAATCCTTCACCAATTCCTCCAAGTGGAACTGTTTCTCTTCACATCAATTGGCCGCCACGAACTAATTTTCAACCTCAGAATCCTCTTGCAGATTACCCATTTCCGAATGGATGCGATGAAAATTCTTCTTCAAATGAGAACCAAATACCTGCTTATATGAATCATCCGCAAGCAACCTTTTTGAGCCATCCTAGAGCAGAATCCTCTAGCCAAACCCGCTCAAGCGACGACAAAGCAAGTGGAAGTGAAACCGTTGATGCAGCGACTGTAGGAACCGGATATCTTCAGCCTCTACCGAACAATGTTTTTCCTACCCAGCCATGGATCGAATCTGAGCTAGCTGCGATGAATTATACCCTGGAAGAGTGTGAAGAGGCCTTGAGAAAAGCTGAGCGCGAGTGTTTCGCCATAGAAGATGATAATGTCGAGGAAGATGATGAGCGTTTTGAAGGACAAATGCGTGAAGAGGAAGAGGAGGAGGAGGAAGACCTGGAAGAAGATGAGGAGATTATAGAGCACTACGGCGTGGATTCCGAAGCGGAACAGTATGATGATAACGGACCAAGTGAAGATGACTCCTATGCGTAGGAATGTTCCAAGAAAGTAGTTGAATTCAAACGTTTTTAATTCGAGTGTGTTGAGAGTTGAACTCTTTTATTTTTCTTTTAGTTGTGTTGTAACCTGTGATGAAGACTATCATAATTTGATTAGGAAAAAGGGAAATGTTTTCAAAGTAAATTCCCTAAGTGTTATAAGTCCTAGGAAAGGCCGCTGTTAAGCGTTTGGAAGTTAAAACATTTAGATCTTTGAATTAAAGTTGAAATTTTCTGAGTTATTGAATCGAATTGAGTATTTGAATATGAAGTGATGATATTTGCTCTGTGATTATGATTAATTATTTCAAGAACCTATGATGATGATATGAATATATGATGATATGAGTATGTGACGATTATTAGAAACTGAATGAGATGCATGTATATGTGAGAAATTGAAGTAATGAATTATTTGAGAAAAGTTTTAAATTGTTATTAATTATCTAAGTACCGATCAGAATCGTGTTCCTCCCAAAAGAGAAATGTGTTCAGAATCGAGAAAGGTTCCCTATAAGCTAAAAATCTAGAGTGGTTAAAGTTTTTCCCTTGTTTTAATCTTTAGAATGCCGCTAAGACGTAGAAACGTCAGGATTCCCGAAGATAATGCAGAAGGGCAGCGTGACCCTACTCCGCCCCCTCAAAACGAAAGACGAGTCGAAGAGTTGTTTCTCCGAAAAAATCCCCCGACGTTCGATGGTAAAGGCAGTCCGGCTGATGCGGAAGACTGGATTCGTTCTTTAGAGCGAATTTTTCGTTTCCTTCGTTGTTCCGATCACGAGCGTTTGGAATGCATGGCGTATCAGCTTAAAGGAACAACCGATTATTGGTGGGAAGCAAAGCAAAGGATGTACTCTCCCGAAGAACGCGAAGAGTTGTCATGGAATCAGTTTAAAGAAGCGTTGTACGAAAAGTTTGTGCCAAGAAGTTACCGTAAGCAGAAATCCAACGAGTTTACCTATCTGAAGCAAGGAAAAAGATCTGTAGCCGAGTACGACTGGGAATTTTGTGAGTTAGCTCGATTTGCGCCCGATATGGTCGACACCGATGAGAAAATGTGCGAGTTGTTTAGAGCAGGACTTAGGCAAGATATTCGAGTAGTTCTCGCCAGCCAAAGTGGTTTGACGTACGCTGAATCTTTAAACAGAGCTTTAGATATGGAGTTAGCAATGCAACCGGAAAAAGGATCGCAACCCCCAGCGAATCCTCAACCCCAAAACCAGATGATCACAACCACGTCTGCTCAACAACTCCAGTTCGGCCAATACGGAAAGAGGAAGGGAAAGTGGATTAGTGGAAACCAACCAACCAAGAAGCAGTGGCAAGGAAAGAGCCAACCGCAGCCACAGAAGGGAAAAGCACCGCAAACGAACCGAGGCAACCTACCATCGGACCTTTAGGATTCCCTCCCTGTGCAAAATGCGGAAAGATGCATCAAGGCGTTTGTAAGAGTGGAAGCAATGTTTGCTACACTTGTGGTCAGCTTGGTCATTTCTCGAACCAGTGCCCAAGTAAGCAACAAGGATTTAGAAGCGAAAGACCAAACCAGTTCCAGCCATCGCAAATGAAAGCTATCGAGGCAGCTCCTCTGCAGAAGTTTGTTCCACGTCAACGTAAGCCGCCGCAGCCAAGGCAGCAACCTCCTCAGCAAGAACCGCCGCTTTTTCAAAGAACGTACGTGATTGAGCAGAAGCCGCAGGAGAAGGAAAAAGGAAATCTGGCAGGTATGGGAAAGCTTAACAACATACCTGTTATTGTTTTGTTCGATACCGGAGCTTCGCATTCGTTTATATCTAGTATCTGCGTAGAGAACCTAGAACTAGAAGTAGAAGAATCGAATCAGATGCTTAGTGTCGCAACCCCTTTAGGAAAGTCTGCGTTAGTTTCGCGTGTTTGCTCGAATCTAGATTTTGAAGTCGGAAACCGTAAGTTAGTTGCGAAATCCCTAAATGTGATCCAGATGCGTGACATTGATATAATCCTAGGAATGGATTGGCTAACCAAGAATTTTGCAACGATTCGATGCGATTTGAGGCAGATATCGTTTAAATCCCCTGAAAAAGAGCTAACCATAGATTTTGGAATGGAAAAGAAAGTGAAGAAGAGTGTACCGATAATTTCAGCCATGAAAGCGCAGAGATTAATGCGGAAGAAAGGAACCCAAGCGTACCTAGTCTATCTGAATAAGGACGAAAATCACGAGTTAAGTATCGATGATGTTCCAGTCGTAAGAGAATTCAAGGATGTGTTTCCTGAAGTGTTACCAGGTTTACCGCCTGATCGTCAGCTAGAGTTTTCAATCGATTTAGAACCAGGATCAGCCCCGATATCCAAGGCACGTATCGAATGGCCCCAAAGGAACTTCAAGAGTTGAAGATCCAACTGCAAGAATTGTTGGACTTAGGCTATATTCGACCGAGTGTATCGCCTTGGGGTGCTCCGATTTTGTTCGTTAAGAAAAAGGACGGTAGTTTGAGGATGTGCATAGACTACCGAGAGTTAAACAAGATTACGTTGAAGAATAAATATCCTTTGCCAAGGATAGATGATTTGTTTGACCAGCTAAAAGGAGCCGGTGTTTTCTCCAAGATTGACTTAAGTTCTGGATACCACCAGCTGAAGATCAAGCAGGAAGATATTCCGAAGACTGCTTTTAGAACGAGATATGGACATTACGAATTCATAGTAATGCCTTTTGGATTAACAAATGCCCCGGCAGTATTCATGGATATGATGAATAGAGTTTTTCACGAATATTTGGACAAATTCGTGATTGTCTTTATAGATGACATTTTGGTGTATTCAAGAAGTGAAGCTGAACATGAAGAACATTTAAGGATCGTGTTAGAAACCCTTAGAACGGAGAAGCTGTATGCCAAATTCAGTAAGTGCGAATTTTGGTTGAAGGCAGTAAATTTCTTAGGACATGTAGTTTCGTCCGAAGGCATCCAAGTAGATATGGAGAAAGTGAAAGCTGTGCAGGATTGGAAGTCCCCAACGTCAGTACATGAAATCCGTAGTTCTCTTGGTTTAGCAGGATACTACCGGAGATTCATTGAAAGATTTTCTAAGATCGCGAAGCTGATGACGAGCCTGTTAAAGAAAGAAACGAAGTTCACATGGACGGAAGAGTGTGAGAAAAGTTTTCTAGAACTCAAGACGAGATTGATGACAGCCCCAGTTCTAGCCCTACCCGAGCTAGATAAAGATTATGTTGTTTATACCGATGCATCTGCTCAAGGACTAGGATGTGTGCTAATGCAAAATGGAAAAGTGATTGCATATGCTTCCAGGCAACTCAAACCTCATGAGGAGAAGTATCCAACTCACGACCTGGAATTAGCAGCCGTCATTCATGCTTTGAAGATATGGCGACATTACCTTTATGGAGTGAAGTGTGAAATATTCTCAGATCACAAGAGCCTGAAGTACTTCTTCGAGCAGAAGGAATTAAACATGAGACAAAGGAGATGGCTTGAGCTAGTAAAAGACTACGATTGCAAGATATCTTACCATCCAGGTAAAGCGAACATAGTAGCCGACGCGTTAAGTAGAAAGAAAAAGAAGGAAAAATCGGATAGAATCGAGTTAGGATTTTTTTTAACCGATGAAGTCGAGCTGATCGAAGAGTTTGCAAAAATGAAGATTGAAGTAATCGTACCACCAGCGACAGTAGATCAAGTAATTGCTACCTTAGTAGTGATGCCTGACTTAAGAACCCGTATCGTAGAAGGCCAAAGAAGAGACGAAGAATTAGAAAAGCTACGAAGGAAGGTGAGAAGTGGAGAAGTAAAAGATTTTGCAGAATCAAGCGATAATGCGTTGTTGTATCAAGGAAGAATTTGTGTACCTAACGATGACAAGTTGAAGAGCGAGATAATGAGTGAAGCTCATGAAACCCCATATACAGCTCATCCCGGCAGCACAAAGATGTACCAAGACCTAAAGAACCAGTTTTGGTGGAATGGAATGAAGACGGATGTGGCATTATTCGTTGAAAGATGTTTAGCTTGCCAGCAAGTGAAGTCCTTACCTCAAAGACCGTACGGACCTCTACAACCGTTACCCGTCCCAGAGTGGAAGTGGGATGGAATCACAATGGATTTTGTGACAGGATTGCCAAGATCAAGAAGAGGAAATACAGTAGTATGGGTAATCGTGGATAGGTTGACGAAGTCTGCTCATTTCATACCTATTCCACATACCTATGGATCAGCCAAGTTAGCCGAGATCTACATCAAAGAAATTGTGAAATTGCACGGAGTTCTGAAGACGATTACCTCTGATAGAGATTCGAAGTTCACCGCCCGTTTTTGGGAAAGTTTCCACAAAGAGTTAGGAACCCAATTGCAGTTCAGCACTGCTTACCACCCTCAAACCGATGGTCAATCCGAGCGAACGATTCAAATTCTTGAAGATATGTTGAGAGCCGTCTTGTTAGATAAAGGAGTCAAGTGGGAAAAAGTTTTACCTCTTGTTGAGTTCGCATACAACAATAGCTATCAGAATACGATAGGAATGGCCCCATATGAAGCTCTTTACGGAAAGAAGTGTAGATCGCCGTTGTATTGGAATGAAGTCGGTGAAAGGAAAGTGTTAGGGCAAGAAGCGATTGAGGAAATGATAGAATTTGTACGTCAAATCCGTGAGAAGATTAAGGAAGCTCAGAGTCGACAGAAGTCGTATGCCGATAATCGAAGATCCAAATTGGAATTTGAAGAAGGAGATAAAGTGTTTTTGAAAGTATCCCCCTCGAGAGGAGTTTATCGTTTTGGAGTTAAAGGAAAGCTTAAACCTCGTTTTATAGGACCGTACGAGATCCTCGAGAGGATTGGATCCGTATCGTATCGTATCGTTTAGCGTTACCGCCTAGTTTCGGAAGTTCGCATAACGTGTTTCACGTATCACAGTTGAGAAAATATGTCTTCGATCCGAAGCATGTAATACGTTGAGAAGATGTTGAGATGAAACCCGATCTAAGCTACAAAGAGAAACCCGAAAGGATTTTAGATTATAAGGTCCAGCAGCTTAGAACGAAATCGATTCCCTTAGTAAAATTCAAGTGGTGTCATCACGATCTTGAAGAAGCCACTTGGGAGCTCGAAGAAAAGATGAAAGCAAAGTATCCCGAGTTATTTTCTTGAGGTCAGAAATTTTTTTTTAAGAGGGTGAGGATGTGATACCCCGAGTTCTTATACCTTTAGAGAGCGTCTAATTAACCGAGTAAGTTCAAAGATGAGAATTTAGGAGTAAAATTTTTCTTTTCCAATCGATAAGTTTTAAATAAAACGTTTAAATTGCCTTGTGAATCTTGTGTGAATTTATCTGTTCTAATTATCTGAGATGATGATGATGTGATATGTTTTTTGAGTCGTTTATATGAAAATGATTATGAGATTAAATTCCGGAAAAATCCCGAGAAGTTTGTTTAATTAAGATAACATAACGTTAATCGCAGAGAAATATGTTTACGCCAATGAACCTAGAATAGAATTAAATTAGAACCTTCGAACTTATAATTTCTTTTAAGATCACTGAGATAGGGTAAGAACTTATCCGAGAATTGAGAAGAGAAATGAGGCATTAGTCTTGAAAAGGTTTAATAAACGGATTAATAAGCCGATTAAATTCTTTTAAGAATTAAAGGACTAAAATAATCGAAGCCTTTAATCTTTTAATTTGAGACGTGAAATAGGATTGGGATGAGTTAGTGTCAAAAGTGAAACGAGAAGAGGTTAGACCCGTTAATAGAACAAAATGGAATTAATACGAATCGTTTTACCCGGAAAACCTTTACAACCGGATAATTAATACCCGTAACGACACGACGACGACACGTGTCATCCACCTCTCTCCCTCTCTCGCCACCTCACATCTCCTCTCCCATCATCCCTCAATTTCCAAGACTAAGCATCATGATTATGCTTTCACCATAATATTATCTAAAGTATGCATGCAAGTTAAGATCACATCAACTATCAAATCTTGTCTTCTACAACTTCCAACAAGAACACCTTTTCCCTTTGATGGATTTCCAATTCCACTCATCTAAGACAAGTGAGGAGACTACACTCATTCATTCACCACATTCCATCTCTCTCTCTCCATCGAAATCTCTCTCTCTCAAGACAACAAGAAAAACTCTCTCAACCTCTCCAATCTCTCTCACTCTCGGCACTCTCCCTCTCCCACACATACTTTGATTTTTCTTCACATGCAACCATAGATTCAAGCTCTCCATCCATGGAAATGAAGTAGAAGTTATCAATGATTTCATCCATATTTTCAAAGAAAGGTAAGAATCTTCCAAGTTCTTGAAGTTGAATTCAAGAATTATCCAACACTTTTCTTTATTTTAATTCTCAAACCCTATGGATGATTAATCCCATATTATTTCTTTTTCTTTGAGGATTCAAGAAGACATCCTTCTTCCTTCCAAGTTCAAGCTTTGAAGCTACCATTTCCATCCATTTCAATTCCAAGAGCCAAAAGAAAGATTCCCATTTAATTAAGTATGAAATTCATTTGATTAGTTGTAAATATGTATGTCTATAAGTCCTAAAAGAAAGATCTATGCATGCATATTATTTAATTTATGTTTAGGCAAACTTAGGATATGCATGTGCTAATCGAGTGAGAAGAATTCGTTAGGAGAATCGAGCACTAGATATTAATCGATGAATTAAGAGAAGAAAAAGAAACTAAAACCCTAAAAATTTAATAAGTGCCGAAAAAATTAGTAAAAATAGGGAAAATATAGAATCTTTGAGTTATTGATTATTTTGATGATTGATTTATTATTTTTATCATGTTGAGAATGAGATTATATGCATGAAAAATTGAGAAATAAAATGCACAAGGATGTGCATGTGTGCCGTGTGTTTTAAAGAAAGATGGAGAAATTATTTTGATGATTTTGTTGATGAATTAAGTGATGTTTGATCAATGGAATGATTGTATGTTATATTAATATGATTATACATGTGTGTAAATTAAGAAAATAAGTTTGCATGTTGAAGTTTTGAAAGAAATTAATTGTAGAAATAATAAAAAAGGATTGGATGTTTAAGTATGTATTAGTGATTAATTTGAATATGGAATAGAGATAGAAGTATTGATAAAAAGACTTAAAATTGAAAAGCTTTTAATTAAATAAAAAATGAAAAGATGTATGAAAAGATTTATTAATTAAATGTCTTACATTAAAATTTAAAAACTTGAAATTTTACTAAAAATACAACAAAAAGATCTTTTATGATTAATAAAGTGAGTTAATTCATAAAAATATGTATCAAAAGATAAAGAAATTATTTAGTAAGAAATAGCTTAAGTTAAAGACAAATAAAGAAGAAATTATTAAAGAAATAAACAAAACCGAGTTTAAGAAGAATTAATCGATAAGAAATAAAAAGGAAATTAAATTAAGTAAAGAAAAGATGCTAGACGAGTTAAGATAGATACTCGTGTAAGTTGATCGAGAAAATGAGAATGAAATAAGATGTCAAGAATTAAATGGAAAGAAGATTAATTGAATAATTAATTGAATACATTGTTTCTAACCAGACGAATAAAAAGTAAAACCGAGATAATAATTAGATGAACAATAGTCGAGACAAGAAATGAGGATTGAATTAAAGAAGAATAAGAAAATCCTAATTTTATAAGAGTTAATAATAATTAAGGAGAAATTTCGTTAATTGAATAAAAGTTATAAAATACCTTATAAGATAACGGATGTAAAACAAAGCATTGTCTATATAAGTAAGAAAAATAGAATGAATAGTTTGAGCCTTCATAAAAAGAAATGCATAATCGAGTTAGACTTTAAGGTCCAAATGGAATGCATGTTAATATGTCTTGAAGTATGTTTGATTTATTTGAATTCATTATATGTTTAAATAAGTGTTTAAATGCATGATAGTATTATAATGTGAAAGATGATTGAACTTGTATGCAAGATGATTAATTGTTAAATTGAGAATGAACTAAAGTCCTTGAAAGAAAGCTCAAATAATAGAGTGGTAACAATGAAGTTATTAATTAGAACGAGAAAAGTGTACGATGTTAAGTAGTAAAGTTAACCAATTCGAGTAGAGTTAATAAAATAAAGACGAGAACGTGAGATCCTTTAGAGAAGTTAGAGCGAAGTGAGAGACGACTCAAATAGAAGTCCGTCAGTTAAAGTCCAACGCCTTTGTGTCCGTCTTTCATATATCTTATCTATCGATATCGAACTATGAAGGATCGAGCCGGACGGATCGTTAAGCGAGGACAAATAGCCCTAGACCACCTAGCTAATTCTTCGGAAGTCAGGTGGGCTTTTCTGAACCAAAAACTATCGATGAAAATTAGTATGCTATTGAATATTATGATATGATTTTCAAATGTGATTGACTTGCCATTTTATTGAAGTTAGTATGTGTTATCATCTATTTATATGAAGATGTGATTATCCTGTGAAAGCAGGAACCCACGTGTGGTATATGTTGAGGTGACTGTGAGCCTTGCTTCGGTTAGGCCGGTCACAGTGTTTGAGAAGGAGGCCTACTTCTCGGCACAGTGAAGTTATTGGTGATAGATGATACATGCTGTTATATTATATGATATTTGACTGCGCAGTCTGTTTTAAATAAAAATGTTTTGACATGCACAAGTAAACCGTTTTAAAAACTGCTTATATACTTGTGATGTTTTGCAAGGCAAGTTCAATTAATATAGCTTTAAAAAGCATCTTTATTCAAATGTTTTGGCTTGTGTTCACTGAGTACGAAGTACTCAGCCCTGCGTGTGTTTCTAAACATGCAGGTTGACTGGATGGCGATGGCGTGGATACTTGGTGGTGTGGTTTGGTTTTGTTGGTTAAGTTTAGTAGAATTTCGGACTGGCATTTGTACGTCTTCATACGTGCAAGTGTTGGGAGTTGATGCTAATTTCCGCTGCAATCCTTTGATCTAATGTCTGTTGATGCCAGTACTCTAATATTCATGTTTTTGATTCCGAGCGTTGTGCTCGAAGACTTTGAATGCTTGTTAAATTCGTAAACCCTTTAACTTGTAATCCCGAGCGATGGGCTCGTAACTTGATTTGTTGTTGAACATGATCCCTTTTCTTGATGTATATATTCGTATGTTTCCCTTTTATTGGAATTCCTTTCCCATCAGCATGAATTACTTGTTTGAATTCCTGTCAAAAGTGAAGTTAAGATGCTCGGTTAGTAATTCTTTATGCTTTTGAAAAACCAAATTCGATTGTCTTATATTCCACCTTTGTTTTTCCCGAGCATGTTCCCTTTATTTGAGTTAGTTGTTAGTTGTTTAGGTTTGTTGTTATTCGTAAGTCGCACCTCGAGAGTCGGGGCGTGACACGAAAGTGCTCTGGGAAGAGATATCCGAGGTTTAGAACAAGAATGCTAACACTGTCTACGATAAAAGGAGGAAGTCAGCACCGAGGATAGGACAGAAGACCAGAGACGGAAGCTCGTTTAATAGTTCTGTAATCAGTCAGGTGGGATTTTATATATGAAATAAAATGAGCAATGCTCGAAAACCTTTTTCTTTATCGCTTTGATAATCGTGTTTTCAAAGTGATAATCATGGCATAAACTACTTGTTTTATGTGAGTTCTCTTGCACCTTATGAGTTAGCCAAAAGGGGTTAACTAAACGATCGGACTTTAAGTTAGCCAACTTGTTTTCCAAAGTTAGTGTACACAGTAGCCGTTGAAGTATGGAACCCTGTTGAGGGGATGACCTGCCGCGGTGATAAAGTAGCCGTTGAAGTATGGAACCCTGTTAAGGGACGACCTGCCACGGTGATAATTATTTGGTCAAGATTGAACGTAACATCTATCAGAAAAATGCTTTGCAAAGCTATGTTTATGAAAAGAAAATGTTTAATAGGCACGGGCTTTTGAAAGAAACACCCCGATGCGCTATAAAAGAGATGCCTGATTTATCAATACTTATTGTATGTTTTCGGCAATGTGTCCACTAAGTACTATTGTACTTAGCCCTGCATATGTTTTCTAAATGTGCAGGTTGAAGCGACGGGAGCGGTGATGGTTGAGTTGAATAGAGATAGGGAAGACTTTAATATGTAGTTCACATTTCCGCTGCTAAACTCTAGACGCTCTTATGTTATATTGTAAATCACTTTTTGTTTAAGTTATGTACTTATAACTTAGAATCTTTTGAGATCTTGTTCGAGTGATCCTTCGAGATCAACTCTTTCTTTTGTTAATGAAGTCTTGTTCATAGAAATTATTCTGTCTTTAATGTTATGTTTATTTCATTCATCCCCTTTCTTCCCCGCTTCTTTAATCCAATTCCAGTCGCACCCCGGCTTCTGCCGTCCCTCGGGATTTGAGGTTGTGACATTAGTCTAGCAATTTCTTGCATAATGACCAAATTTACCACATTTTTTACAAATTATTAATTTTCATTTTTTCCACTTCATTCTTTCTCTATTCTCTCTCCGTTCTTTCTTTTGTTCTATTTTCTTTTTAGAATACTTCCTTTTCTTATTCTTGTAATAAGATTTATTGTTTTTATAAGCTTTTTTAATTTTATTTGTAGATGGAATTTTATCTACAACAAATTGATCACAAAATTGTCCTAATTGTTTCTTTTCTACCAAATTCTGGCGTTTCATTTGTTGGTTTAATTTTATTTCATTACAAAGAGCTAATCCTTCTTGGATACATATCCCTATTAATTTTCCATACGTATAACTTTCATACGGAATAGTATTATAATTTTGTCTTAATATTCTTCTAATTCTTTCAGCAAATAAACTAGGAAGACCATCTAAAAATTTAGATTTCCAATGAGTACTATTACACTTACGGAGTTCTAGAACCCTACTAAGAAAATTATCTTTATACTATCTAAAATCCGTAAGTGTTTTACACCTAAGAATTTGTAAAAGTGTCCTAATATTTTCACTATCTTCTGTATATCTACCTGTAAAATGTTCAACGATATTAATAACCAGTGTATATACTGCCTCTTCTCTTATATTATTTCCTTCTTGTTTAACAGTATTTAATATATTATCTCTTTCATTTTGGGTTAAATAATTATCCCACCAACCTTTTAATTATCCCGTAAATTCAGAAGTTATCATTTTTGCTATGTTTTTATCGGTATTACCATCAGTTTTACAAATAGTTGAATACATTAACATTCTATGTATCGTATTATGTATTTGTTGATTCCTTGTATTTTTCCAAGGATATAGAAATGCATTTTAAGCATCTTAGAATATTTATAGAAATAATAATAAAAAATAGTTTAGTAGTGTCTAAATAAAAAATGTCTTTATTTCAGACTAATATTGTAATACCCTGAATTTCTATACCTCGAGTAAGTTTAAATGACGAGATTTGAGGAATAAAAATTTTCTTTTCTAAATAAACAGAAATGAGTGAAACGATTGGAATGCCTTATGTGTTTTTGTGTGAAATTATCTGTTCTATTTCTTGAGATGATAATGTGACGTATATGTTGAGTTGTTTATATAAGAATGAGTATGAGTTTAATTTTCAGAAGAATCCCGAAGAATTTGTTTAATTGAAAAAGAATAATGTTGATCGCCGAGAAATTTCTATGCGCCGAAGAACTTAGAATAGAGTTGAATTAAAATCTTGAAACCTAGAAATTCTTCTAAGGTCATTGAGATAGGATAAGAGCTTATCCGAGATAATTTGAGAAGAGTAATGAGGATTTAACCTTTAAAGGATTAATAAACGGATTAATAAGCCGACTAATTTCTTTTAAGATTTAAAAAACTAAATGATCGGAAGCGTTAATTTTTTAGTTGAAATGTAAATTATGTTTGAGATGTTTTAGTGTCGAAAACGAGACGAGGAGAGATTAGACCCGTTTATATCATAAATGAAATAATACGGATTGTTTTATCCGGAAAACCTTTACGACCGGGTAATTAATACCCGTAACGACACGACGAGGACAAGTGTCACTCACTCTCTCTCTCTCTCACCGCCACCTCACACTACCTCTCTCCCATCTCTCTCCAATTTCCTATGCAATTTTAATCATTATGTCTTCACCACAATCTTAACAAAAGATTGCATGCAATGGCAATCACATCAATTCTCCATTACACTTAAGCATACCAATTTCCAATACTAATTGCAATCATGTTTATTCCCTTTGTTGGACACAAATACATGTATCTATCTCTCTCTCTCTCTCTCTCTCTCTCTCTCTCTCTATGTTCAAAGAGAAGAAAATTCATTCCATTCATCTACCATCTAACACCAAAGAAAGAAAAACTCTCCCTCTCTCTCCCTACTCTCTCTCGGCAATACACACACCACACACATACACTTGAATTTCTTCCATTCAAGCCTTGAATTCAAGCCTCAGTCTCATGCAAATCAAGAGAAGATCATCATAACCATCTTAATCCTTCCAATCTCCTTGTGAAAGGTAATAATCCTTCAAGATCTTGAGTTGAAATCCAATGATCATCCCCATTTTTCTTCATTTTTGGCTCTTAAGCCCTAAAAAATGGATGATTAATTATTATGTTGTATTTTTCTTTGAGGATTCAAGAGGAGTTATTCCATACATCCAAGCTAAAGTTTGAAGCCCTATTTTCCCTTCAATTCGATCCCGAGAGCCAATGAGAAGAGATCCAATTTTAATTTTCAAAGTATGATAATTCATTTGATTAATTGTATATATGTATATCTCTAAGCCCTAAAAGAAAGAAAACATGCATGCATGGTATTTATTTTATGTTTAGGCAAACTTAGGTTGTTAATGTGAGATTTAAGTGAGGAGAAATCGATAGGAGAATCGAACACTAGGATTTAATCGGTGAATTAAGAGAAGACAAAGAAATTAAATCCTTAAAAAAATGATTAATGCCGAAAATATAGAGGAAAAATAGGAAAATGTGAATTTCTTGAGCTATTGTTATTTTGATGCTTGAGTTATGATTTTATTCATGTTGTGAATGAATATATATGCATGAAAAATTGAGAAATAAAATGCCCTAAAAACCCTATGAATGCCGTGTGTTTTGGGTGAAAAAAGAGAATTTATTTTGTTGATTTTGTTGATGATTCAAGTGATGCTTTGATCATGAAGTTATGATATGATATGTTGATTTAATCTTGCATGTTGTTAAGTAAAAGAAAAACAAATTGCATGTGAAGTTATTAAAGAAAAAAATTTGTGATAATTTAGAAGATTTGATGATTTTGATAATATATTGTGTATTAAAATGTTAGTTTGAATCCTAGATGGAAATAAGACCTTTTGTATCAAAAAGAGTGAAGTTTAAAAGCTTTTAAAAGTGTCAAGAATTGTAAAATGCATAAAAAGATATATCTAGTAAGTGTTCTATAATAAAACTTGAAGATTTGAAATTTTATTAAAATCAAAAAGAAATTTTGTAATTAATTTAATAAGATAAACTAGTTTTTATAAAAACTAAAATAAAAGAAGAATGTTAATTAAAGAAATTGGTCTTAAATTAAGAACAAAGAAGAAAAGAAGTTATTAATTAAATAAACAAGAGTCGAGAAAATCAAGTTAAAAAGAATTAATTAATAAGGAAATAAAAAGAAGTTTTAATCGAGTCAAGAAAAAGATGTTAGACGAGTTAAGTTTAAATACTCGTATAGTTAATCAAGAAAATAATAGAATGAGATGTCAAGCAATGATGTTGAAAGAAATTGATTAAAGTTAATTAAGTAAATTATTTTTCAAACCTTGTGGATTAAAAATAAATCGAGAAGAAATGTCGAGTTAATAATTAGAAAATAATAGTTGAGTTAAGAAATAAGAATCAAGTTAAAAATGGAAAGGAAATTCCAATTTCATAAGAAATGAATATAAATTAAAAAGAATTTTTATTAATTGAGTAAAAGTTTATAAAATGCTTCATAAAATAACGGATTTGGAAAAGCGTTGTTTATAAGCCGAGAAAAGACAAATTATATCATTTGAGTTCTTATGAAAAGAAATGCATAATCGAATTAAGTTCTAAAGTATAATTGAATAAATGTTAATGTGTCTTGAAATGTGTTTGATTTATTTGATTTTATTATGTAATTGAATAAATGTTTGAGTGCATGATATTAATTGTGACGTGAAGAATTACTAAGTTAATTGTATGCAAAATGATTGAGCTATTGATTTATTAAATATAATGCAGTTTTTAAAAGAAAGCTCGAGTAATGGAATGTAGATAGACGACGTTTCATAATTAAAGCGTGAAGTACTAAGACGTTGGTTAGTAGCATTAACCAACCATCGAGTAGAATTCATGGTTTAAAGATGAAAATGCAAGATCTTTTAGAAAACATAAAGCGAAGAGAGAAACGACTCAAGTAGAAGTCCTTCAGTTGAATCCAACGCCTTTTTATCCGTTTTTGCGTATCTTATTTCTCTTTATCGATGTCGGTCTATGAAGGATCAAGCCGGACGGAACGTTAAGCGAGGACGAATAGCCCTTAAAACCGCCTAGCTAGAATCTTCAGAAGTCAGGTGGGCTTTTCTGAACCAAAACTAGCAATGAAGTTATTATGCTATTGAATACTTGTATGTTTTTAAATGCAATTGACTTGCCGTTTTTATTGAGTTTGGTATGTGTTATCATCTGTTTATATGAGATGTTATTATCCCGTGAAATGCGGGAAACCCACGTGTGGTATGTTGAATGTTGAGGTGACTGTGAGCCTTGCTTTGGTTAGGCCGGTCACAGTGTTCGAGAAGGATGCCTACTTCTCGGCACAGTGAGATTAATTGCGACAGATGATGCATACTATTGATATATGTTATGTTTGACTGCGCAGTCTATTTAAAAGAAAATGTTTTAGCATGCACAAGTAAAACTGTTTTAAGTTATTAAGTACTTGTGATGTTTCGGCAAGGCAAGTTCAATTGATATAGATTTTTAAAAGCATCTTTTTCCAAATGTTTTGGCTTGTGTTCACTGAGTACAAAGTACTCAGCTCTGCGTGTATTTCTAAACGTGCAGGTTGACTGGATGGTGATGGCATGGACGCTTGGTGGTGTGGTGTTTTTGGTTGAGTCTAGTAGAATGTCGGATTGGCATTTGCACGTCTCCATATGTGTAAATGTTGGGTGGTTTTGATGCAAGTTTCCGCTGCAACTTTTTGAAACAATGTCTGTTGATATACTCTGATACTTGATTTTGATTCCGAGCAATGTGCTCGATGACCTTGAATACTTGTTGAACTCTTATTTTCGTTAACTTGAAAAACTTATCTTACCTTTGTTGGAATGTGACTTTGAAATGCTCGGTTATTTCTTCATTATACCTTTAAAGCTTCATTCGAATATTGTTGCATTTTATTGATGATTTCCCCGAGCATGTTCCCCGTATTTGAGTTGAATGTTAGTTGATTAGGTTGCGTTGTTATTCGTAAGTCGCACCTCGAGAGTCGGGGCGTGACAAATATTAGATTTCTTTGTCATAATTTTGAAAAGGAAAATGTAATTCTTATTAATAGAATTATTGATTTTGCTAATAAATTCCCCGATGAAATTATAGATAAAACTCAACTTCAAAGATTTTTAGGAAGCTTAAATTATATTTCTCCCTGTTATAAAGACCTTACAAAAGATGCTGCTATATTATATGATAGATTAAAGAAAACACCAAAACCCTGGTCACAACAGCATGCTCAAGTTGTTAGAAAAATAAAATAAAAGGTTAAAAGTTTACCCTGTTTGATGTTAAGTAATTCAAATTGGGAAAAAAATTGTTGAAACAGATGCTTTTGATATTGGTTATAGTGGAAATTTTGAAGCAAATTAATCCAGAAAATAAGTAAGAATATCTTGTAAGATTTTATTCAGGAAAATGGAATAATTCTCAAAAGAACTATGCTACTATAGCAAAAGAAATTCTTTCTATAGTTAAATGTGTTTTGAAATTTCAGGATGATTTATATAATAAAAATTTTATTACTAAAACTGATTGTAAATCTGCAAAATTTATGTTTAATAAAGTTTTTAAACACGATGTTTATAAACAAATGTTTGCTAGATGACAAGCACATTTAGCCCCATTTGATTTTGAAATAATTTATAAAAAAGGAGAAGAAAATAATCTTCCTGACTTTCTAACTCGAGAATACATACAATGAATTCTGTAGAAATGTATCCTCGAGGACAAGGATTTTTCTCTTATAGAGGAAGAGGAGGAAGGGGAAAGCAACTAGAAATTCTGGTACAACATGGCAAACAGATGCTCATAGCTACAGACTTGTCAAATGACAAAGAATATCAAGAGTTTCTTGAATACAAGAAACAAAAAGAAGGAAATAGCTCAACACAGAGTAATACTCAACCATCTTTTTCCTCTATAGTAGGAAATGAAGACAATGAAGAAGGTAATAATACTGCTTTTGTTATAAATAAAAAACAAGAAGTCATACTTCTTCTTGAAGAAAAAGATTTAAGATGGAAAAATAATCCATGGATGTTAATGGAAAGATACATGGAAAATGCATCATATGCATCAAGAGTTTATAAAGTACGATTATATTATGAGAATATACTTATGAATAATGGATGTGAAATATCCCATTTCTCTAGTGGGCAACAAGAAGTTTATAACTTCAGTAAAATTATTATTAAAAAGGTTATATCTTTGGAAGAGTGGGGAATTTCACCACAAAGGACAAAAGAATTTCTTTATCCTTATAATAATAATCCTGTTAAATATAATTTGTGGGATTATTTGGATGCTTTTGATAAAGTTCTCTTATATGAGAACAATAAAAGAAAGCATTCTTGGTTTATTAAAATTTGTTCTGAGGTTTATAACCATGATATACCAATATGGTTTATTAAATGGCGGTAATATTTTGGCACTTCTGTAAATATTTTACCAGAAGAATTTGAATTGTTTTCTTGAAAAATGGGTGAAAATTTCACCAAGAGTTTTGGAAAGTGAAGAAAATGATTTTGTATGGAAGGAATATCTTCATTATATTTTTTTCACAGAGTTTTCAATCCCATGAATTTGGAAATGGACGCCTTGACGAGGCTGTAGTTCGCACTCTTAAAATGAATTTATAGCCTATCCTCACAGCTATATAGTTAGCAAGTAAGTACAGGGTCGATCCACAAGGAGTTGATTGTCACTATCTCTTGAAACCTCCTCCACCTGTTTAGAAAAGTTGGTTTTCCTATCTTGGTCACTAGGGCTCTCTTGCCCAATTCGAGAACTCAATAAAGCATTGAAAAGTAAACAAGTAACTTGATCAATAATAAAAAGGACTTGATCTGGACTAAGACATCGTTAAGTGAAAACCCTAGCTTGGTCATTGGTGCAAATATATTCATCATATGCATGCATCGTTAGTTATGGGACTTGAATGCTGAGATCCCTTTTTACTCGTCACACTCTCAACAAACCCTTCCCTTACCTATCCTTACTTAGTTGGCGATGCACCGCCGGCTCTCTACCTTGGGCAATACCTCTGTCGAAGTCATCGTTCAGTTTCTTGCCCAATGAGCATTTATCTCTAGAAAGGCCCAACAAGGAATCATCACGTCTAACCTCATAAGGCAGAGACACTTTCCTCTAATATCAATTGATCTTAATCAAGAAGATGTGGAAAACACTTGTACTTCTCAATTGATTTGTGATCTAATATGTCTTAAGTGATTAACGGTCTATTAACCTCTTAGTCGTATTATCTCATATTTGAACAAGCTCATTAACATTATAGGAACACATGCATGCAATTATCTAGCACAATTTAGACCTCCCAAGCATAAGTTAACACCTAACTGTCTTGCCGAGACCAAGTATAAAAACCTAGCTAGACATAATCATAAAACGATGAACAATCGAAATAAAGGAAATCATAAGAACTATATAAACTTACGAAGTTCGTGCAAAAGTAAATCACAGCCAAAAGTGCTGATAAAACGAAGACAATAAAAGTATGCCCGTAGGACTTGTTTATCTCCTCACAAACTCTTTTAATGAAAAATACAGGGAATTAAGCATAAAAGACGGCTTCTTTCACAGCAGCAAGGCATCGATATTTATAGGGGAGTGCTTTAGGGTTTGGCCCGCCTAGTCCTTAACATGGAAGGAATCCACGAGCTACCTTGGGATGCAAGTAACACTTGATAAGCTCGACCCTCAACAAGGCAAGTAACGTCTATCTTCAAGAGATCCCTTGCGGATCCTAAATCTAGTCGGATAAGAAAAGATACTTAAGTTAGATCATCTTATCCTTATCCTTCTAGACCTAGGAGAGAAACTCGCCTGTTGACCAAAGAACTCCTCCTATCTGTCTTGACCAATATGACTCTGCCTGACCTACTTCCAGAAATGTTGCTTTCTTCCCCTGTATTGCCCAGTTTCCACTAGGCCTGGATCGGTACGGTATACCGAAAATTTTCGGTCATACCGTATACCGTACCGAAATTTTCGGTATGGAAAAATCCATACCGTTATCGTACCGTTCCTTTCGGTATACCGATTTTCGGTATGCCGAAAATTTCGGTATGAAAAAAATCATACCGTTACCATACCGTTTGTCGGTATACCGTATCCTAGTTCGGTATACCGAAATTACCGATATACCGAAAATACCAAAAATTACCTGTATACCGAAAATACCGAAAATCACCTATATACCGAAAATACCGAAAATCAAATAATTAACATAAATAAAACATTCATCAATCATCAAAGTCCAAAAAAACCAACATCTCAAAATACATCCAATAAAACTACAATAAAGTTCATAAAACAGTTGATTCCAAATCTCCAACAAAGTAGAAACTCCTACATTTCAACATCTCATGAAACAAATTAAATCACTTCAAGTAAGTAAAAACTCCAAGTCTCCAACATCTTAGCCAACTTTAAGCATCTCCAACATCTCAACAAAATAAACCACCTACAAAATTTGCAATTTATTTAGTTACAATTAATATATGTTGAAAATAATATATGTAAGCAACAATAATCTTACTCTTGAAGTCACATCACATAGCCGATAAAGTGGACGATGGAGAGTCTTTTTGGGAACAATCTTGATTGATACTTGCATCTGTAAAGAAAAACACAAAAATGTTAATACATTCCATTTGAATTAAAATAAATGAAATGAAGAAACTTAATAAAATAAAGAAGCTCTTACTCAATTCAATTGCTTCAATTTCCTTGTATAAAGCAAGATCATCATCAGTAGGATCTTTATAAACGCAAAATTCCTCTGCTTTGAGCCAATTAGAAGTGCAAACCAATGCTTCTACCATCTTTAGACTCAATCTAGTTCTAAAAAGATCCACAACCCGTTTGCCCAAACTAAATGCAGACTCACTAGCAACAGTTGAGTTTGGAACATCAAATATATCCCTTGCAATGGCTGAAAGGATTGGATACTTAGAAGAACTATTTTTCCACCACTTTAAAAGATCAAAAGTGGTATTAGTTCGCTTCTCGATCTCATCAGCTAGGTACTTATCTACTTCATTGCATATTTGTTGAAGTTGTTCTTCTTCATTTTATGCGTCAACATCCTGGTACAACTCATCCAAAAAGTTACTGTCACCTGTACCAACACGATCTCCATCACCACCCACCGAGATCACGTTTTGACCACCACTAATCAAAGCATCATCAGTCACTCCTTTATACTCTACCCACAAAGTTATCAAGTTATTTTTTGCTTGAGCAATGGTAGCATTGTACAAATCTGTAGTACCTCCTAATTTTTTGATGCTCACTCTGATCATTTGAAGCTTATTTCTTGGGTCCAAGATATTAGAGATAAAAATCAGCGGATTCAAAGTACTCCAATTCCCCCAATACTTGTCAAACTTCTCTTTCATTAAAACAGCAACCTTCTGAAGAGTGGGATCTGAAAGATCTCTAGCCCTTTTCTCAATCTCAGCTTGTAGAGCTACCATTGATGGATAAATCAATTGAGATGTAGGAGTTTTGGTTGCACTTAACTCCAAAGTTGCATCAAAGAATTTTTTGAGAAAGTATACAAATGCTTCCGCATTCTCCCAATCCTTATCAACCGGAGGCCCCATTCTTTTTCTATCTTTGTCATCCTTTTCATTAAAATAATTAATGAAAGCCAATGATTCTTCAGCCATCCTTTCAAACACTCTTTTATACTTCAATGCATCATCAAGCATTTTATAGGTTGAATTCCATCTAGTTTTGACATCCATAGGTACCGTTGAATCCCTAGGAAACTTGGCTAGTATGGCAAAATCCCTAAACTTGTTCAATCTCAAAGGAGAAGAATGAAGAAATAAAACTGCGTTCCTAATAGACTTAACTGCAGTTTTAAGTTCTTTCAAGCCGTCATGGACAATCAAGTTAAGAATATGACATGCACATCTCAAATGCAAATATTTGCCATTAAACAAGAGAGTGTTTTCAATTCTCATTCTTTTTTTCAAGTATTCAATTGCAGTATGATTAGAAGATGCATTATCAACTACAATAGAAAACACTTTATCTATCCCCCACTCTCCCAAACAAATCTCAATCATCTTTCCAATTTCTTCACCCAAATGACTAGTGATCTTTGTGAAACTAATTATCCTTTTATGCAATTTCCAATCACTATCCAAGAAATGAGCTGTGACAACCATGTAATTGATATTTTGAATGGATGTCCAAGTGTCAGTGGTGATACTCACTCTTTGGCCACTAATCACACTTTTTATTTTAGCCTTCTCAACTAAAAACAAATCATAAACCATACCTGCAACTTTCTTCCGACCGGGAATCCGAAATCTTGGTTGTAATTCGTGCAGAAGACTAATAAACCCTCTCCCTTCAACAACTCGAAATGAAGCTTCATCGATAATCACATATTCTGCCACCTTCAGTTCACAGTTCTTTTGATTAAAAGTGTGATATACCATTGGCCCCATCGTCGCCATTGTGTCATTGGTCAATACAGTTTGACCCTTCTCTTCGGTGTTGGCTTCGTACAATGGACTTGACTTGCATCTTTTCACCAAGTGATGTTTCAATCCACTTGTACTTCCATATGTCACCGGTATTTCAGCCTTGCAGTAGTTACATATCCCAATATGTTGAATGCTCCCATCACTTGTTGTCCTTGTTCCTTTTTCGCAATGCTCCCAATATGGACTTCTCGTTTTAGGAACTTTTGGAGGCTTTTGATTTGCATCATCTCTGGATCTTTTTCTACTAGAGCCATCATCTTTTGTAGAAGTATCTGTCGTGATTGGTGTGTTGGATTGATGTGGAGCTGTATGAGAAGATTCAGATTCCAATCTGAAAATAATATTTAAATTCCACAATTAGTCACGTAGAAATTCCACAAGTTGCATCATTAACAAATAACAATAAAATAAAAGGAGGTTATGCTGTCACATGAGATTTTGTTACTGAGAGAGAAGCTAGTAATACAGTTAAAAATATAAGCTGATATAGCTGTTGGTCTCACCACTAGTCAAATTAAGGCAGGAGCACCTTGCCGTGGAGAGAGACTAGCAAAGTATAATCAGGTTTAACATCTTATCCTTTAATTTCCCTTCCCTCACCCTCCCAGTTACAAATAAAGTATGATGAAAGGGTAGACGTAAAAGCAATGATGTCTAATAGCTTAACATTACATATCTGCAGCTAATTCGAATCAAGGAAGAGTTCGGTGATCAAGCATAACTCATGCAATATGAAATTCCTTTAGCTCATTTCACTGTTAGTTAGCAATGAAAATATGAATTTAGGTAAGAAAACTTTTGCATACCATAAATTAAACAAATTAATTAATTTGCCAAGTCAATTCGCAACACAAAAAAGTAATGCAACCATAATCACTACATCAAAAATCGTGGAGGACATGCATGTTCGCATTGAATAGGAAAAAGAATTTAGTAGCATATATTTTTTATTTATATAATCATATTAATTAAATAATACGATCACTAAACTACTTGAACGAGAAAATATAACTTCGAAAAGTTAAAAATAAATCAAGAGACAGCATAACCTCCTCTTATTCTATTTCCTAGCAGTGAATACGTACTTTCAAACCTTACATTAACAGATTAACTCATATTCTGTGAGTGGGCGCAGGAGGAGAAATGGAAAATAGATTTACCTCATCTCCTCGATAGATTTAGATGGATTGTCCGACTGTGACATCCTTTAACTGCAGTAGAAATCCCCTTAGATGACCAAAGTAGGACAGTAGAAGTAGGAACAACAGAAATTGGGGGCGGCGGGGCAGCGTGAGAGAGAGATATTGACCGGCGTGAGAGAGAGATATTGACGCAGTGGCTGATCGGCGTGGCGGCGGCGGCGCCGTGGCTGGTCGGGGTGGAGGACGGCGGTCGAGGCTAGGAGAGAGAGAGAGAGAGAGAGGAGTAGAGAGAAGAGAATTAGGGCACGCCGTAGTGCCGCACGCACAGTAAGAATTAAGAAATAAGAATGTTATGTATTAGGTATTAATTTAATAATTTTATTTATAAATTATAAATTATATACATTATAAATTAAAATATTTACGGTATTTCGGTATATACCGTAAATTTACGGTATATACCGTGTCGGTATATACCGGTATTTCGATATATACCGAACTTTCGGTATGGTACGGTATACCGCCGGTATACGAAAATTTGTATTGTTATTGTACCAAAGACGTTCGGTACAGTATCATACCGTACCGAAAATTTCGGTATATTAAAAATTTTGGTTTTTTCGGTATGGTACGATACAATAACTTCGGTATACGGTAGATTCGGTATTTCTGTCCACCCCTAGTTTCCACCTGCGAGGCAGCAAACACCCTCCTGCCCAAAATATGTCCTATAAGACACAAAAACTAGACAAAACACACAAAGATTCGATCTAAACTTCCTAAAACATACACTAAAAAGACACAAAATATGGACTCATCATGCGCACATACTTAATCCACACTTGTCCTCAAGTGTGCACAGACAACTTGCCCAAGACACAAACAAAAGAATAAAAGACTCAAAAAAAGATCAACATAGAAGAGTTAGTCAAGGCAATACAACAATCTCTTCATAGTAGTCTGCAAGTGAAGGGAAAAGAAATGCCATGCTATCAAACAAGTCAAGATAGAATTGTGATCTTTTAGGATCTCCTTTCCACACTCATCACTCATGTGTTTAGGCTATTTCTTTTACACTCGTAGACCATCTTGACTTCGGTAACACCATAGGCTTGTCTGCCTTTTAAATCTAAAGTTTCCATCTTAAATCCCAAAACTCATCATTAGGTCTTTTTAGGTTTAAAGCTTAAAGCAATGGATAGGAAATATTTAGGTCTTGCTTAAGGATAATTTAAACTCGTACTGGGCAATAGGGGTTTCCAATTTCTTCTCAATTCCATGCCCTTACTATTCTAGGCTCAAACTTTAACTTTTTCCTGGGAAACTTATAATAATTTTTTTCATTTTTTTTTTTTCTGTTCCCCTTATTTCTTTCATTTTTCCTTTCTTAGTTGAGACATAACCCAACTATCAACACAAAACTTCTTGCCCATAATACACCCCCAATATTTTCATCCCTGCCCTTATCTTCTTCATACTGCCCAAGTTCTCAAAACCAAATAAACATCTTTTCAAAGGCAGTATCTAAGTAATGGAAAGAATTAATTCGGCTCAAAAGGGTTATCAAAGGATAATGATATCAGGTGGTCAATTCAAGCTCAAATGGGCTAATGAAAGAATGGCCTAAATCATCTAAGTTCAGAGATCATAAACCAAAGTACAGGCAAGTTCTAGTTCCTCCTAATCAAGATGTCTTTAATCACACACAAGAATAAATTCAATTAAGCTCACAATCCTCACATGGTATGTTCACAACTCAATCCATCATACAAGTCATCTTCTAGCATGCAAAAATTAGCACTATTCAACAAGCATCAATTAAGCTCACAAATCATCATACTATCTTGCCCAACAACTCCATGCTGATCAACACAATTACATAAATAAAAACACACGGCACAAACACCCCACGCACACACTTTGCTTATAGCAAAGTCTATCCATGGAGGCCTCATCCTTGAACTCAACAAACTTATTGACAAACACATGGCCTTCCCATGCACACACTTTGCTTATAGCAAATAATGGGCGTAAGAAGGTCAAGACTCTAACACACAAGTAATTCGCCTACCTCACCACACATTTTGCAAGGCAAAATGTGGGTGAGGTATTCGATCACTGACCAGACTCAAACAAATAAAACACTAAAACACTAAACACAAAATAAAAACACAAACACAAAAGAAAACTAAGACACAACAAAACAGGAGGACATAATTAAGCAGAGGGATCAGAGGCTGACCCTAACTTCAGGTGGCGGGCAAGGCTATTGAGAGTGGTCTGCATGGTCAATTGCCCCTTCCATAACTCCTTGAGCAACTCCTCTGTCTTGCCCATCCTCTCCAGTACTTCCTTCAGCTGGGCAGAAGAAGATTCAATCTCCTCCTCATCTTCTTCTTCATCCTCCTCAATCGCGGACTTCTTGGCCAATCTAGCTGACTTCTTGGACGGTAAGCGGGCTGAAGCTGGTTGATCCTTCTCGTGCGCCTCCAAAATGCGCCATCCCTTTCCATGCTGCACCACCTCCTTCATTCTACTCAACCTCTCCATGTTGAGCACGTCAGCTGGTGTCATGTCAAACTCCTTCACTTCGTCATGGAGTTCCAGCCCAACGATGTAGGCAGTCACAAAATGCCCACACGAGTACTTCTGACTCGCCTTGGCCACTACTGCCCTCAACTGCTAAATCAAGAAAGCTGCAAAGTTCAGCTTCTTCCTAGTCAACATACAGAACAGTATGTACACCTCCTTGTTGGCCAGCAAATTCCCGCTATCCCCCTTGCCGAACATGTTGTAGGCAAGAATCCTATGGGCAATGCGAAGGGCTGGCGTCTTAAGATCAGAGGCCTTGTTGTCCCCCGACTTGAATTCCGCTCCCACACTAACTTCCTTCCACATCCGGATCCACTCCTCCTTGGGCAAGTCCATTGGCACCTTCTTGCCTGCCCTTCAGAACTCCGATCGCTGCAACTCCATTATGGTGGCGAACCCCAAAATCTGGTTCAAATCGTTCAGCCCAGCCACATATGGTTGCCCATTCAATGTAAACTCGATCGAGGCCGAGTTTCCTTCTCCATCAAGTACGAACTCCACCGATCCATACATCTCTCTCACCAAATCTTCATAGATGTGGCAGGGTAGCATCAGAAATCTTTCCCAGCCACATCCTTCATACAGGGCCCTCACTTCACATGCTATGCCCAAAGAGTCCAGGTCACCAAAGTCGACCTCCCTGGGCACAAAGATCTTCCTGGCGGATGAGTCTTCCGCCTTCTTGGGCTTCTTCTTCCCTCTCGACTTGGAGTCCTCCTTCTTGACCTTCCGAGCGGCTGACCTTGTGATCCTCTCCCCTACTATCTGGACATCTTCATCATCATCCGACTCCACCACCCTTTGTCTTTTCCCTAGGTTCTTAGACGAAGGTGTGACGGCCTTCTTCTCTTCCGTGGATGATTCTCCTCCCAACGACGAGGCGGCCTCAGACGTAGCAGCCTTCGTCGTCTTCTTCCTCTTGTTCTCCTTTCCTTTCTCCTTTTTCTTCTTGGCATCCCGCTCTACTTCCGCATAGATCTTGTTGAAGGAATCATCGGATTCCTTCTTTTCCCGTCCTTCCTCTTCTTCTAGCGCCTCCATCTCCATGTCGTCATCCGGCTGTGCTTCTTCCTTCTCAGGCTCCTGCTGCGTTATCTCGGGCGTAGCCTCCTCTGCAGCTTCCTCAGTAGTTTCCTCCAGTGTGACGAAAGTCTCCTCCACCTCCTTCGCTTCAGACGTAAGAGGGTATGGAACTACCCACAGTGATGGGTTTGGCTCTGCGAAAGAATACTTCGATGATGGTGATTCTGGTTCGTCTAGGTCAATGTGGGTTCCGTGAGGGATTTTGTTAAGTTTGTTTTTGGGACGGGTTGATACCATTGTGAATTTAGGGTTTGAATTTAGGAAGGAAAATATGCAGAATCCGAAATTGGGGGGGTTGAGGATGGAAAGTGGTGTATGGCAGTTTGAATTGATGGTTTACGTGGGGAAGTGGAAGAATTGAAGAGATAGTTGTGGTAGGGTGGTAGACGGTTATAGGGCTACGGATAGGTATTGAGTGCGGCTGTCACATCGCACGTGATGTGGCAGTTACCACCTTATCAACTGTGTTGCCCAAGTTCCTCGCTTAGCCCAGAGCGCCGTTCTTACCCTCCTACGCACACACTTTGCTCAAAGCAAAGTGTCCAATCCTCCTTCTTTCTTTTGCCCAATGCCTGCGTCCTGCAACTCACCAACACACTTCCATGCACAAGGCAAAAAACACTATATCCTATGGTTAGACATTTCTACCCATAATGGAATTAAAATACGCCTAAGTTTGATGAAAAACATTAAAATTATGGCTATTTTAATCCCTGATCGCTAAATTTCTACAAGCAATATTAACCGCACTTTATCGGGTTATTGTAGTATAAATTAATGAGTTATCGTATCCTCAAGGACTATTAGCCGAGTTTTTAATGAAAATAAAATTCGTGCGCATTCCTACTATTCAAGCTTTTAGACAGATTAGATTTGGCTTCATACAAACTCTTAAACAAGAAATCAAAGCTAAATGAGCAATTAAGAGACAAGAACATGCAAAAACAACAAACAAATGATCAAACGAACGAATAAGGAACAATAAAGAGAAAGGGTTGGTCCTAGAGATTTATTCCAATTCTAGATAGTTTGATCACAACTTCCTAAATCATGCAAACCATTTTAATCCTCTAATTAAGAAGCAATCACCAACGTATTTACTAATCTCTCTCGACAATTAGCAAAAGTGGATTATTACAACGACTCTCTCGACTAAGACTCAAGACGCCGCAATAACTCCAAAAAGCACAAGGATCTTAGGCTCCCATGTAAAAGATTATCACATCTCAAGTCTCAACTCAATACATGATGTGAATTTTGGATTCCATGCATGCAAAAACCTATTAGGAATTTTCACAAACACTTGACATGCAAAAAGAGCGATCAATAATTTCCACATGAATCAAAACACCAAAATCACATTCAATTAGAAGAAGGAAGGTAGATTCAACAAGCTATGATCAATCTATCATTAAATCTTCATAAACCCTAAAGACCAACAAGAAGTTTAGCTAGACATGAATAAAATCAACACAAAACAAGAAAGAAATGATTGCATAATTAAGAAACTAGGAACCCAATGATCAAATCTTCAACAAGTCTTCAAATCCAACCTTAATCAACTATTACAATCAAAGAAAAGTGTTTAGAACCCTAATTGGAAGCTTTTTAAAATGGAAATTAGAGTAGGAGATGAGTTATTCACATTTTGGGGCTGCCAAGGGGCTTATATAGGAGGTAGAAAGTGCTATTACATGTTAAAATCGCGAAGAGGGAAGAAAAACACGATTTTAGGCAAAAACAGTGAAAATTGGCAGTTCGCCTCTATTTTATCGGCGGTCTGGACCGGTTTTTGGCGGTTTGGGTCCAAATCGCCGGTTGGACCGCGGATTTGGACTTCCTCCTTGGCTCGAATTCTAGTAACTTCCGGAGGGCTGTTCGGCAGTTGGCAATGATTTTTCGGCGGTTCAAGGCTGAACCGTCGGTTTTCTCCTTCGGACCGCTGGTTTTCACTAGTTCGCTCCGTTCCGTCCCGTTTTTTACTTTTTCGTCCCGTTTCTTTGTCTCCGCTCTTCTACGACCTTTCCCTCTCGACTTAGCCTTCTATGCTCAACCTACACACATGCACAAGCACTACCAAAACGTGACAATGATCTAAAATAGTGAAAATGATACCAACCAATCACGATTAATGACAAAACAAGGCAAATTGTGCTATGATAACATGTTTAGTTGCTACAAAATAGATGTTTGTCAGTCCCCCAAACTTAAGCATTGTTTTTCCCGAACAATATATTCAAATAAAGAACATAAACATCGCATGGGGTAGCAACTTTGGAACCTAGATGCCTCAGATTACACAAAACAACTTGAAAGCCAAAACCAAGCAAACCGTCATGATTCCACACAAGTCACAGGCATATCAATCTCAACTCTTCAATCAATGAACCTCACATGGAAGTGTATCTCTCAACCCTCAAAATGAATGGTTATGCACTCATCGAATTCATACAATGCACTCTACTCACCATAGGCTTGCATATCGTCTAATATCTCCATTGCGACACGTGTCATGCAAGAACAAGGATCAAAAAGGGCTTTTTTTCTTAGGTTGTAATGTAGGCACGTTGGTTTAGGAGGGGAAATTTGGCTAAGTATCTTAACAAGTTCATTCACCAACCTTATTTCTACTTCAAAACAAACATAGAATCGTTCTATCTTCCTCCCCTACCATGCACTACCAATTCAATGGACTTCAACAACAATTTGATTCCCTTATGCTCACATTTTCTTCCTTTTACAAATCTCAATTTTCAAGTGGAAGATATTTCAATACACAATGAGACAAATTTTAACTTTACTTCCACATTTTTTTCTCATTTTCACTCATCATTTTTTTTCTTTCTTTCACATGGAGCTTATGGGAAAAATTTTATTCTTTCTAATGCAACAAGTCCATTACAACTACCCAAACCATCATTAAATCATCATTATACAACCCACCCCGGATACTCTTACACAACCACAACCCCCTTTACTCTGGTTCATCAAAGAAGGGCCAAATAAAGCTCAAAAGGGTTAACAATGGACAATAGATAGCACAAGGATGTGTTTAGGATATGAAGTGGCTAATAAAGATGGTCTAAGGTCATTTCCAAGTTCTTGCACAACCTAGCATTCTCAACATAGATCCAATGCAAGTTCTAGGAGTAAAAATGCATGCATGATCAAACTCACAAAAACAAAGGTGCTCCATTTAGTACAATAAAGCTCAAGTCTCACGGGTTTTGTTCAAAAATCGAAGAATCAAAATCATCAAGCCATCAACCCATGCAAAATCAATTAAGCATACTCAATTCCAACCCACTTTTCTCAAAACAAAACATTATCATCATAGGCATCTCACCATAGTTACATGAGCAATGCACAATCAAAATCATAGCAACCAACATTCCAAATTTTCAAATTTTTCTCAAGTTTCTACAAATATTTCCAAATATTTCCAAAAGTTCTATCACAACAAAGCATACAAAAGCTACTCAAAGCAAACCAAACTCAACAACCCAAGCAAAATACACATATTTACAAATGTCTTTGTATTCATCTCCCCCCTCCCCCAAACATATTCGAAACCGAAGGAACCGAAGAAGTTTGAAGGGAAGAAACAAATACAAACATGGGCATACCTCTTTTCATCACTGGGGGGCGGAAACGGGGGCCATGCATGGCCTTCCTCAAGCTGAGCTGCTTCAAAACGGTGAACAAGATCCAACAACTCTTGTTCGTTGACGAGGTCCTCTTGATGGTATCGATCTTGGCGGTCAAATAATTCTTGACGGAATGCGTCATGCCGATCGAACCATTATTGTTGAAAAGCTTGTTGCTCTGACCGTTGCTCTTGTTGGAACCGCTCCTGATGATCATAGAGATCTTGTTGGAAGCTTTGAAAATCGGCTCGGTGTTGTTGTTGGTAATTTTGCCAATCGGCCCTTTTCTCTTGATGAAAGGTGTCTTTCCGAGCATAAAGATCGTCCCGGAATTGGTCGTAACGAGCATACATCTCGTCTTGGAAGGCTCTTTGGTTCCCCAATTGCATTTGTTGGGCTTCAAGCATGTCTTGTTGCCGAAGACAGTTGGCTTGGATATCGTGGCACATGACTGCAAACTCACTATCCCACTGAGTGCAATAGTTGTCGATATGCACCACTTACTCTAGCATACTCGCAAATTCTTCACCATAGAAGGTTCCGGGTCCCGCCGGTCCGCTATACATGTTATAGGGTCCAAAGGACCCCCCAAAGCCTTGAAAACCGCCTTGGAACCCCCCTTGAGAGCCTCTTTGAAACCCCCCTTGAGAGCCTCCTTGAGAGCCTTGACCTTGCTCAAAGCCTTGATGCCCTCGGTGTCTTTGCAACTCTTGCCTTCGTCGTTCAAGACGGGCTTCCCGTCTTGCTTGCTCCCCCGCATCATCATCATCATTGGTATCGCCATCTTCTCCTTCACCATCTTCTCCGTCTTCTCCCCCACTACTACCACTCGCCTCCACTTCGACCCTTGGATTGCCAGCCGCTAGGATAGCCATCTCGTGAAGTGGCGTATTCATCTTTCAATTTGTTCATTGGTTGAAAGTGGTAATCTCGATGAGGACGGGATCGGGCAATGGAAAGATCTCCACTACCTCTTTCTCTCCCTTCTTGGCCGGTACTCCTTGCTTTGGCGGAAAGATAAGGTCGAGAAGCGGAGACAAGAACCCTCATATTCTTCAACATGTTGAGGTCCATGGCTAAATTGTCATTGAGCTTCTCCCACTGGTCGTATTCGGGATAAAGAAATTAAGCTATAGCCGAGATAAATCCACCACAACAAAGGACGCCCGACTGTTGATGCTTTTGGGCCCAAAGTTGGCGGAAGAGGAATTGCCCCAAGTTGAGCCTTGTGTAGTTGAGCATGCACCATATAACTTGAAGCTCAATGCTTCGGCATGAGCTATTCTCGCCCCTTTGGAACACCATATGGTCAAGTATTCGTTGAATAACCCGAAAGACGGGGTTGCGGAGTAGGGTGGCCTTTGACTTCCCCGAAGAGTAAACTTGTGTTGGAAAAGTCATCTCTTTCCATAGCACCTTCGGTTTAAACCCCCGTGGCTTCTCACAATCTCCTCCATCCGGGCAATTGAAAATTTCATTGACTTGCCTCATGGACAAGGAGTGTGTCACATTTCCCAACCCGAAGTATACCGTTTGAGGACGCTTCACTTGAGCGGTTGGGATGACCAAGGTAGAGAGAAGCTCGTATGAAGCCCATGGACATGTAGGCCACATCCCCATCAAGATTGAACCCTAACCAATCCGGTCGAATATCTCTTTTACATTTTTCCATAGGACAAGATCCCTGAGGACTCACTCATCCGGGTACTTGCAAGAGACGAGGCCTTTTTGAGCTCCTCGTTGAGCTAGATGAATAAACAACCGCTTGTGCTCGTCTTGAAGGTTAGATACCCCAAAGACGGAGGGGTGGTATGGACCATCATCCGCTTGCCGACGGGATGACGTGGGCTTTTGCTTCTCCTTCTCCTTTCCTTTGCTCCTACCCTTAGGAGGAGAATCTTCAATACGTGGACGCTTATCCGCCTTGCTTCGACCCATTGTACCTATACTCAATCAATGTGGTTTAGTTTTCACTCTCCAAAACAACATCAAAATTATCTCAACCACAAACAAATAGCAAGATAAGTTCCAAATAATGAATACATCACAACATTCCTTCCATCTATGTATATCTAGACAAGTGAAGCACACACCAACAATATAACATCACTCATATCACCAAAATCAATCAATTCAAGCTCTACTACAACTATCAATCCAAAATTTAGACTCTAAAGCATGCATTTACCATCACCAAACCCCCTAAACAAATAATCATGCTATATTTGCACCAAAACCTCCACAAATTATGCTAGAAATCACTTAAGGGCACCATAATATCATCACAATCAATAAACATCCTCAAGTAATTCACTAACATGCTCAATTCATAGCCAATTCACAATGTATCATGATTATTTAGATAAATAAGCACAAAATCCCCAAAAATTTTAAAATTAAAGCCCTAGAAAAATTACCCAAACCTAAAAACGAAAATTACACAAACTAACAACAAAAACTAAGCATAAGAAACCATAAGAACAAGAAATAAAGAAGCAAAATACCTTAAAATCGAAAATTTAAACAAGAAGAGGGCTAGAACTCCAAAATTTGGGTGTGAGGATTTGGGTGGATGAAAACCACAAATTTTTGGATGGAAGTGTAGATTAGGTGATGGGTATGATGTGTGTGGAAGGACTTTGGGAGATATGGAGGATTGAGGGAGGAATTTGAGATGGAAGGGTTGAAGTTTTCGTGATGTGTGAAAGAGGGAAGAAAAGAATAGGTGAAAAGAGAAGAAAGAAGGAAGAAAAAGAGAAGAAAAGAGAGAAACCGCACGAATCGGCGATTGTAAAGGAAAATTCGGCGGTCTAGAGCAAAAATCGGCGGTTTGGGCTTTAACCGCCGCTCCGACCGCCGGTTTGGCATTTGCAAAGGGAGTTCGATTCCAGTAACTTTCGGAGGCTATATCGGCGGTCGGGGCTTAAAAATTGGCGGTCTGGGCTTAAACCGCCGATTCGACCGCCGATTCGAAGTTTTAACATACCCCAAAATTCCAGTAACTTTCGGGGTGTTGTTCGGCGGTTTGGGTCCCTTTTTTCGGCGGTCCAGCCGTAAACCGCCGGTCCGGACCGCTGATTTGCCTTTTACACGCAAATTCGAATTTTTTTTTAAAGAAAGAGAGAAATCTGAAAACGAGACAAACACTTCAACCAAACGAGCACGCCGACACAACAAACGAGAAGGCAACCAAATCACCAAATCAAAAACTAAAAACTACTACCAAACCAACAAATCAAAAACTACCAAACCAACACAACCACAAACTCAACCAACCAAGCCAAGCCAAATCAAACCAAAACAACATATATTCACATCTAAGATCAAACACCACCAAAACAAGCAACACAAGCTCAAAACAAAAAGAAAAAACCAAAAGCAAGTAAAATATTGGGGTGCCTCCCAAAAAGCGCTTTGTTTAACGTCTAAAGCTAGACGATACCTCAACTTTCAAGGGTCATTTAGAAGTGTGACCATCACATTCCGGTCCGGCTCACAATTGATATACGGCTTGAGACGATGCCCATTCACCAAGAAGGTCTCTCCATCGGCTTTGAGAAGATGATATGTGCCATTTCCATTGCTCTTATAGATGACATAAGGCCCCGTCCACCTTGACTTCAATTTGCCCGGAAAGAGACGGAGACGAGAGTTATAGAGAAGAACCTCATCTCCGGGGGCAAAATCTTTGGAACGAATAGCTCGATCATGGAACTTTTTCGCCCTCTCCTTGTAAATTCGAGAGCTCTCAAACGCCTCATTCCTCCACTCATCAAGCTCAAGGAGCTTTTCAAACCTTGTATACCCGGCCTCCTTAAACTCGAGATTAATCCGTCTTGTGGCCCAATACGCTTTGTGCTCAAGCTCAATCGGCAAATGACATGACTTCCCAAAGACAAGTTGAAATGGCGACATACCTATAGGAGTCTTGTAAGTGGTTCGATATGCCCACAATGTATTATCCAAGTGACTTGCCCAATATTTTCGATGTGCCACCGATTTTTTAAAGATTTGCTTAATCTCTCGATTGGCCAACTCAGCTTGGCCATTCCCTTGAGGATGGTATGGAGTGGCCACTTTGTGCTTCACCCCATATTTAGCAAGCAAGCTTCCAAGCCACTTGTTGTTGAAATGCGACCCTCCATCACTAATCAATGCCCTTGGGGTGCCAAAACGAGTGAGAATATTCTTTTGCAAGAATTTAAGCACCGCCTTTGAATCATTCTTGACCGTTGGAATTGCTTCCATCCAACGAAACACGTACTCAACCGCAAGTAAGATATAAGTATACCCTTGAGACTTGGGAAAGGGTCCCATGAAGTCTATGCCCCACACATCAAACAATTCAACTTCCACCAAAATGTTTTGTGGCATCTCGTCTCTCTTGAAAATGTTCCCCATTCTTTGACACCTATCACACGATTTCACAAAAGCAATGCAATCCTTGAAAATAGTTGGCCAATAAAACCCGGAATGGAAAACCTTGATAGCGGTCCGATGGGCACCAAAATGACCTCCACTTGGAGAGCTATGACATTCCTCCATAATTCGCACCCAATCCGTTTGCTTCACACACTTCCAAATGATGCCATCGGCACATTGGCGATAAAGATTTGAGTCCTCCCAATAGTAAAACTTCACATCATGCAAGAATTTCTTCTTTTGATAGTAGGTAAGATCACCCGGCACTTCACCAATAACTAGAAAATTCACATAGTCCGCAAACCAAGGAGTATAATCCACCAACTTCAAGACTTGCTCATCGGGAAAACACTCATTTATCTTCACCTTCGGATCTTCTCCTTCAACCGGATTTTCAAGGCGGGATAGATGATCGGCAACAACATTTTCACATCCCTTCTATCTTGGATTTCCATATCAAATTCTTGAAGAAGGAGAATCCACCGAATAAGACGAGGTTTGGAATCCTTCTTAGCAAACATATATCTAATAGTCGCATGATCCGTATAGACAATTGAATGTGTGCCCACGAGACATGGTCTAAACTTATCAAAAGCATAGACAACCGCCAAAAGCTCCTTTTCGGTGGTGGTATAATTCATTTGCGCCGAATCAAGGGTCTTACTTGCATAATATATGACCCGAAACAATTTATCCCTCTTTTGGCCCAAAACGGCCCCTACGGCCCAATCACTTGCATCACACATTAGCACAAAAGATTCATTCCAATCAGGTGAAATCAATACGGGAGTAGAAACGAGGGCCTTCTTCAATTTTTCAAACGACTCAAGGCATGCATCATTAAAGTCAAACTTAGAATCTTTTTCCAACAATGAGCAAAGATGTCGCGCCCCGACCCCGGGCCTATGCGGACGGCGGGGCCGCGACGCGGGATTGAACGACATACTATAACATGAGGTATTAAATAAAACATGCAATGGATTTTCAAAGAAGATAACACAATTAATTTGCTAAGTTTTCCCAAATAGAGTTGGAGGATTTTTTTGGAAGTTTACCAAATCAAAAGGAGAGATAGGCCCGAAGTATGAGGACTTCGGACCTCGCGTTGCGGAAGCGTCAAAAGAGTTGTCTTCGACTATCCGCGATCGGATAATTGGCATGCAGAAAATAAATAGTACAGTTCGGGGGATTAAGGGGTTACATATTTCAAATTGGGGATCATCATAGAGAACATAACAAAACAAAGACGACGATGATAGAGGTCGTCACCTAAACCACACCGGAAAATTGGATACCGTCACTCCCGCCTCCAACTCATCGCTCAACCTGCATTAGGGAAAACAATGCAGGGGGTTGAGTACAAAAGAACTCAGTGAATTCCGTGCCCCTTAAAACAAATTTATTTTAGAACGGATATAGCATGCTCATTTTTATATAAAGGGTTTTTAGTTCGAGAAAACTTCATATAAATTGAAAACAATTAACCGAGCCGAAGCTCACATATCAAAAGTTGCAGCAAAGAGCTCACATCCTTGTGTTACCATCCCGGAACAATTAGTGGGGAGCCACTCCCACTCAATTGAGCCGTCCTTTATTGAGACAAGGGGGCAACGCCTTTCAGTTCCTCCCATGCTCATTTCCGTGTACACTACCTTGGCTTGATCGGAGCTCAAGGCCGATCGTTATAATAATGGCAATTCTTGCCAAGAGAAAGCGGGGATACCGTTTCTCGAGTAACCACAAGCTATGGAGATAAAAACATTTAGCATGCAAATCATTTTAAAAGCATTTGAGTTTAAACCCGAAAAGTTACCTCGTGGGAATCTAACCCACATTTGAAAACATGAAACCCACCTTTCACTTCTTGATAGCTAAATTGATTGCCGATGTCTCCTACAAGACGATCTAATAATCTTAGGCCTCTAATTAAAGAAAGACTAACGAGGTTTACAACAAATCCTAGGTCCACCTATTCCCGATTTATTCTTATATTTAAAAACCGTGTCGTGACATGTAACACACATAAGATGCTCATATATTTTACATATACATTTCATCCAATATTTATGCTCAAATAATTATTTTTAGAACATAATCTTTAATATAAATCACCAAAAATAATTAGTAAATATTAAGGTTCATGTATATACATATAATCAGCACATATATCAATTAATAAAGTCAATACACTTAATCAAATTAATAAAATCATGCAAAGTTGATATTTAAAATCAAGAACTTCACTTAAGCATTTGTACAGACAGTTGGCATGCAAAACAGTCCTTTCAAGTAGCCATGTTGAACGTATCATAACAAACTGATCAAGGATGACACAAATATACTGATTATCATTATGAAAAGCTCTCACTGCATACTTTATTATGAAACTAACCTCATATATAAATTAGCTACGGTTTAGGAATTACAATGAAATGAACAAGGGTAGTTACACAATAATTCCTCATCTTAATAAAACCAACTCATAGACCAAAACTAGTAACACATGCTCAAAGATTATGCAATTCAATACCTAATTCACCCTCATGATACTGGAAACAAGTTTTAATATCAAGCCAATACAACTATATGCCAAAAACCATTTTTTGTATTCATATTCATGCTTGAATAATCTGCATAGCATTTTATCAAACAGTTGGCATGCAGCGACTTGTGAATTCCATTCATCATCCATATTCTAGAGATTCTTTTATGCACGGTATACTTGACATGATGATGCATTTCTTATCATTACAGAGACATTTTTAACTCTATTTGAACATGCAATTGAGTTTAATAGAAAATATTCCACGGTTTGAAAGTTATTCTCATCGGAAGGTGACTACGCGGTTTCAAAAACTGTTCGTGCAACCATTTTCTAGGAGACACTATGTTCGGTTTACTCGATATGAAACCTTCAAATTTTGCAGACACATAGAAGGCATGGCATAGAACAACATATAAAAATTTCAAAGCATTTGAAGCACTCTAATCTACTGAAAAAGCTACCGACTTATCTCAGCAACATGTTGTAAAAACGAAATAACATTCATACTTGGATCTTTATATTTAGTTCCTCTAAGCCATAAATCTCAACAAAGATTCATCAAATCTCCTACATCATGCAGATTATAAAACAAGAGATATACGGGGGTCGATACCCGACATATTCGACATCTAACGAAGTCACAAATATTGTCGAAACGTAACAAAACAACCGATGGACTTCTACTCCAACATGCTCACTCACATCCTATCATTTTCAGCCATGCTCAACCTCTAATCCACCTACACATGCTCCTAAAGTCATAAACAAGATTATCAAGATGATGAAAGTGAGCCGAGATACCTAGCCTTCAAACTCTCAACTCTCGATCGCCCTCTCGTGTCCAGCTCCTGCTAGTTGCTGCTCCTCTACTTCCTCACCTCTCTATGGAGCCCCGACGGCGACGGTGACACGGCGGCGGTAGGAAACGGTGGCGAACACAGTGGTATTTGTGGAGAGAAAGAAGCAAAAGACTTTGTATGTGTGTGTTTACTTGTGTTCTGCCGAGAGTGAAGAGGATAGGGGAGGAGGGTGTTTATATTTCTCTTGCCTTGCTTGGAGTGTGTGAGGGAGTATGAATGTAATGATGGAGCTGCCATAATTTTGAATGGAGAAGGTGCATTGGCGGAGTGAAAAGGAGGGGAAGGTGGGTTGGTGGCGTGAATGAAGAGGGAGAGAGTGTTGTTCAATTTTTCTTCCTAAATGATTACCATGTAGCACCATTGATAGGGAGAGATGGTGGTGGCAGATATAGGCTAGGTGAATAGGGAATTATTGCTATATTAAACCACCAAGCACAATTACCTACACAACTCACTCACACACGCATGCAAAATATACATGAATATATTTCTGCACACGCACACAGCTCACCACACATCTCACACACAGCTACACAAACCTGTACACATATATATATAAGACGCGCACACACACAATATATATATACATATAATATTATATTATATAGATTTATCCATACATTTCCTTCTTGAACCGTGGCTCGTCATTCCTTAGTCGAATCGTACTTTCGACCGCACGTTCTAATAGAATTTAATAATACGATTCTAGCGAGTCCAATATTGGATATCAAATCCTCGACGGAATTTCCTAAAATTTAAAGGATAAGTAAAAGCGATAATTCATATTATTATGAATGTAAATATTTATCTCATAAGATTAATTATTTCTAATAATATAGTAATCCAATCACATAATCATGTATTCACATAATCACACAAGCACATAATTAAATAATCACATTTTCATGTATCAATTTAAATGAAACCATAAGAAAAATTGAAACACATATAATTATGCAATGCATGATGAAATAAATTTCTAAATTTCTTTTTCTTAAATCAAAATCCGGGAAATAGGGACCTTCTAATGGTTATCTTAAAAATTTTCTAACGATGAAAATTCGGGCTTTTACAAAAGAGGCTTTGATACCTTGGAAAAATCTTTGATGAAACGCCTATAGAATCCCGCATGACCAAGGAAACTCCGAATGGACTTCACGTTTGTCGGTGGGGGAAGCTTTTCAATGGCAACTATCTTAGCTCGATCAACCTCTAGCCCGTTTCTTGAGACTTTGTGGCCCAAGACAATGCCTTCCTTCACCATGAAATGACATTTTTTCCAATTAAGACAAAGGGAAGTCTCTTCACACCTTTGCAAGACTTGAGAAAGGTTCTTCAAACAATCATCAAAAGAAGACCCGAAAACCGAAAAGTCATCCATAAAAACCTCCATAATGTTCTCGATAAGCCCATGAAATATTGCCATCATACACCTTTGAAAAGTGGCCGGTGCATTGCAAGGACCAAACGACATCCGTCGACAAGCAAATATTCCATAAGGACAAGTGAAGGCCGTTTTGTGTTGATCCTCCGGAGCTATGGCAATTTGATTGTAGCCAGAATACCCATCCAAGAAGCAATAATACTCATAACCGGCTAGCCTATCAAGCATTTGATCGATGAAAGGAAGAGGAAAATGATCCTTTCTTGTGGCCGCATTCAACGCCCTATAGTCGATACACACTCTCCAACCCGTTTGCAAACGAGTGGCTATTTGTTCACCCCTCTCGTCTTCTACAACGGTGATACCTCCTTTCTTGGCAACCACTTGAGTCGGGCTAACCCACTCACTATCGGAAATGGCATAGATAATTCCGGCATCAAATAACTTCAAGACATCTTTCCTCACAACCTCTTGCATAACCGGATTCAAACGATGTTGAGGTTGGACCTTCGGCTTTGCATCATCCTCCAATAAAATCCGGTGCATACAAATAGAAGGGCTAATTCCCTTAATATCGGCAATAGACCATCCAATGGACGACTTATACTTTCTCAACACCCTCAACAACTTATCTAACTCCTCGTCATTAAGAAATGAAGACACAATAACCGAAAAAGTCTCATCCTTACCCAAGAATGCATACTTGAGGTGATCGGGTAGTGGCTTCAACTCCAAAGTCGAAGAAGAACTCGGCTTGGGTGCTCCTTCCGGCACTCCTCCTTCAATAGGCGTATAGAGATCTAGAAAGCCAAATCGTCCAAAGGAATTCCTTGATTAGCATCCAAATAGGCAATAGACTCCAACAATTCATCACACGCTTCATCCAATTCCGAATATGAGTGAATAGAATCAACAATGCAATGCTCCAATGGATCTTGAGAATAAGATAAAATAGAGTCAATGAACTTACACTCTTCAAGCTCCAACTCTTGAGGTTTTTTCATGGCTTCATAGATCGAAATAGTCATCTTTTCATCATTATAACGGAATGTTAGCTCCCCATCTTGAACATCAATCAATGCCCTCCCGGTTGCTAAGAATGGACTGCCAAGAATAAGTGGAGTATTGTCGTCTTCGGGCATGTCAAGTACCACAAAATCCGTAGGGAATATAAATTCTTCCACCTTGACGAGCACATCTTCCCCAATTCCCCTCGGATAAGAAATAGAGCGGTCGGCCATTTGCAAAGAAATCGACGTAGGCTTCATCTCCCCGATTTCCAACCTTCTAAAGATTGAGAGGGGCATGAGATTTATGCTAGCCCCCAAGTCACACAATACTTTTCCAAATGTTTCACCTCCTATAACACATGCAATAACAAAGCTCCCCGGATACTTTTGCTTCAAAGGCAATTTCCTTTGCAATACGGCACTACATTCCTCCGACAAATTTATGGTCTCAAATCTCCCAAGTTTCCTCTTTCTCGAGACCTCATCTTTCAAAAATTTTGCATAACCGGGCATGTCTCGTAAAGCATCAAGTAAGGGAATGTTGATTTGTACCTTTTGGAACATCTCCATGAATTTAGCAAGCTTTTCATCCATCTTTGCTTTAGCCAATCTTTGAGGATAAGGGGCTTTAAGAACCACCTCCTTGCTTGGTTGAACAACTTTGGGAGTCACCTCTTTTGGGATTGGAGGCTCCTTGATCGGCTCTTGAAACTTCTTCTCTAGAGGAACGGCCTCCTCCACTTCCAATTCTTCATTCACCACCCTTTCTTGCTCTTCCAACTCTGGGTAATTCTTGTAAGTAGTTCCACTCCTCAATTGAATGGCATTGCATTGATTCTTCGGATTCACATCCGTATTGCTTGGAAATTAACCCGGCTTATGTTGAGAAGCCGCTTGATTAGCCATTTGACTCACTTGCCCTTCCAACATCTTCATTTGCTTAGTCAAAGCCGAGACGGTTCCTTCCAAACTAGTAACTTTTTGCCCGGTCGCTCCCATAAAAGCATTTTGGTTTTGGAGAAGTTGTTGCATCATTTCTTCCATGGTCGGCATGGGCTTCTTCGGCTTATTGATTATCCCTTGAGAAACCGAGAATCCGGGTGGTGGAATGATAACATTGTTCGGATTAGCATATGATAAATTTGGATTCCTATAATTTGGATTATAGGCTTGATTCCCCGGAGGATAACTCGAACGGTTGTAGTTACTATACCCCCATTGATTGACAAAGTTGGCGTTCTCAACTTGTGAATATTCTTCACCTCCTTGATGCATTGGTTGAGCCACCATCTTTACATCCAATCTTCCTTTTCTTTCGGCCTCGTAGTCTCTCTTGAGCATGGTGAATTGCTCCAATAAATCATCATATCTTTCATCCGAAATAGAAACAACTCTCTTTGAAGAACTCCTCTCTTGTGGCCAATGAAAACTATTGGCCGACATTTCCTCCAAAATCCGAACCGCCTCTTCATAAGGTCGGTTAGTTAAGCCATCACCGGCGGTGGCATTCACGACCTCCCATGTATGACTAGTGAGCCCTCGATAAAAGTTCAAGATTTGTTGCTCCTTAGAAAATCCGTGTTGAGGGCATCTCCTCAACATCTCTTTGTATCTCTCTCATGCTTCATAGATTGATTCATCTCGCGATTGAGAGAAATGAGAGATATCCGAAATAAGCTTTTGAGCACGTGAAGGTGGGAAATACTTGGCTAGGAAAAGTCGACAAAATTGCTCCCAAGTGGTTATTTCTGAATGGTCGAGGGTCTTGTACCAAGCTTTGGCCTTGTCTAGTAGAGAAAATCCAAAGAGTCTCAATCGAATAACGTCATTTGAAACCCCTTGAATCTTGATAGTTTCACACACGTCCAAAAAGACACTCAAATGAGCATTTGCGTCTTCATTGAACCCTCCTCCAAATGACTCCGCTTGCACCATATTGATGAGTCCGGGCTTTAGCTCAAAATTGTTGGCGTTGCACCGATTGCCCCAACCTCCATCTTCGAACATATTCACTTAAGGTTCAAACATTTGGTTGATTGGAGACGGTAGTGCTCTATCTCGTTGAGCTTGTTGCTCCGCCATTTGACGACGAAGCTCTTGTATTAGGCGCTCCAAATCGGCCATATTATTAGGCCTTTGGTGCTCCATTGCCTTCCTTCTTCGTTCTCGGCTAGCCCGCTTGTGAGTGATTTCAATCTCCAAGTCCAAAGGAATGATTTCGCCTCCCTTTTTCCTTGTGATCATGCACCAATTCACCTGCACAAACCTACCAAGAACACACTTAGCTTCAAACTACACAAATAAGCAAAGTATGCTTGAACTAGTACTCTAAATGCAAAGATCATTAACACTATAAACTCTAAATAGTCCCCAGCAACGGCGCCAAAAAGTGATCGCTAAATTTCTACAAGCAATATTAACCGCACTTTATCGGGTTATTGTAGTATAAATTAACGAGTTATCGTATCCTCAAGGACTATAGCCGAGTTTTTAATGAAAATGAAATTCGTACACATTCCTACTATTCAAGCTTTTAGACAGATTAGATTTGGCTTCATACAAACTCTTAAACAAGAAATCAAAGCTAAATGAGCAATTAAGAGACAAGAACATGCAAAAACAACAAACAAACGATCAAACGAACGAATAAGGAACAATAAAGAGAAAGGGTTGGTCCTAGGGATTTATTCCAATTCTAGATAGCTTGATCACAACTTCTTAAATCATGCAAACCATTTTAATCCTCTAATTAAGAAGCAATCACCAACGTATTTACTAATATCTCTCGACAATTAGCAAAGTGAATTATTACAACGACTCTCTCGACTAAGACTTAAGACGCCGCAATAACTCCAAAAAGCACAAGGATCTTAGGCTCCCATGTAAAAGATTATCACCTCTCAAGTCTCAATCTAATACATGATGTGAATTTTGGATTCCATGCATGCAAAAACCTATTAGGAATTTTCACAAACACTTGACATTCAAAAAGAGTGATCAACAATTTCCACATGAATCAAAACACCAAAATCACATTCAATTAGAAGAAGGAAGGTAGATTCAACAAGCTATGATCAATCTATCATTAAATCATCATAAACTCCAAAGACCAACAAGAAGTTTAGCTAGACATGAATGAAATCAACACAAAACAAGAAAGAAATGATTGCATAATTAAGAAACTAGAAACCCAATGATCAAATCTTCAACAAGTCTTCAAATCCAACCTTAATCAACTATTACTATCAAAGAAAAGTGTTTAGAACCCTAATTGAAAGCTTTTTAAAATGGAAATTAGAGTAGGAGATGAGTTATTCACGTTTTGGGGCTGCCAAGGGGCTTATATAAGAGGTAGAAAGTGCTATTACATGTTAAAATCGCCAAGAGGGAAGAAAAACACGATTTTGGGCAAAAACAGTGAAAATCGGCGGTTTGCCCCTGTTTTATCGGCGGTCTGGACCGGTTTTCGGCGGTTTTGGTCCAAACCGCCGGTTGGACCGTCGATTTGGACTTTCTTCTTGGCTCGAATTCCAGTAACTTCCGGAGGGCTGTTCGGCGGTTGGCAATGATTTTTCGGCGGTTCAAGTCTGAACCGCCGGTTTTCTCCTTCGGACCGCCGGTTTTCACTGGTTCGCTCCGTTCCGTCCTGTTTTTCACTTTTTCGTCCCGTTTCTTCGTCTCCGCTCTTCTACGACCTTCCCCTCTCGACATAGCCTCCTATGCTCAACCTACACACATCCACAAGCACTACCAAAACGTGACAATGATCCAAAATAGTAAAAATGATACCAAACCAATCACGATTAATGACAAAACAAGGCAAATTGTGCTATGATAACATGCTTAGTTGCTACAAAATAGATGTTTATCAATCCCTATCATCTTTTTTTTTTAAATTAAAGAAAACAAAACAAAAATTAAAGAAAACTTAGAGAAAAAAAAAAAAACATACCAGGTTGTCTCCTAGCCAGCGCCCTTGTTACCGTCGTGGGAACGACGTCCTTTTTGCCCAAATTAGGGTTCCATGTCACAGAGGAATTTCAAGTATTCCTCTGGTTTCTCCATGGTTTGGCCAAAGAAGGCCTTTAGTCTTTCACCATTGACTTTGAAAGTCTTCCCCGTGTTTGCATTCCTTACTTCCACTGCCCCATTGGGGTATGTGGCTTGCACTTCGAATGGACCGACCCACTTAGTCGATAGCTTCCCTGACATGAGTTTAAACTTGGACTGATATAGAAGCACTTGTTGCCCAGGTTCAAACTTCTTGACCTTGATCAACGCATCGTGAGCCTTCTTCATCCTTTCTTTATACAACATGGAGCTCTCATATGAGTTGAGTCTGATTTCCTCAAGTTCCTGTAATTGAAGCTTCCTAGCTTGGCCAGCTTCATCCCAATTATAATTCATCTTTTGAACTGCCCAATATGCTCTATGTTCAATCTCCACAGGCAAGTGGCACATCTTGCCAAAGATCATTCTGTAAGGTGACATGCCAAACGGGGTTTTGAACGCTGTCCTATATGCCCACAATGCATCTTCAAGACGCAAACTCCAATCCTTCCCCGTTGGACTAACTGTCTTCCTCAAGACAACCTTCACAATGTGATTAGACAGTTCAGCTTGACCGTTAGCTTGAGGGTGATAAGCATTTGAGATTCTATGGTTCACTCCATATCTACTCATCAATCCTTTTACAGCTCCATTACAGAAATGCATTCCTTGATCACTTATGATTGCCCTTGGTACACCAAATCAACTAAAGATATTACTCTTGAGAAATTCCACAACTACCTTCGAGTCATTGGTTGATGTTGCCTTGGCCTCTACCTATTTAGACACATAGTCTACTGCCAACAGAATGTAGAGGTTTTCTCTTGAGTTGGGCAATGGCCCCATAAAATCCATGCTCCATATATCGAATACTTCCAAGGGCATGACTGGGGTCATGGGCATCTCGTTCCTCTTGCCAATGTTGCCCTCAATTTGGCATTGAACACATCTCTTACACCACTCGAAGCTATCTTTGAATATGTTTGGCCAATAAAACCCACAATCCAATATCTTCCTTGCAGTTCGCTTTGGTCCAAAATGTCCCCCACACATCTTGGAATGGCAATGTGCGAGGATGCTTGTTTGTTCCTTCTCATCAACACATCTACGGATGACTTGGTCAGTACACATTTTCCACAAGTATGGTTCATCCCATATGTAGTATCGACTTTTCACCTTCAACTTGTTTCTCTGATAAAGGCTGAGATCTCCTGGAAGCCTCCCCAAAACAATATAGTTGCATAAGTCAGCATACCATGGTTCTGAAGTGTCTTGGGCAAGAGCTAGGTGCTCGTCTGGAAATGTCTGCTTGATTGGTTCGATCTCTTCCTGTTGAATGATGCAACTTAGATGATCCGACACTAAGTTCTGGGTTCCAGCCTTGTCTTTGATTTCCAAATCGAATTCCTGAAGCAACAAGACCCACCTTATTAATTTAGGCTTTGTCTCCTTCTTGGCCATGAGGAACTTCAAGGCGGAATGATCTGTATACACTATGGTCTTGCCCCCGAGCAGGTATGATCGAAATTTCTCGACAGCAAACACCACATCTAATAATTCATTCTCCGTCGTGGAGTAATTGCATTGGGCAAGATTAGAGTTCTGACATGATTTACTCTTCCTCTCTTTTACCCAAGAACTGCTCTCACTACATAGTCACTTACATCGCACATCACTTCAAATGGCATTGTCAAATCCGGTGGTTGGATTATAGGTGCTGACACTAAAATCTCCTTAAGTGTGTGAAATGCCCTCTTGCAATCTTCATCAAAGTTCCACTCCACTTCTCCTTGTAACAGCCTGGTCATGGGCTGCACGATCTTAGCAAAGTCCTTGACAAACCTCCTATAAAATCCTGCATGTCCGAGGAAACCTCGCAGCTGTTTCACATTGCTCGGGTAGGGTAACTTGCCGATGATGTCGATCTTGGCCTTGTCGACCTCTATTCCTCGTTCCGATATGATATGCCCAAGGACTATTCCCTCCTTGACCATGAAGTGACACTTCTCATAGTTCAAGACCAAACTCTTATCCACACACCTCTTTAGCACCATTTTCAAACTGTGTAGACACTTATCGAAATTCGATCTATAGATAGTAAAGTTATCTATGAATACCTCTATACACGTTTCGTGCAAATCTGCGAATATGCTCATCATACATCTTTGAAATGTGCTAGGAGCGTTGCATAGACCAAAAGACATCCTTCTATACGCAAGTGTACTGAATGAGCAAGTGAAAGTAATCTTGCCCCGGTCTTCTTCCGCGACCCAAATCTGCATGTAGCCCGAGTACCCGTCAAGAAAATAGAAGTATTTGTTGCCTGCCAACCTTTCGAGCATCTCATCAATAAAAGGTAACGGAAAGTGATCCTTCTTGGTCTTCTGATTCAGCTTCCTGTAGTCAATGCATACTCGCTATCCTGTTTGTAACCTGGTTGCGACCATTTCTCTTTGCTCATTCTCCACCACTTGAATTCCAGACTTCTCGGGCACGACGTGTACTGGACTAACCCATCTGCTGTCAGAGACCGGGTAGATGATTCCCAGGTCTAACAGCTTCAAGATTTCTTTCATTACCACCTCCTTCATCGCTGGATTCAGTCTTCTTTGAGGCTCTCTAATGGGCACGGCGTCTTCCTCGAGCAAGATGTGATGTCTGCACACAGTGAGGTTTATTCTCCTTATATCAGCCAATGGCCAACTTGTACTCCATCAAAACTTCTTTTACTCGCTCTTCCTCCTCAATAGACAACTCAGCACTTATGATTACTGGTAGTGTCTCGTCTTCTCCTAGGTAGATGTACTTCAAGTGGCTGGGTAATGCCTTCAACTCCAACTTTGGTGCTTTCTCTATTGATGGCATCAACCTATCCTATTGATTCAGTGTAGGAATCACCAATGGCTCCACTCTCCTTCCTGGTTCTACATCCGATCTTAAATAGTGAACTGCTTCGACTAGCTCAACAGACCCGTCTTGGGCAACAACCTCCGTTAAGCTAATTTGTAGAGCTACATCCATCCTGTCTTCAATTGCTATTTCTGTCCAAAATTCATCCACCATCTAGTCAATGTGGTCGACGATGTGCACCATCTCTGCATTGCTAGGCTGTTTCATGGTGTTATAGATGTTAAATGACACTATTTCTCCTCCGAACTCACACATTAGCTTCCCTGTATCGCAATTGATTCTAGTGCGAGCGGTCTTCAAAAACGGTCTTCCTAGTAACATTACCGGTGCCTTTTGTAATGATCTTCCCATATCCAAAATGTAGAAATCAGTTGGAAAAATTAGATACCTGACCCTGACCAAGACGTCTTCTAGAATCCCTTCAGGCCATACAGTCGATCTGTCTGCTAGTTGAATCGCAACCCTTGTAGGTTTAAGTGGTCCCATCCTTAAATCGTCATACATTGACTTGGGCATGACATTAATTGATGCTCCAAGATCCAGCATGGCTTTCTCAATCTTCATATCCCCAATGATTCATGGAATGTAGAACATCCCAGGGTCAGTGCGCTTGGTCGGTGATGCGTCTTCGACTTTTGGGCCATTTGGCCCTATTTTTCATGTCTTTTTGTGTCATTAGAGTCTGTCCAGGGGAAGGAAACTGTTGTTCGAAGGAAGGAAGCTCAGTCCAAGTCAAACAGAGGAAAGGTGGTCAGAATGAGAAGAACTGGAGTGAATCCAATCGATTGCAAGGACTACGCAAAGGAGTATGCAGAGCAGGAGATGAATTGAAGCAAGAGACGAGGTTGAAAGGAGGATTCCATGTGAATCCTGAAGCTAAGTTGCTGTTCATCATTCGCATTCGTGGTATTAACGCAATGCACCCAACAACAAAGAAGATCTTGCAACTGCCTTGTTACGAAGAATCACATCATGAAACATGCAACCAGTTTGACCACCACAGCAATTGCCAGTCAATCACCAGACCTCAAGAAGGAAAGCCGCGTGGAAGAAGATTCACACAATATCTGTCAAGCATCTATGGAAGGAAGGATTTGGAGGTCAACGCCCTACCCTAAATAAATCAATCAATCGGAGATTGCCAATCATCAATCCAGTCAATCACAGATATTCAGAATCTCGCTCAACATGGAAATTGCCAATCATGCCGATTCAGTCTACCAGCTTAGGGTTTTGCTCGCTGCCACTACTACTATAAAAGTCCAGCCAGAGTGGCTGGCACAAGGTTGTTGGTTAATCGATCAGTCTCCAGTTCTTATTCCGAAGAAAACACTTTTATTCTCAGTTCTAAATATTCTGTTCAAAACAATTTCATCTGCTTTGATTTACATTCGCTGTGAAGAACAAATCCAAGGCTGCTGCCTTAGGTACTTTTAATTTGAGTATTCCGTATTTCTTTTCATTCATGTTTTCTCTTTCGCTTATTATTATACATTTAATTATGTGTGAGTAATTTACTTGGGGAGATTTGGGTATGGGAAATGATTGACTGTTGATATGTGAAATATTCGTGAGGCACTTGTGCCATCGGTTGAGTCCAGTAGTTCCGGAAGGGCTGGAGCAGAACTCATGGGCGGTCCTGACCTAACGGGTGATCTCCGTTCGGTTGGAGCTGTACCATGTCAAGCAAAGGCAGGGCATGACAAACGGCAGCGTTCGATGTGCCCATGACCGAGTAGCTAAGCAGCACCTGACATGGTGCTGTAGATCTAGATGGTGAGGAATGGACAAGGGGATACTGTGTCCTTCTTCAGTCTTGGGCTTCTCTAACAATCACCCATCAACTGTGACGAGGCATCAAGCCATGGTTATCGACCAAAGGACTCATCTCGCGTATCGTAGGCATGCCGATGACCGGTTGGACGTGGTCCCGAAAATAAATATCCCGGGAGTTATGTCTACTCTGTAGGTGCGGACATGGGATGTTTGGAAGAGAAGGTTGGTGAGGGTCATACTTGAAGAGATCGGGTATGACTACTATCTAAGGAGGAGTGAAGCACGGCCTTGTGACAGAGGTGAAGCGTAACCTTCGGACCAAGACGACAACAAGGGATTCAACCATCCCAAGTGTGGAGTATGAGCTCTTGAAACGCCCCAATGTCTTTGGGCCACGCCTTGAGTTTATATGAAGCATGGACGGATCTTTAGTGTGCCCATGACCGAATTAACATATCAACAATGATCATGACCTACCCAAATCTTACCCCCCTTTTTATATTTGATTTTCATCTAGTTTATTGTACAGATACACAGATTGAGACCGTGACAACTCGATTTGTACACTGAAGAGTAAGGTGGTTCATCACTCTCCGTGGGATCGACCCTAGCTTACCGCTAAGACTAACCAGTCCGGTAGTGGGCATAGGAGCGTGTACTATCCGTCTGGGGTATACATAAGTATTTTGATCGTACCATACGACGGGTGCGTGTTAAAATTGACGCCGTTGTCGGGGAGTGACGCGCAACAATTTTACTCTTCTCATTCCATCTTCCACTACTAGTGCATGCGTGGAACTCGTCGAGTACAGAGAGCATTAACCTTTGATCCAGATATTGAACGAACTGAACAACGACTACGCGCACTTGCACGAATAACGAGACGTGACGCTATGGGTGATCAACTATAGCCGCCGCAGACCCTCAAGCAGTTGGCCTACCCAACTAATCTGAATCTCAGGCCGAACGGGATCACCTTACCAACGAATCCCTTCGCACCTGAACGGTTTGACTTGAAACCTGCATTAATACAAGTCTTACCGAAATTTAATGGATATCCAGCAGACGACCCGCATACCCATCTCCAGGATTTCGAAATGACAGTGATGCATCAGCCCAATGAGAATCAGCAAGAATATGTGAAACTGGTTCTTTTTCCATTCTCATTGGTGGACAGAGCAAGGAGATGGCTATACAATCTACCTCAAGGAAGTGTTACCACTTGGGCAGAAATGCAGCAGAGTTTCTTGAAAGAGTTTTTCCCAGCCACAAGAGTTGAAAGGAAGCGATGAGACATCCGAAACATAAAGAGGATGGGCTGGAGACTTTTTATGAGTATTGGACTCGTTTCAAACAGTTGCTAAGAAACTGTCCTCACCACCAGATCACTCCAAAAGATCAAGTGAAAAGCTTCGTAAAGGGCATGCGGAGGAGTGATCGAGGACTGGTATTGGCTGCATGCAACGGATCGTTGCTGAGCAAAACACCTCAAGAGATTTTCAAACTCTTGGGAACAATGGCAGAAGAATCTAGAGATGATGGACATGAAAGAAGCAGAGAGATACTAGAGAGAGGAGAGAAAAAAGATAAACTGACAAATCTGGAAAAAGGAGATGAAGGAAATAAAGACACTGCTGAGTGGTCTGACCATGCAGAAGAAGGTTAGACAGTGTGGCCTATGCAATGCAGTGGGGCATCAATCTGAAAATTGCCCCAACTTTGGTGAAGATATAATGGACGTAAATGCCATGGGGGGAAATGAAGGATTTCAGAGGAAACATGACCCATTTTCAAATATGTATAACAAAGGATGGAGGGATCATCCTAACTTTAGATGGAAACAGGATGGTCAACCACAACAGAACGGTACAGGTCTACCGGGATCATCTCAATCATTTGCCCAGCACCAACAGCAAGGACAATATCAGAGAGGCCCACCACAACAACAACACTACCAGCCACAGCAGCAGCAGGTGTATCAACCGCCTCATCAGAGGAGAGCACCATGGGAAGAGGCCATGGAGAGTATGGCTAAGAAAAGTGAGAAGTTCCGCAATGAAATCCGAGCTGGTATGAATCAAACCAACGTGCAGATTGGTCATTTGGCGAAGGCGTTGGCAAAAGTAGAAGAGAATACAGGGAAGCTCCCATCTCAAGGGATCAACCACAAGGAACAGGCACAAGTGATAATCACAGAGGTGGATGATGAGCAAGCTGAAAAAATTTTGGCGGAGGCAGAAGCTAACCGGCAAAGAGAGGAGGGAACCAGCAACAAAATTTCAGGAGAAATAGATGGTGATGAGCAGACCGAACCCCCTTATCCTGGTAGACTTCGACAGAAAGCCAAAGAGAAATAAGCCAATGATATGATGAAAATCTTTCGAAAGTTGGAACTTAGCCTACCCCTACTGGACACGATTAAGCAAATTCCAAAGTATGCCAAGTTCCTTAAAGATCTCTGCTCAGGGAAGGTGAAGATTGATGAAGATGTTCGATATATCATGGGAGAGAGTGTGTCAGCCATTATACAGCAGAAACTGCCACCTAAGAAGAAAGACACGGGGATGTTCACTATCCCTTGCAACATCGCGGACAGGAACATGGACAAAGCCATGATGGACTTGGGGGCATCTATAAACGTTATGCCTTTAGCAGTCTTCAACAGGCTCAACTTGGGGGAACTACGGAACACCCGAGTTGTCATACAATTAGCAGACAGGTCAAATGCGTACCCAGAGGGTGTTATCGAAGATGTGCTTATCAAAGTAGGAGAGCTGATTTTTCCTGCTGACTTCTACGTGATGGATACCGGTTTAGAAGCAAAGGAGAACTCTATCCTACTAGGCAGACCGTTCATGATGAATGCAGGGACCAAACTGGACATGAAGACTGGAATTCTATCGTGTGAATTCGATGGTGTGGTGGAAGAATTCAACATTTATGAAGCCATGAGAAGGAAGCCTGAACTAGAGTCTGTAGAAATGATTGACATATTCGAACTAATGGTACAAGAGCAAAACCTGGAATTCAGCTCAAGTGACACTACAGAAAGGGTGATACAAGCCGGACTGACCGATCGAGACGCCGTGCAAACAGATGACCTCGAGATGAAGGAAACCATCATGGAGTTGTACTCTTTAAAGGAAAGCACTTTGGAAGCAGCAGTGGAGGTTGACAGGAAGATTAAAGATAGTATCTTGGAAGTGTATTCCATCGGAGGATCGGGACAGGGCAAACCGGAGTTGTTCTCTCAGTGTGGGCAACACGAGAAATTGATGCCCTTGATTGTGAAAGCCCCAGTCTTGGAGTTAAAAAAACTGCCAAAGCACTTGCAATATGCTTACTTGGGACCGGAGGAAACTCTTTCAGTGATTATCAGTTCTGATCTAACCATGGTGCAGGAAGAAAGACTAGTCAGAGTATTGAGAGAGAACAAGGAAGCCATTGGTTGGACCCTGGCAGATATAAAGGGTATCAGTCCAACAGAGTGTATGCACCATATATACTTGGAAGAAGGAGCACGACCAGTACGGGATTCGCAGAGGAAAATGAATCCCGTAATGAAAGAGGTGGTACTTAAGGAGATCCTAAAGCTTTTGGAGTTGGGTATAATTTACCCTATATCCGACAGTCAATGGGTCAGCCCGGTTCACGTCGTACCGAAGAAATCTGGAGTACAGTTTGTGGAGAATGACAAAGGCGAGCTTGTTCCAACGACGCTACAAATTGGGTGGAGAGTCTGTATAGACTACCGGAAGCTGAACATGGTCACACGGAAGGACCATTTTCCATTGCCCTTTATCGACCAAATGCTGGAACGACTAGCTGGTAATGTCTATTACTGTTTCCTGGATGGATATTTAGGGTATATGCAAATATTCGTAGCTCAAGAAGATCAAGAAAAGACCACATTCACTTGTGTGTACGGGACTTTCGCATACTGAAGAATGCCATTTGGTCTTTGTAATGCACCTGGAACCTTCCAACGGTGCATGATGAGCATTTTTTCAGATTTATTGGAAAATTGCATAGAGGTGTTTATGGATGATTTCACGGTATATGGTGATTCGTTCAACACATGTCTTAATCATTTGGAGCTAGTATTGAAAAGATGCGTGGAGAAAAGCCTGGTACTCAATTATGAAAAATGCCATTTTATGGTGAAAGAAGGCATCGTACTAGGCCATGTCATATCAGAGAGGGGTATCGAAGTGGACAAGGCAAAAATCGATTCCATCGCCAAGTTGCCATATCCAACTACAGTCAAGCACATACGGGCATTTCTTAGTCACGCAGGATTCTACCGCAGATTCATAAAGGATTTCGCAAAGGTTGCTCAACCCATGACCCGTTTGTTACAACAAGATGTACAGTTCGACTTTGATAACGACTGTAAGGAGGCATTTCTGAATCTACAGGATAGATTGGTATCAGCCCCTATTATTCAACCGCCAAATTGGGAGATACCATTCGAAATCATGTGTGATGCCAACAATTACGCGGTTGGAGCAGTACTGGGGCAGAAGAAAGGTAAGGAAAGCCACGTTATATACTACGCCTCGAAAACTTTGAATCTAGCTCAGTGTAGCTACACCACAACTGAGAAGGAATTGTTGGCAGTGGTTTTTGCAATCGAGAAATTCAGATCATACCTTCTGGGCACAAAGGCGATCATTTACACCGATCACGCCGCCTTGAAATACCTCATGGCAAAGAAAGAATCAAAACCACGACTTATCCGGTGGATATTGCTGCTCCAAGAGTTCAACTCCGGTGGATATTGCTGCTCCAAGAGTTCAACTTAGAAATAAGAGATAAGAAAGGAGCAGCCAACCTAGTAGCTGATCATCTAAGCAGGCTACAAATGGGAAAGGATGATGAAGAACCAATAGAAGACGCTTTTCCGGATGAGAGGCTGTACGCCGTACGAGATCATATGGAGATGGAGACTCTGTGTGCTCTAACCGAGAAGGAGCTCTGGTTTGCAGACATAGTAAATTATCTTTTCACCAAGGAAGTGCCACCAGGGAAGACCAAGTTCGAGAAACAGAAATTGGTAACACAGGCTCGCTCTTATTTTTGGGAAGCACCGCATTTATGGAAGATTGGCACAGATCAAATCATACAGAGGTGCGTTCCAGAGATTGAACATGCTCAGATATTGGATGTGCCATAGCACAGCATGCAGTGGCCATTTCGGTGGAAGAAGAACAGCGCAAAGAATATTGGAAAGTGGATTCTATTGGCCTACAATCTTTGTTGATGCCAAGAAATGGGTACAGGGCTGCCCGAAGTGTCAGATGGTAGGAGGTATCACCGAAAGAGATGAAATGCCTCAAATGCCTATTATGCCTGTGGAAATCTTCGATGTATGGGGAATCGATTTTATGGGACCACTCCCTAAGTCAGGGAATTATGAATACATTCTGGTGGCAGTCGATTACGTATCCAAATGGGTTGAGGCTAAGGCTACAACCAGTAATGATGCTCAAACGGTGGAGGAATTTTTGAGAGAGCAGGTGTTTAATAGATTTGGAGTTCCAAAAATCCTCATCAGCGACCAAGGATCTCATTTCTGCAATGCCACCATTAGAGCACTCACCAAAAGAATGGGGGTGAAACATAAAGTCACGACTGCATATCACCCTCAGGCCAATGGGCAGGCTGAAATTTCTAATAGGGAGATCAAGGGCATATTGGAGAAGGTGGTTCATCCCAATCGTAAAGATTGGAGCAATTACCTGGGAGATGCGTTATGGGCATACCGCACTGCCTATAAAACTCCAATTGGCATGTCACCATTCAGGCTTGTGTTTGGAAAAAGATGCCATTTGCCAGTAGAAATAGAACACAAAGCTTACTGGGCGATCAAGAGAATCAACTTCAGTATGACTAAGGCCGGAGAAGAAAGGAAGTTGCAAATGAATGAATTGGAGGAACTTCAGCTGGAGTCATATGACAATGCAGTATTGTACAAGGAAAGAACGAGGAGAATCCACGATGCAAAGCTTAGGAAGAAGGAATTTTGGTCTGGCCAAAAGGTGTTGTTATTCAACTCTCGATTTAAGTTGATGAGTGGGAAGCTTAGACCAAAATGGGGAGGACCATACATCGTGAAGGAGTTATTCCAAAATGGAAGTGTCGAAGTTTATGATTTGAATGGAGAGGATAATTTTGTGGTGAACGGTCATCGCTTGAAACCGTACTTCGATTATTCAGAGTTGAAGAAGACCAAGGAGAAATGTTCTTTACTGGATCCTATTTATCAGTAAGAACCAAAGCTGGAAGTCGAGCTCAAGACATTAAACAAGAGCGCTGACTGGGAGGCAACCCGAGGGGGTCGTCGGTAAGACCACAACCGCTTTCCCTTAATTAGTTGTTAATTAGTTGTTTTGAGTTAAGTGAGTATTGGACTAAGTCAGAACTGAAGAATGTGGGCCAAGTTTTTTTTTAGAATCTATCTTGAGGTTCGAACCCACTTTGCGATGCAAAGTGTGTAGGTGGAGGTCCGGGGAAGATTGCGAACCCACTTTGCGATGCAAAGTGTGTAGGTGGCAGAACGGTGTGTGGAATGGGGACGGTCTAACCAGGGAATGGCGTGGATGCGCATCTGACAAGGACGACTGATATAATTGCGGCGCTTGGGATTTCGCACGAAATTTGAATTTCAAAATTTGGTAATGATTTTATTCCCTTGATTGTTTCGACTTCCCATAACTGTCACCGCACTACTCCATCACTTAAAAGGAGAAAACCCTCCTCCATTAACCCTCACAGCCTCCACAACCGCCCTACACTCAGCCACTTTCTCCACTTCGCCATAACCGTCATCCACAATCTGCCATTTAAGCACGCAAACCCAGTTCTCGTTCCATATACCTTCACCAACCTTCGCCATCTTTCTGAAAATCCCAAAGTTCCAACCATCATCATGGTCAGAATCAAGAAAGCCGCGCACAAAAGAACGAAAAAAGTGTCGCTGCCTCCGACAGTACTCAGACCAAAAGCCCAGCCGCTACAAAATCTGTACCGGTGGGGGAGAAGAGAAAAATGCGCAGCACCACGTCCGAGGAAACTCCTGTACACAGTTCAGAAAAGACCACACCTACTCGGGGGTGGAAGAAGAGGAACAGGAGAAGATTCCCTCACCGGAGAAGCAATCCACCGGAAAAGGAGGCGCTGCGGGTGACCAGGAGCAAGTACAGATCGGGGAAGAACCAGATGTTCAACCGCCTAGGAAGAAAGAGAAGAAGAACACTACCGCAGCAGCAACGATGAAGAAGACCGTCAGGAAGAAGGCAGCTAGTCCTCCCCCAAAGAAGCCTACTCCAGTCCCCAGTTCTTCCCGCTTCCTATCTCAATCAAAGGAGGGTGGTCTGACCACTTCTGACCACGAGGAGAATGAACAAGAAGGCGAGCAAGGGGGAGAGCCAGTGTGAGAGGAGAACACAGAAAAAAGCATTCCCGTGCGGGCCCAGGAAGATGTCACCCCGCAGAGCAAGGTGAAAGGGGTGGGAGCAAAGAGAAAGCTCGAAACCTCGAAACCCTCCTTATCGCAGAAGTCCAAACAGAGCAAATTAGGGAGCAAGGTTGGTACTACGAGCACGGTGAGGAGGGTTACAGCTGAGGAAAAAGGAAAGGCAAAGGAAGGAGAAAAAAAAGGAGAAGCAAAGGAGATAGAAGAGGAAGAAATAGAGAGAGTGGAGATCATCGACAGCTCTGACTCGGGGGAGATTCAAGCACCTGCGAAGTCTACACCCAGTGTCACCGCCATGAAATCAGGAACCAAGAGGAAAGGCGTACTACGACCTGCAACATCTGGAGCAACCATACCACGAGACATCCAGCAGTATGCCATCCTGCAGAACAGGGAGATCCTCCCTTGGTACTACCTGTTGACAGAAAGCTTGGAAGCATTTGGAATCAAAGAGAAAGTGGAGGGATATTTCAAGGGTATCGGCTGGGGAAAGGTTTTGGAATGTAACTACCCTGCGTTCAAGAAGCTATCGGAAGAATTCATGGGGACAGTTCAAACCCCGCGGCAAATACGGCATCGAGACTCCGGGCACCCTGCGCTTTCAACTGCGGGGCAGGATGTTCCCTCTCTCCATCAATGAGTTGAACATTCAACTCGGAGTACTCGAGCTGCGGGAGGTGTATGAGGATGAGTATAAGGAGGCAGAGACGGTGGCCTCGGATGAGTGGAAGTCTCAGATTGACCACTACTGGTCAATCATCTCCATCAGGAATCGCTATGTGAAGAACAGCAGCAAGTCTAATGAGATCAGAGATCCAGCGCTACAGATTTGCCACAGGTGGCTGGCTTACAACATCTATGGGCGGTTGGAGGGGTCCAACGTGGTGACTCAGCAGGAGCTGTTCATTTTATGGTGCATGATGGAAAAGAAACGGGTGAACTTTGGGTTCGTAGCAGTGCAGCAGTTTCAGTTTGGCGTGACCCACCACAACAAGTTCCTCTCACTCTGCCCTTTGGCGACGATTCTTGCAAAGAATCTCACCAATTTTGACTTGGAGAAGCCAGATGATCTCGCAGCTGCTGATACAAGATTTCTCGACCAAGGGCGCTTCGTGAGGTGGAGAATTGTTGAGGTAGACGAGCATGGGAATTACTCACTGGTCCATCCAGAAGGCACAACAAGCAGAGCAGAACCGAGCAGGGCGAATGAGCAGGCGGTTCCGCGCCGCTCAAAGAGCGAGATGGTGGCTGTACTAGCAGAATTGAAGGAGCTACGTGCAGAAGTAGCGATGTTGAAGGCAGAGATGACGGCAATCCATACCAACATGAAGAAGGGCTTTGAGGCGTTGATGGCAAAAGTGGACGAAGAGGAGGAGGATGCCTCCGACCAGAATGAATAAGTTTCTTTTCCCCTATCTTTAGTTTAGGTTTTATTTTTATTTTTGTTTTTTTTTTCATTTCTGTTTCTTTTACGTTTTGTGTCAATTGGAGTCTAGTGTAAAGTAAGTCTGTGAGTCTGTGTGTGCGCATGATATATGGATTAGGGAATGTGTGCATGTTGTTTGGTTTGACTGGTTTGAATGGTATGCTGAGCAGCATTACATGTATAGCAGTAGAGGGAATACAGAAGTCCACACCTGTGAGAATTGAGCCTATTTGTTTCTATCTTCTGTGTGTTCATGCTGCTTAGTAATCCTAGAACTTGTTAGTGGATTTTAGCTGTTGGTGTAGATTAAAGGATAAGGGCAGTTTATTTATGATTAGAAGCCCCAGACCGATCTAGCTGAGCATGATAAACCATTGCTAACCACTTTGAGCTGAAGAAAGTTTTTCTTTCATAAGCCATTGTAATGATATTTGATTAAGAGTGTGTCTCCCACACTATACAAAATAAGAGTGGCACATAGATACTCTAAGTGGAAAGACAAAAGTGAAAGAGAGGTAATAAAAAAAAAAGGGGGGTCAATGTTTAAGAAGAGGGCATAAATGAAAAGAATGAAAATTCTAAGTGTTATCAAAGATCAATACATGCCTAAGGAAAAAAAATGCCCCAAAGAAAGAAAGGAGTATGAGGATTAGTGGGAGAACTTATATTGAAAGAGCAGTCCATATGACTGGAATCAAGTCTTAACCCACTGTCCAAAAGTCCTCACCCTGCTCCGTATACCCCATTACAACCAAATTAAGACCCTTTGATAAACTGCACCAGATTAACTGATAGCCAGAAATCCTCGAACAAGCTAATAGGAAAGCTAGTGCAGCATGAAATGAGAGTAAACACTAGCCAAACACTTGAGTGTGTGTGAGGAAGACTGCTAATATGATCATGTGGTGTAATTGCTCAATGGGTTGTGGAATGTTAACAGGTTGATACATGCATGCACGAACTGATTCATTTGATTGCGCACTTTCGTGTCTTGTAGTTTTATTTCTTTTTCATTCATCTTCTTTCTTGGTGTCTTTGTGAATCCACCAACATACTTGAGGGCAAGTATGGTTTAAGTGTGTAGGTGTGATGCGTCTACGACTTTTGGGCCATTTGGCCCTATTTTTCATGTCTTTTTGTGTCATTAGAGTCTGTCTAGGGGAAGGAAACTGTTGTTCGAAGGAAGGAAGCTCAATCCAAGTCAAACAGAGGAAAGGTGGTCAGAATGAGCAGAACTGGAGTGAATCCAGTCGGTTGCAAGGACTACGCAAAGGAGTATGCAGAGCAGGAGATGAATTGAAGCAAGAGACGAGGTTGAAAGGAGGATTCCATGTGAACCCTGAAGCTAAGTTGTTGTTCATCATTCGCATTCGTGGTATTAACGCAATGCACCCAACAACAAAGAAGATCTTGCAACTGCCTTGTTACGAAGAATCACATTATGAAACATGCAACCAGTTTGACCACCACAGCAATTGCCAGTCAATCACCAGACCTCAAGAAGGAAAGCCGCGTGGAAGAAGATTCACACAATATCTGTCAAGCATCTATGGAAGGAAGGATTTGGAGGTCAGCACCCTACCCTAAATAAATCAATCAATCGGAGATTGCCAATCATCAATCCAGTCAATCACAGATATTCAGAATCTCGCTCAACATGGAAATTGCCAATCATGGCGATTCAGTCTACCAGCTTAGGGTTTTGCTCACTGCCACTACTACAATAAAAGTCCAGCCAGAGCGGCTAGCACAAGGTTGTTGGTTAATTGATCAGTCTCCAGTTCTCATTCCAAAGAAAACACTTTTATTCTCAGTTTTAAATATTCTTTTCAAAACAATTTCATCTGCTTTGATTTACATTCGCTGTGAAGAACAAATCCAAGGCTGCTGCCTTAGGTACTTTTAATTTTTTGTATTCCTTATTTCTTTTCATTCATGTTTTCTCTTTTGCTTATCATTATACATTTAATTATGTGTGAGTAATTTACTTGGGGAGATTTGGGTATGGGAAATGATTGACTGTTGATATGTGAAATATTCGTGAGGCACTTGTGCCATCGGTTGAGTCCAGTAGTTCCGGAAGGGCTGGAGCAGAACTCATGGGCGGTCCTGACCTAACGGGTGATCTCCGTTCGGTTGGAGCTGTACCATGTCAAGCAAAGGCAGGGCATGACAAACAGCAGCGTTCGATGTGCCCATGACCGAATAGCTAAGCAACACCTGACATGGTGCTGTAGATCTAGATGGTGAGGAATGGACAAGGGGATACTGCGTCCTTCTTCAGTCTTGGGCTTCTCTAACAATCACCCATCAACTGTGACGAGACATCAAGCCATGGTTATCGACCAAAGGACTCATCTCGCGTATCGTAGGCATGCCGATGACCGGTTGGACGTGGTCCCGGAAATGAATATCCCGCAAGTTATGTCTACTCTGTAGGTGCGGACATGGGAAGTTTAGAAGAGAAGGTTGGTGAGGGTCATACTTGGAGAGATCGGGTATGACTACTATCTAAGGAGGAGTGAAGCACGGCCTTGTGACCGGGGTGAAGCGTGACCTTCAGACCAAGACTACAACAAGGGATTCAACCATCCCAAGTGTGGAGTATGAGTTCTTGAAACGCCCCAATGTCTTTGGGCCACGCCTTGAGTTTATATGAAGCATGGACGGATCTTTAGTGTGCCCATGACCGAATTAATATATCAACAATGATCATGACCTACCCCAAATCTTACCCCCCCTTTTTATATTTTATTTTCGTCTAGTTTATTATGCAGATACACAGATTGAGACCGTGACAACTCGATTTGTACACTGAATAGTAAGGTGGTTCATCACTCTCCGTGGGATCGACCCTAGCTTATCGCTAAGACTAACCAGTCCGGTAGTGGGCATAGGAGCGTGTATTGTCCGTCTGGGGCATACACAGGTATTTTGATCGTACCATACGACGGGTGCGTGTCAGTCGGCATGGGCGTGTCTTGCAGCACTACAGACACATTCTCGCTCACTTGGAACCTTGCGTCGTCTGTGTATTTGATCTTCCTTGTGCATAATTTCTTTAGAAACTTAGCACACTTGGGCATAGATTGTAAGGCGGTCAAGAGGGGTATGTTGACCTCGACCTTCTGAAATATCTTGGTTAGCTCCTACATAACCTGTGCTTCTTTATCCTTTGCAAATCGTCCTGGGTAAGGAGCTTTTGGCTCATAGGGTTTGGACTTGGCCACATTATCAGCTTCCTTCATTGCTTTGGCTCTGATTTTGGCTGCATCGAGTTCAGCTCTTCTTCTTATGTCCGCTGCTTCTCTTTCAACTTGTGCCCTTTTCTCAACTGACAATTCTTGCCATAGCTCCTCAACATCACCTGATCCCACGTGTGCCTCTTCGTACTTCTCTGGTTCAGCCTCTTTTTCTTGTTCCAGATCGACATTTTGCCCAAGAGACTGTTGTTGCCCAGATGCAATTTTCTGAGGCTCATAATGGTTAGGCACTCTTACTTCAGGCTGGCTCCACTACGCAATGTAATAGCATTAACTTGAGCCTTCTTTATCTCTACTTGAGATGGAAGTTCTCCTTTCCCTCCATTCAACATTGACTTGATCTGGGAGATTGATTCTACCAAGTGGCTCAACGTGCCATTGATGTCTCTCATGCCTCCCCTTGTCTCCATGCGAAAACTGTCCAATTCTTGATACCCCTTCCTTTGTTCAGCTGCAAGTCTTTCCACTTCACTCCTTAGGGTATCTCTTAGTTGATCTCGATTGTGTGGAGGTACATAGGGTTGCTGTGGTGGTTGCTCTTGTTGAGGTGCATTCAAATAATTGTTGTTGCCATACCTTAAATTATCATTGGGCCTCCAAGGTCCATTGTTGAAGTTTCTTCGTTGCCCAGCATCTCCTTGTTGGTATGGTTGCCCAACTGCATTTACTTTTTCATCCTCATACAATGATGGGCATCGATCAGTAGGATGATTGTTGGCAGCACAAAGTTCACACTTCATAACCCTTTTCCTCAGGATCTGTCCAGGGTTCTCATTCCCAGCAGCATTGTTCTTGTTCTGATTCATCATTTTTTTCATCATAGATACCAGGATATCGAATTTAGGATCACTGCTAGTCGGTTCATGCGTCCTGGGCATGATGGTCTCATCTTGGTTTCTCTTTCTGTCTGCTATCTCAGCGAATAATTTAAAGACTTCACTGGTTGGTTTGTTGATCACGTTGCCTCCACAGGCTGCATTGATCCAGTCCCGCTCAGATTGCCTCAGTCCATTCATGAAAGCATTAATCAAATCCTTGTCACCTAAACCATGCTGAGGGCACCTTGCAATTAGCTTCTTGTACCTAGAGTGGTAGTCATAAATAGATTCTCCATTGCCCATCTTTATGTTCTGAATTGCAGCTCTAGCATTCTGGATACGGGCAAAGGGGTAGTATTGCTCAAGAAACTTCTACTGCATTTGTTGCCAAGACGTTATGCTATCTTGGGGTAGTTGGTAAAGCCACTCCCTTGCCCTATCTTGAAGTGAGAATGGGAACGTCAGGAGTCGAATGTATTCCCTCAGTGTGTTTTCTGCAGTAGCAGTGTGCACGGTACGCATTGCCATCTCAAAGTCCTGTAAGTGGCGCTGTGGATACTCTCCGGGCAAGTCACTGAACTTGGGCAAAATCTGTATCAAAGAGTGTTTCAACTCCCAACTGTTAGTGATAGCGGGCAAAGTGATGCCTGCTGGGTTTAGATTGACATCCGTTGGAAACATGATTTCCTTCAGAGTCTTCTCAGGATCAGGTTGTTGTCGCGCTATCTCCTCTTCTTCAGATTGCTCGCGATCTGAATTTGGTGGTGACCTCTCCTCATCACTCGCCAGTTCCTCCGCTCGTGCTTGTTTCTCAGCTTCCCTCTTTAGTTTCTTCTACTCCTTGAGGTACTTCTCCGGGTCAGGATGGTACTTCAATTCACCGTCGATCCAAACAGGGTTGGAGCCAAACATGCACAGGGTCTCTCCCTCAAGAGACAGTTACAAAATCAGCTCCTCGACAACGGCGCCAATTTTGACGAGGCTGTCGTTCGCACTCTCAAAATGAATTTATAGCCTATCCTCACAGCTATACAGTTAGCATGTAAGTACAGGGTCGATCCACAAGGAGTTGATTGTCACTATCTCTTGAAACCTCCTCCACCTATATAGAAAAGTTGGTTTTGCTATCTTGGTCACTAGGGCTCTCTTGCCCAATTCGAGAACTCAATAAAACAATGAAAAGTAAACAAGTAACTTGATCAATAATAAAAAGAACTTGATCTGGACTAAGACATCGTTAAGTGAAAACCCTAGCTTGGTCATTGGTGCAAATATATTCATCACATGCATGCATCGATAGTTATGGAACTTGAATGCTGAGATCCCTTTTTACTCGTCACGCTCTCAACAAACCCTTCCCTTACCTATCCTTACTTAGTTGGCGACACACCGCCGGCTCCCTACCTTGGGCAATACCTCTGTCGGAGTCATCGTTCAGTTTCTTGCCCAATGAGCATTTATCTCTAGAAAGGCACAACAAGGAATCATCACGTCTAACCCCATAAGGCAGACACCTTCCTCTAATGTCAATCGATCTTAATCAAGAAGATGTGGAAAACACTTGTACTTCTCAATTGATTTGTGATCTAATATGTCTTAGGTGATTAACGGCCTATTAACCTCTTAGTCGTATTATCTCATATTTGAACAAGCTCATTAACATTATAGGAACACATGCATGCAATTATCTAGCACAATTTAGACCTCCCAAGCATAAGTTAACACCTAACTGTCTTGCCCAGACCAAGAATAAAAACCTAGCTAGACATAATCATAAAACGATGAACAATCGAAATAAAGGAAATCATAAGAACTGTATAAACTTATGAAGTTCGTACAAAAGTAAATCACAGCCAAAAGTGCTAATAAAACGAAGACAATAAAAGTATGCCCGTAGGACTTGTTTATCTCCTCACAAACTCTCTTAATGAAAAATACAGGGAATTAAGCATAAAAGACGGCTCCTTTCGCAGCAGCAAGGCATGGATATTTATAGGCGAGTGCTTTAGGGTTTGGGCCCCCTAGTCCTTAACATGGAAGGAATCCACGAGCTACCTTGGGATGCAAGTAACACTTGATAAGCTCGACCCTCAATAAGGCAAGTAACGTCTATCTTCAAGAGATCCCTTGTGGATCCTAAATCTAGTCGGATAAGGAAAGATACTTAAGTTAGACCATCTTATCCTTATCCTTCTAGACCTAGAAGAGAAACTCGCATGTTGACCAAAGCACTCCTCCTATTTGTCTTGACCAATATGGCTCTGCCTGACCTGCTTCCAGAAATGTTGCTTTCTTCCCCTGTATTGCCCAGTTTCCACCTGCAAGGCACCAAACGCCCTCCTGCCCAAAATATGTCCTCCAAGACACAAAAACTAAAAAGACACAAAATATGGACTCATCACATCTGTATTCAGTTATACTGAAGAAAGAGTCTCATGCATTAAAAGAATCTCACATTCAAAATTTTGGGATAAAATGATGAGAGAAAATCCTGAAACCAAGAAGCCATATGGCATAGACACTATGTGTCTAATGAAAGAGAGCCTAGTGGTAGTGAGGTTAATGCCCGGACCAAAGGTCACGGGTTCGAGTCCTCCGTCACGCGGTATTTAAATTTACTTGCAATGTTGTTCAAAAAAAAAAGAGAGAATTTCAAAATATGAAGAGCAAGTCAAATTGGGACTGCAGAAAGAATCACCATCTTCATTCGAGTATATCTCGAGAAGATTAAAAATGCAATCAGATCCTTTATCAAAAGAAAAAATGATTGAAACATACATTGAGGAGATGAAGAAACATTTATTATCAAAATTTGAAGATGAGACAATATCTCAAAAATCTGGAAAATCAGATACTTCTATGGCTACTAGTCAAAATGATTTCCAGGAAGCCCAAGATCCTAATGAGATAGATCCATCAATGGAGGATGTATTTGAAGCAATCAAGGATGTTCTCATAGAGAACTTCAAAAATAAAGGAGACTGTTCCTCTTCTATCATCCCGAAGTAGAAGACAACTGAAGATTTTCAGCAAACACAGAAATTGAAAACACGACAAGGAATTTTCCTATTCACAATGGGGTGACTCCCTCCCGCAAAGAATATTTTCTAAAACCATATAATGGCTATCAAGCTACATGATAGCTGCATTATTTTTGTAAATTTTCCTTTTTCAATGATGCCTTTTTTGAATTCAAAATTGACTATCATTATTTGTTTTAATTTATAGTTTTGTCTTCTTTGTTTTCTTATCTATAAATAGACTAGTTGGGAAGTTTAGGAAGTACGCTCAAAAATAGAAAAATTTCTTCCCACTCCCAAATTTTCTCTTTGTAAAATATTTGTACGTGTGAAGTTGTGCTGGAATAAAGATCTATATTTCTGTAAGTATATCTTCTTAATTCTTGTTTTGTTATTTCTTTATTTTACTAAGTAGATTATTGCATGGATAGCCTTATAGGCTAAATCCTTTATGTGATAAATTATATCTGAGCTATATAGTTATTCTCATCGATAGCGGATCTAGGATTTTCAAATTGGGGGTACGAAATATTATGGTACTTGAAGAATTAATTGGTTGCGGGGTTGCAGGGGGGCTTGGCCCCCATGCTCGGGGTTTTGGGGGCAAAGCCCCCGAGATTTTTTTAGTTGTCCAATAATAAATATGATTTAAATGCACACAATTAGATAAAATGTAAATAAAGAAATATTCATAGAATTCAAAAAGAATTATATTTTAGGATAATTGCAAGAATCAAGAGACGAGTCTTCATTCTTAGGAATCGATCTATAACATCTTCATCAGAAACTTGCATGAACATTTTTTTTCTCAATGAAAATTACTAAACAATCATTTTTTTCTCTAATTAAATCTAATATTCTAATTGAATCAAAAAAGCCCTTATTAAATCAAGAAATCTAACTGAATTACGAGGCTACTGGTACGAGCCCTAACTGAATCACAATCCTCAATCCCAATAAATATTGATTGATTTCTTAATCAATAAACAAATAACATATTATCGAAAAAAAACTAATAAAGAAATATGAACAATAAAAGTAAAACACTTACCTGGGGCTGTGAGTGTTACGTGAGTAGAAGAGGATGGGCGGGAGGAATTAGGAATGGTGGGGCTGTTGTCTGCTGATTTTTTTCAATTGCAGGAAATGGAATGGTGGCTTGGTGGGGAGGGGTGGGGTGGGGTATATTTTAATTTATTTTTCAATTTTTTTTACATATAATATTATATACATATATATAGTAAAAAAAATTGGGGGGACAATTGTGCCCCCTTGCTCCAACTTGGATCCGCCAGTGATTCTCATCATGGAAATGGTATTATATGATAAAGTTTAGGTATTATAATAATTAATATAGTAGAATTGAGGTTGACTTGAAATAATATTGGGCATGCTTAAGGTTTCGTAAGACCTGTTTCTGCACTGTTAACCCATTTCATGGCCGTTGTTAAGCCTGATCAAAGGGTGTTTTGTGCGATGTGTTGGTTTGAAAATTTTAAGCTGATGACTGATAATATTTCCCTGTAATCAGTGTACTTTGCACTATCCCTCTTGCATTCTACTGTATTAATTGTTGTGGAACCTGGGTTCCTCGTGTTGTAATAATAATAATAATAATAATAATAATAATAATAATAATAATAATAATAATAATAATAATAATAATAATAATAATAATAATATAATAATAATAATAATAATAATAAGAAACATAATAATAATAATAATAATAATAATAATAATAATAATAATAATAATAATAATAATAATAATAATAATAATAATAATAATAATAATAATAATAATAGAGAATAATACTAATAATAATAATACTAATAATAATTGTAATACCCCAGAAATTCCGTACAGTCTTAAAAATTTAAAGTTAATAATGAAAATGGCTTTGCACGCCTAAGTTTACGATTTTGAATTCTAAAACTAACGGTGAAATCCGTTTCCGAAAATAAATTATGGAAGTCAGTTAGATGACTACTGTATTTAGGGTTATCGCGTACGAAAACTTTTTAGTTCTAGAACTCAGAACGGAAAACCATCTGATTTTTACATTCACGAAATCCCGATACGAACTCGCCCGAGAAAGTTCATTTTTTTTTTATTTTCCGGACGAAACTCGGACCGTGACGTCTCAAGTGTTTGTCGGAATTAAGTTTTTAAATATTACTTTCCGAATAAGTTAAATACGTTAGAATTTATGGTAGAATCGGAATTTGACGATTTTGTGCCGAGATACGTTTTTCGTCTTTCGATTTCCGTAACATCGTATCGCGCCGGAAAAACGCGTATTTCTCCTTTTCTCCCCCTCTTTGCCGACTTCACCTCTCTCTCTAGCATAGATATTTCATTTTTATAATGTATTAACCTTATGAGTCACCATTAGGATATTTTTATTTTTGGACACCTAATGTAGTTACTATTCTAAATAACCTTGTCATCCACCTTTCTTCCCTCCCCCCATAACCGAAACACACACACACATGTTATACTTCCATTTTCTTTTCCACCATTGAAGCATCCTCAAGCTTTCTTCAAGATCCAAGCTCACAAGTCATTAATCTTCCATCGAATTTCAATACTTCTTTCATTAATTGTCAAGGTATTTGTCTCCTCTTCATTTCTATCCATTTCAAATTCTTTTCCTTCCATTTACAAGTTGGATCGATTTTGATGATGATGTAGATTAGATGTTTTGATCTTTAATTAGTGTAATTAGATGTGTTGGATATGATATATATGGACAAAATTGAAAGAAAATCAATAACCCTAAAGACTAGGTAATACCGAAATTTAGGGGTTCTATGTAGGATGATTTAATTCTAAAATTGAATGTATAATTATGCTTAGGAGATGCTTAATTGATGATTAAAACAAAGAGAAATCAAAACCCCTATGAACTAGAAGAGGACCGAGTTTTAGGCTTAGGGTTTGAGTTGGGGGTTTTCAAATTAATGATGTAATGAGACTTGTAATTGGTTAATTGATGTTGTAGTAGTTGGATAAATGAATTAATGATGTTAATTGAAGAAGAAAACCAATTTCCCCTAATCTATGTCAATATCGATTTTTATGAGGAATTGGGGGTTTTCATATACCTTGTTTTAGTTGATGATCTAATGATGAATTAATGCTTCTAATAATAATAGTTAATGATAGGAATTAAATGAGAATTTTCTAAAAATATTAATGAATTATAAGAGACTAAGAACTCGAATTAAGTTGAGTTTACGTAATAATGATCTACGTTAGATGATGATTAAAGTCGTAGAAAATGAATGAATTCCGATAACTTTGGAATTTTTGTAAGAGACGAACAAGTGAACGTAAATAATGATCGAGAAGTCGAGTAAGGATTTTAACTAGATAATAATGCTTACTATGAACTAAGAAACGACTTTGTAGTTGACGACATGAGCATCCGGATTATTATATAATGAGTTGTAGTTATAATCGAGAACTAGAAACGAGAATTGTTAACTTGATTTTGGTATAGTACTTGTTAGTTTGAAAGCCGATGTTTAGAACGTCTTGCTAATAGACGAACGGCGGAAAGGAGTCCTTCACGTACGGGAGTACGTGTTGACTGCCTTGAAGTGCTAAAATCGTGAAAATGTAGATTTGATAACATAGAACGAGCCTAGGAAGTCATACGTCGAATCTATCGAGCAACTAGGGTTAGCCGCGGCAGTTTTGCGACCCTTCCCGGAAACTGTAATATCTTTTAGCTCGTTTATCAGATTTGAGATCCGTAAATTGGAGAGTAATCTAGACATTCCACGCTTTCTAACAGTACAGGGAATATCCCCTGTGTTCCAATTCCTCTGTTCTGGGCAGCCCCCAGAACTACTGCATTGCGCAGTGATTTTTCAGAACTTGAATTCCTAAGTTGTTTCTTCGCAACTTAGTTTCTTTCGATCGTTTGAGCTGTAATAAGTTAACAATTATCTTCTCTACTGACCTAAGAGTCGAGTAAGAAACCTTTTGAGTTCTAAACAAGATTTGTTCAAGTCTCGTTCCCGTTTAATTAAAATGAAACTAGTAGCGTGCAAATGCCTAAAGAAACAAAACGACTAAAACCTAATTTGAATTTCCATGATCGATTATCTTTTACGACCGAATTTAAAGTGTGATTATTTTACGATGAAGAAGAAAGCCAGCACTAAGGAAAGGACGGAAGAACAGAAGAACGGAAACCTGTTTAGTAGTTCTGTATCATCGAGGTGGGCTTTTTATATATAAAACAAAAGAGCAATGCTCGAAAACCTTTCTTTATCGCTTTGATATCCGTTTTTTCAAAGTGATAATTATGGCATGAACTGTTTTATGTTTTATGTGAGTTCTCTTGTACCTATCTGAGTTAACATTCGTGTTTTCCAGATTTATTAGTTAACCGCTAGGATGTTAACTATCAATCGGCTATGAGTTAGCTATTAAGTGCTTTCCAGAGTTAGTGCACTTTGTAACCTGTGGTGTATGTGGTATCCTATTGAGGGGTAACCAGCCACGGTGAATGAGAATTGGTCAAGATTTGAACCTAACATCTATAAAAAGTGCTTGATCAAGCCAATTATGAAAATGAGTCAGAAAATGTTTTAGTAGACACGGATTAATTTTAAATAAAACCCCGATGTGCTACAAATTATGAAATGCCAGATTATTTATACTTATGAATATATTTCGGCAACGTGCCCACTAAGTACTTTCGTACTTAGCCCTGCATATGTTTTCTAAATGTGCATGTTAAAGCGATGAGAGCGGCGGTGGTTGAAGTTGAGTCGAGTTGTTAGGAAAGCTTTAGCTTATGACCTACTTTCCGCTGCAAAATTCTAGACCTTTTTTACGTTATGTACATTGGTGAATCACTGTAGTTTAAGTCTGTAATCTTTAACTTAGATGCTTTCGAGTACTTTCTGTCGAGTAATCCTTCGTGATTAACTCTTCCTTTTCTATAGTAAAGTCTTGTTCATTGAATGTATGATGTCTTTTATGTATGTTTAATTAGTCAGTCCCCTTCTTCCCCGCTTCTTTAATCCAATCCCAGTCGCACCCCGGCTTCTGCCGTCCCTCGGGATTTGGGGCTGTGACAATAATAATAATAGAGAATAATAATAATAAATAATAATAATAATAATAATAATAATAATAATAATAATAATAGAGAATAATTTAGAGGTAATCCATCCATATAGCCAGTTGATTATGTTGACTACAATAGTTGTCAAGGAACTTAATATGGTTAAATTGTAGCCAAAAATGTGTTTTTTGGAAAAAAATACCCCTTCTTTTCACTTTTTCTCTTTTTCTCTCTCTCTCTCTTCTTTATCTCTTTTTCCTCTTTTCTTTCTTCTCCTCCATCTCGTTTTTTTTTTGTCCTGCTACTTTTCTTCTTCATTTTTTATGCTACTCTTCTTCCCGTCGCCTTTCCCGTCGTCGCCGCCGTCGCCCTCGAGCTGCCCCTCTCTCTCTCTCTTGGTGTTCATCTCTCTACCGCCGCCCTCGATGTGATACTCCAGATATTTCTTCCGTCGTTAAAATAAAAATTTAATTATTAATTAAGGCTTTGCACGCCTAAGTTAAGGATTTTTGATTCTAAGACTGACGGTGAAATCCGTTTCTGAAAATAAATTCCAGAAGTCGGTTGAACGACTACTGTATTAGGGTTTTCGCGTCCGATAAAATTTTCGTTCGAAAACTCAGATCGAAAAACCGTCAGACTTTACATCACTTTTTCTGCGATACGAGTCCACCGGAGAAAGTCAGTTTTTATTATTTTTCTGTGCGAATCTTGGACTGTCATGTCCTGACTTTATATCGGATTTCGGAAATCAAATTATGCTTTCCGAGTAAGTGATTTATTTCTAATCTAGTGGTCAAATTAGATTTCGTCAAAAACGTAACCGTCTAGGGTTTTAATTTCTCGATTTTATTACGTCGTATTAGACCCGTAAAACGAGATATTTCGATTAAAAATCCCCCCACTAACCGCCTATTAACAAGGTGAAATTCTATCTCATAAACACCTCATCATCTCTCTTTCTCTCTCCCTATTACCGCCATCACCTCTCCCTCTCTCTTCTCTCTCACTTTCTTCCACCATTGTTGAGTTCTTCAAGCTTTCAAAGCTCCACAAGTTATTCATCTACCGATCAATCTTAGTTCCAAGTCCATAATCGTTAAGGTAATGATCTAAGCTTCTATTCCAACCGAACAAAATTCTTTTTCCTTCAAGTCTTGTTATTACCGTAAATTCCATGAGAAGTAGGAGGATGTTCTATGATTAATACATGTTATTAGAAGCATAGAAATGGATTCCCATGGTTGGATTTAAGAAGAAATCATCCTCCTAAGTTCTTTGATAATACCGAAAATTTAATGAAATTAGGGGTTTAATGTTTAGTTCGATTTTTTTAGATGATTGATTGGTGGATTTGTGTTCTATTTGTTGATAGATTGATGTATGAATTAATTGGTATTTTTCTAAAAATAGAAACCAAAATGTAAGAGAGAAAGAAGTGAGGATTTGATGTAGTAATTGATATGATTTGTATGATGTGATGATATAAATGAGATGTAGTAAGTGTATAGATGATTATATAATTTAATTGGATTTTTCTAAAAATAAAATAGAAATCGTAAGAGCGAAAAATCGACGATAAGTTAAGATTCGATAATAATTTAAGTATGTGGTTTTCGTATTGGTAAATCTTGGTAGTTAATAAACGTTATTGGAAAGTTTGAGCAAAATCGGAGAATGTTGAAATTTTAATAAGAGACGAAGAATCATCAATAAGTTGAGATTGAATAATGATATAGGTTTATGATTTGAATATTTGTTAATCTTAGTAATCAAGGATCGTTATTAGAAAATTTGAACGAATTCTAAAGAAGTTGAAATATTGGTAAGAGACGAGAAATCGAGTCTAATTGTCGATAGGAAAGTCGAATAAGGAAACTAATCGGATATTAGTATTTAACGTTGATAAACGAACGAGATTGTAGTTGATGATATTTCCATTCGAGAAATGAATGTAGAAGTTAGAAGATTAAAGTTAGAAGTTTGAAATGGAAATTGAATAGGAATTTGGTATAGTAAATGATTAGTTGAAAAAGACGAGGAAATGCTCGTCGTTTGTTTAATCAAGAGATGTGAAGTATTCATGAAAAAAGAACACGTGTCTTAACTGTAAAAAGATAGTAATATCGTGAGCTTAAAGGTTGTATAGCATTGATCGAACCTAGGGAATCGTACGTCGAGTTTTATGAGCACCTAGGGTTTCACTCGGACTGTTTTGCGATACGTTACGGAAACTGTCATAACTTTCTACTCGCTTAACGAAATCGAGATCCATAAATTGGACAATAAACTAGAGATCCGTAGCTTTCTTTTAGTATCAATTTCATCCCCTGTTTCGCAGAAATCTATTCTGTATGAGCTCCAGAGTTACTGCCTTGTGCAGAAATTTTCCAAAACCTATTTTCTTAAGTTGAATCCTTTTTAACTTCGTTCCTTGTGAACTCCTAAGTCGTTATAAGTTATCGACTTCCGATATTAACTGACCTATGTGTCGAGTAAAGGAACCAAGTTAGTTTCTAAATGAGAATTTAACGAGTCTCGTTTCTTTGTTAATAAAAAGAATGTAAATAAGTGCAAAGGTCTAAAAGTCATAAAACAAATTCGATTTCCTTTTCTTTTATCGTCTCGAACGTTTATTAAAGTTTGATTATTTGCATTCAAAGGAGGAAGTCGAGTTTAGAAGACAGGACGGAAGATCAAAGACGGAAGCTCGTGTTTTAGTTCTGTAATCGCCTAAAGGTGGGCTTTTCTATATATCAAATAAAATGAGCGATGCTCAAAAATGTTTATCTACTGCTTTGATAAGTGTGTTTTCAAAGTGATTATCAGTGCATAAAATGATTTGTTTTATGTGAGTTCCTTTGTGCCATTCTGAGTTAGTCGACTGCTTCCCAGAATTATGAGTTAGCCGACTGCTAACTAAATCGATCGGACTCTGAGTTGGCCGACTGTTTTCCAGAGTTAGTGTACACGGTAGCCGGTGTGTGTAGTACCCTGTTGAGGGGTAGCCAGCCACGGTGAAGAACGTGCGCGGAAGAAGTTAACTCTTCCCCGACGTTAAAATGGGCAAGTTGAATGTAACATCTGTCAGAAAAATGCTTGATCAAGCTATTGTGAAAAGAAAGAAAATGTTTAGTAGGCACGGGCATTTGATGAAAAACCCTGATGCGCTATTTATCGAGATGCCTGATTAATCTATAACTTATGATATGTTTTCGGCAATGTGCCCACTAAGTATGTTTATACTTAGCCCTGCATGTGTTTTATAAAATGTGCAGGTTGAGTGACGGGAGCGGCGGAGGTTGAGTAGAGTTGTAAATAGGAAGAAGAACAGTGTGTCAAGTTCTACGTTTTCCGCTGCCAAACTCTTATTGTGTCAATGTATAAACTATTGGTCTAAGTTCCAAACTTTGAACTTAGTTTACTTTTGAGAACAACTTGTCGACCGATCCTAGTTTATTTGAATGTTTGTGGCAGGAATGTTTGTGGCAGATCTTAGTTTACTTTTGAGAACAACTTGTCGAGCGATCCTTCGAGGTCGACTCTCTTTCACTTATATAAAGTCTGTCAATAGATATCAGTTATTGTTTAATTATTATGTTTATTTATTTTATTCCTCCTTCTTCCCCGCTTCTTTAATCAAATCCCTAGTCGCACCCCGGCTTTGCCGTCCCTCGGGATTTGGGGCTGTGACACTCGAGCTGCCTCTCTCTTGCGTTGTTCATCTCTCTACTGCCGCCGTCGAGCTGCCGTTCTCTAGCTCTCGTTGTTCATCTCTCTAGTCGCCGCCGCCTCTCTGCTGTCGCCGCTGCCGTCTCCCCTCCCGTTGCCGCCGCCATCGATTAGTTGTAGCTTTTCGTCACCGTCGCTGCCGTTGAGCTTTTTCTCAGATCTGTTTTTGTTCCCAGATCTGTTGCTATTTCATATTTTCGTAACATGTTTGTTGGAATTTCTGTAATATACATGTTACGAAATTACAATTTCGTAACATGTTTGTGGCAATTTGAATGTTTCGCTTCGGAATTTTTGTTCTATACATGCTACGAATTTCATAATTCGCAACACTATATACGAATTTTATATAGTGTTGCGAATTATGAATTTCGTAACTAACTTTGCATTTTCATAAGTTTATTTGAAGTTACAAAATTAGAATTTCGTAACATGTTTGTGGCTATTTGAAGGTTTAGAAACTGAATTTTTGAAGTGCACATGTTACGAATTTGACAATTCGCAACATAATATATTAATTTCATATATAGTGTTGCGATTTATGATTTTCGTAACTAACTTTGTATTTTCATAAGTTTATTTGAAGTTACGAAATTAGAATTTCGTAACATGTTTGTGGCTATTTGAAGGTTCAGAAACTGAATTTTTGAAGTACACATGTTACGAATTTTACAATTCGCAACATAATATATGAATTTCGTATATAGTGTTGCGAATTATGATTTTCGTAACTAACTTTGCATTTTCATAAGTTTATTTGAAATTACGAAATTAGAATTTCGTAACATGTTTGTGGCTATTTGAAAGTTTAGAAACTGAATTTTTGAAGTACACATATTACGAATTTGACAATTCGCAACATAGTATATGAATTTCGTATATAGTGTGGTGTTACGAAATCATAAATTGGTAATAGAGAAGCAAGACACATTTGATTCGAAATGTTGAATTCGTAACATGGAATCATGACAAACTGATACGAATTCATAAGATCGTAACATGGAATTATGACAAAGTGATACGAAATCATAAATTCGTAATAGAGAAACAACACATATTGATACAAAATGTAAAATTCGTAACATGAAATCATGACAAACTGATATGAATTCATAAGATCGTAACATGGAATTATGACAAAGTGATACGAAATCATAAATTCATAACAGAGAAACAAGGCATATTGATACGAAATGTAAAATTCGTAACAGAGAAACAAGATACGAAATGTAAAATTCGTAATATGGAACTGATACGAAATGATAAAATCTTAACAGAAATTTAAGGTATAGTGATACAAAATGACAAAATCGTAACATGGAATCAAGGCATATAGAAACGAAATGCCAAAATCTTAACAGGAAGTCAAGGCATAGTGATACGAAATGTCAAAATCGTAATTTGTTATGATACAAATTTATTAATTTCGTAATACGAAATCAACGATTGATGATATTGTTGTTACGAATTGTATGAATTCGTATTGTCTTATGTTACGAATGTATGAAATTCGTAACACAAAATTAAATATTGTTTTTGTGTTACGATTTATTGTTTTCGTAACTAATTTATTACTATTTGTTGATTTCGTAACGAAACGATTTGTTACGATTTTGTTTTGGTGTTATGACTTGTTTGTTTTCGTAATTGCTTATCATGTAGCGTGGTGTTACGAAATCATAAATTGGTAATAGAGAAACAAGACACATTTGATTTGAAATATTGAATTCATAACATGGAATCATGACAAACTGATACGAATTCATGAGATCGTAACATAAAATTATGACAAAGTGATACGAAATCATAAATTCGTAACAGAGAAACAAGGTATATTGATACGAAATGTAAAATTCGTAATTGAGAAACAAGATACGGAATGTAAAATTCGTAACATGGAACTAATACGAAATTCCAAAGTCTTAACAGGAAGTCAAGGCATAGTGATACGAAATGCCAAAATCGTAACATGGAATCAAGGCATACAGAAACGAAATGCCTGTAATGCCCCGGAAATTCCTTACGATCTCAAAATTTTAAAGTTAATAATATAAATGGCTTTGCACGCCTAAGTTCACGATTTGAAATTCTAAGACTAACGGTCGAATCCGTTTCCGAAAATAAATTACGGAAGTCAGCTAGACGAATACTGTATTTAGGGTTAGCGCGTACGAAAAGTTTTTAGTTCGTGAACTCAGAACGGAAAACCGTCTGATTTTTACATTCACAAAATCGCGATACGAACTCACCCGAGAAAGTTCGTTTTTATGATTTTTCGGACGAAACTTGGACTGTGTCGTCCCGAGTTTTTATCAGAATAAATTTTATAAATATTATTTTCTGATTAAGTTTAGTACGTTAGAATTTTTGGACGAATCGGATTGTGACGATTTTGTGCCGAGCCACATTTTTCGTCTAACGTTTTCCGTAACGTCGTATCGCGCCGGAAAAACACGTATCTCTCCTAAAAATTTCTAATGGCAGCCGACATAGACACACAAATAAACTAAATATTTCATTTTATAAGATTTTTACTTTATGACTCACCATATAGATATTTACTTATCTCTTTACACCTATTAGGTTTTATTCACCTTATAACATATCAAACTAAATCATATCTCTCTCCCTCCCCAAAACCATCGGCTGCACTCCTCTCTCTCCCTCCCATATTTCATTTTTCCTCCATTGTTGAAGACATCAAGATCAAGAGCAAAAGTTTTCACACAAGTTCTTCATCCTCTATCAAAACCTAAGTCTTCTTTCATTAATTATCAAGGTAATCCTCTCCTCTCTCTCCCTCCCATATTTCATTTTTCCTCCATTGTTGAAGACATCAAGATCAAGAGCAAAAGTTTTCACACAAGTTCTTCATCCTCCATCAAAACCTAAGTCTTCTTTCATTAATTATCAAGGTAATCCTCTCCTCTATGTTTCTATCCATCCAAAATCCTTTTCTTTTTAATTTCTTCTTTCGATCGAAATTGAGGAATGTTGGAACTAGATGGTTGATCTTGGATTAGTAAAATTAGATGTGTTAGATGTGATAATTAGGGATTAAAATGGATTGAAATCAAGAACCCTAACCACTTTGTCATTACCGAAATTTTAGGGGTTTTTAGTGGGATGTTTGAATCTTTCAATTGATGTTAAAATCATGCTTAGGAAGTGTTTAATTAGTGATTAGAATCAAGAGAAATCGAAAGCCCTTTGATTTGTTGAAACCGAATTCTAGGGTTTAGGGTTTGAAATTGGGGGTTTTTGCATTTTAATGTGTAATTGGATTTCAATTGATCAATTGATGATATAATAGTATGATTAAGAGTTAAATGGTGTTGATTAATGAAGAAAATCACTCTCTTTAACATTGTGTAATTACCGAAATTAAGTATGAAATTAGGGGTTATCATGTAGTTGTTTTAGATGTTAATTTGTTGATGGAATAAGGTTGTAAATGATGTTAGTTGATAATAGGAATTTATTTAGATTTTTCTAAAAATTTTATTGAAATTGTAAGAGACGAAGAACTCGTCGTAAGTTGAAATATAGTGTTGATATGAAATGATTATATGCATGAAAGTGATTCTCGTTAGATGTTGTTTAATGACGTAAAATTTGAACGAAATCCGACAACTTTGAAAATTGGGTAAGAGACGAACAATTAGACGTAAGTAATAACCGAGAAGTCGAATGAGAATTCTAACTTGATATTATTGTCTATGATGGACTTGGGTATAACTTTGTAGTTGACGTCATGAGCTTTCGAGCTAATATAATATGAGCTATAGTGATAGTCGAGAACTAGAACGAGAAATTTGATAACTTGCTTTGGTTTAGTACATGTTAGTTGAAAGCCGACGTTTAGAACGTCGTGCTATTAGACGAGTTTCGAGAAGGAGTTCATCACGTACGGGAGTACGTGATAACTGCCTTGAGGGTCCAGTTTCTTGAGAAATCGAATACGAGAGCTTAGAACGATCGGCTCTGAGTTAACCTTCGTGTTTTCCAGATTTATTAGTTAACGATCGGCTCTGAGTTAGCTACTAAGTGCTTTCCAGAGTTAGTGCACTTTGTAACCTGTGGTGTATGTGATACCCTGTTGAGGGGTACCAGCCACTGTGAATGAGAATTGGTCAAGATTGAACGTAACATACAAGAAAAATGCTTGTACAAGCTAATTTATATAAATGAGTCAGAAAAATGTTTAGTAGACACGGGTCAGTTTCAATAAAACCCCGATGTGCTACGATTATGAGATGCCTGATTATTTATACTTATGAATATGTTTTCGGCAACGTGCCCACTAAGTACTTTTGTACTTAGCCCTGCATATGTTTTCTAAATGTGCAGGTTGAAGCGATGGAAGCGGCGAAGGTTGAATAAAGTTGTCATAGGAAGACATTAGTTAGTATGAATCACATTTCCGCTGCAAAACTCTAGTATTTTGATGAACATATATGTAATCACTGTAGACTAAGATCTGTCTTATAATTTAGTTTATCTACCGTGTACTTTCAGTCGAGAAATCCTTTGAGTTTAACTCATCCTTTAAGAAAATAAAGCCTTGTTCATAGTATGTATGATATCTCTTACGTATGTATGTTTAGTCAGTCCCCTTCTTCCCCGCTTCTTTAATCCAATCCCAGTCACACCCCGGCTTCTGCCGTCCCTCGGGATTTGAGGCTGTGACAATGCCATGATTGAATTATGACATGATATACGAAATTGTGATTTCGTAACATAAAATCGTAACATGAAATCATAACAATGTGATACGAAAGCGTTAATTCGTAACAATGAATTATGACTGTGATACGAATTCATTGTTGATTGCTTCAACATCCGGATAGATTTGTTGCCGAAGGATTCAAACACAGACCTAATATCGTTCACTGTGCACTCTCCACCGGTTAGCATGATCCGGTGGTGCTTGACTGCAAGATTCTTTCTCTTGAATGTCCATTCGATCTACAATAAAAAAACAATTAAACCAATTCGGTAATTCGGAACATGTAACACATGTTACGAAATTACAATTTCGTAACTTCAAATAAACTTATGAAAATGCAAAGTTAGTTACGAATTTCACAATTCATAACACTATATACAAAATTCGTATATGATGTTGCGAATTTCAAAATTCGCAACATCATATACTTAAGAATTTCAGTTTCGAAACCTTCAAATAGCCACAAACATGTTACGAAATTGTAATTTCGTAACATGTTATAACCGAAATTTCAAAAACGTGATACGAAAATTTGAATTAGCAACAGATTATTTAATACGAATGCTAATTTCGTAATATAAAATGATTCATTTCGAAATTTTCCAATTGTCACAAACATGTTACGAAATTCTACTTTTGTAACTTCAAATAAATGAATCAAAATGCACAGTTTGTTACGAATTTCACAATTCGTAACACTATATACGAAATTCGTATATTATGTTGCGAATTTCAAAATTCGCAACAACATATACTTAAAAATTTCAGTTTCGAAACTTTCAAATAGCCACAAACATGTTACGAAATTGTAATTTCGTAACATGTTATAACCTAAATTCCAAAAACGTGATACGAAAATATGAATTAGCATATAATTATTCAATACGAATGCTAATTTTGTAACATAAAATGATTCATTTCGAAAATTTTCAATTGTCACAAACATGTTACGAAATTCTACTTTCGTAACTTCAACTAAACGAATCAAAATGCACAGTTTCGTAACACTAAATACGAAATTCGTATATTATGTTGCGAAATTCAAAATTCGCAACATCATATACTTAAGAATTTCAGTTTCGAAACCTTCAAATAGCCACAAACATGTTACGAAATTACAATTTCGTAACATGTTATAACCGAAATTTCAAAAACGTGATACGAAAATTTGAATTAGCAACAGATTATTTAATACGAATGCTAATTTCGTAATATAAAATGATTCATTTCGAAATTTTCCAATTGTCACAAACATGTTACGAAATTCTACTTTCGTAACTTCAAATAAATGAATCAAAATGCACAGTTTGTTACGAATTTCACAATTCGTAACACTATATACGAAATTCGTATATTATGTTGCGAATTTCAAAATTCGCAACAACATATACTTAAAAATTTCAGTTTCGAAACTTTCAAATAGCCACAAACATGTTACGAAATTGTAATTTCGTAACATGTTATAACCTAAATTCCAAAAATGTGATACGAAAATATGAATTAGCATATAATTATTCAATACGAATGCTAATTTCGTAACATAAAATGATTCATTTCGAAAATTTTCAATTGTCACAAACATGTTACGAAATTCTACTTTCGTAACTTCAACTAAACGAATCAAAATGCACAGTTTCGTAACACTATATACGAAATTCGTATATTATGTTGCGAAATTCAAAATTCGCAACATCATATACTTAAGAATTTCAATTTCGAAACTTTCAAATAGCCACAAACATGTTACGAAATTACAATTTCGTAACATGTTATAACCGAAATTTCAAAAACGTGATACGAAAATTTGAATTAGCAACAGATTATTTAATACGAATGCTAATTTCGTAATATAAAATGATTCATTTCGAAATTTTCCAATTGTCACAAACATGTTACGAAATTCTACTTTCGTAACTTCATATAAATGAATCAAAATGCACAGTTTGTTACGAATTTCACAATTCGTAACACTATATACGAAATTCGTATATTATGTTGCGAATTTCAAAATTCGCAACAACATATACTTAAAAATTTCAGTTTCGAAACTTACAAATAGCCACAAACATGTTACGAAATTGTAATTTCATAACATGTTATAACCTAAATTCCAAAAATGTGATACGAAAATATGAATTAGCATAAGATTATTCAATACGAATGCTAATTTCGTAACATAAAATGATTCATTTCGAAAATTTTCAATTGTCACAAACATGTTACGAAATTCTACTTTCGTAACTTCAACTAAACGAATCAAAATGCACAGTTTCGTAACACTATATACGAAATTCGTATATTATGTTGCGAAATTGAAAATTCGCAACATCATATACTTAAGAATTTCAGTTTCGAAACTTTCAAATAGCCACAAACATGTTACGAAATTATAATTTCCTAACATGTTATAACCGAAATTCCAAAAACGTGTTACGAATTAGGGTTCTAAACAGATATGAGAAACCAAAAACCAGATCTGAACATTCAAACAAGTTCTAAACACAAATTTTTATATAGTGTTCCGAATTTTGAAACTATATACAAATTTCGTAGCATGTATACAACAAAATTTCCGTTGCGAAACATTCTAATTTCGTAACTTCAAATACACTTATGAAAATGTATAGTTAGTTACGAATTACAACATTCGTAACACTATATGAAATTCGTATATAATATTGCGATTTATGAAATTCATAGCATGTATAGAACAAAATTCCGAAGCGAAACATTCAAATTGCCACAAACATGTTACGAAATTGTAATTCCGTAACATGTATATTACAGAAGTTCCAACAAACATGTTACGAAAATATGAAATAGCAATAGATCTGGGAACAAAAACAGATCTGAGAAAAAAAAAATGCAGATCTGCACACAGATCTGAGAAAAAAAATGCAGAAAAAAAATTCTTCTTCTACCTTTTTCTTCCCTTTTCTCTTTTCTTCCAATTTTTTCTTCTTCGATAGTTGGGCTTCATCGGTTTTTATCTTGCTTTCGCTTCTTCTTCCTCTCTTGCCGTGATTTGTCGCCGGAATTCGACTCATTGTCGTCGTCTTTGTCTTGTTTGGCTTATGGTTCAGACGCGTCGACTTCATCGGCGGCGGGAATGGAGGTGGCGGAGATGGAGGAAAATGGTGGAGGAAAATTGAGAGAAAAATGGGGTTAGGTTTTGAAGAGAATTTTTTAGAGAGAGAGAATGGAGATGGGAAATGAAATGGTGGGGGATGGAAATGGGTTATGACACTTTTTTTTTTTAGTGAAAATAACTTCTACCTTATAGTAAGGGTATAATTGTCCCAAAAATACATTTTACCATATTATGTTCCTTGACAACTATTGTAATCTAAGGGGGGATTTTGCTATATCACTCCTTCACTCAATAATTTATTATATACATTACGTAGGTGTGTGAGTTGTTGTATACTTCTTTATTTTTTTCATACTATAAGTTTAAAAAAAGAAACTCTAAAAATACCCTAAAATCTTAAGAAAAAAACTCCGCTATTCGTACAGAGAGAAAATACCCAGAATTTTCATATCTTCTGAGTCCACAAATGAATAAAAATAGAGAATAATAGTAATAATAATAATACTAATAATAATAATAATACTAATAATAATAATAAATAATAATAGAGATTAATAATAATAATAATAATAATAATAATAATAATAATAATAATAATAATAATAATAATAATAATAATAATAATAATAATAATAATAATCAAAAACAATGAAAAAACACAAAGAATCTTTAAAGATCATTGGAAAAATAGTTATAAGAATCAAGATTTAAAAAAAAAATTTGTACAGATCGATACAATCCTGTACATGTCGACTAATTTGTTGCTCGAAGATACAGCTGTGCATCTTGACCCTCCACCATAATAAATCGAAGCAACACGTCCTTGGTTTCTAGCTTGTCCCCAGAAAAGATCTGACAAGCTTACACATTATCCATCGACAAATCTGCACTGTGTAGATCAAATGAAGATGCTCCGAAAACAAGTCCCGAAACAAGAGCATATTCACGAGGTGAAAATCTCAAATTTTGTAATATCCCGGATATTTCTTCCGTCGCTAAAATAAAAAGTTATTAATTAATTAAGGCTTTGCACGCTTAAGTTAAGGAATCTCAGTTTTAAGACTAACGGTGAAATCCATTTCTGAAAATAAATTCCAGAAGTCGTTCAACCGACTACTGTATTAGGGTTTTCGCGTCCGATAGAATTTTCGTTCGAGAACTCAGATCGAAAAAACCGTCTGACTTTACATTCACTTATTTTGCGATACGAATCTTTGGTAAAAGTCAGTTTTAATTATTTTTCCGGGCGAAATTTGGACTGTCATGTCTCAACTTTTCTTTGAATTTCGGAAATCGAATTATGCTTTCCGACTAAGTAAATTATTTCCAATCTAATGGTCGAATTAGTTTTCGCCGAAAACGTAACCGTCTAAGAAATTAATTAATCGGTTTCAATACGCAGTATTAGACCCGTAATCGAGATATTTTGGGATAAAAAATCCCTCTCACAAACCGACACATACCCCCCCCCCCCCTTAGTCATTCTTCTACATTATGTTAAATATCACCTTATTAGTCATCACACTCTCTCTCTGAATTCCCACCAAAACCGCCCCCCATCTCTCTCTCTCTTCTCTCTCTTGTTCTTCATTCCTTCAAGATCTTCAAGTGTGTTCATCAAATTCTTCAAGCATTCAAGCTTTCATAACTTGCTCGTTTACCGATCGATTTCAAATCTGAGTTCATAGTTAGCAAGGTGAGAGCCTCCTCTTCACTTCTATCCGAACAAAATTCCATTCCCTTAATTATGAAATTTTCGAAAATTTGTAAGAGAGGAAGAAGATGATGTTCTAAGTTTAAGACTTGATTATGTATGCTTAGGAATGGATTTCCATGGTTAGAATCAAGTGAAAATCATCCCCCCTTATTCTTTTGTAATAATCAAAAATTTAGAGGGATAAGGTTTGATGTTTTAAATTCATGATTTTAGATGACGTATTAGTATATTGATGTATGAATTTTTGTGGAATTTTCTAAAAATAAAAATGAAAATGTAAGAGATGAAGAAGCATGATTTTGATTGAGTAAATGTTATGATTTTGATGATATGATTTGATATATATGATGTAGGAAGCATGTAGTTCAACATATATTTAATTTAGATTTTTCTAAAAATAAAAATGAAATCGTTGGTGTAATGCCCCGTAAATTCCTTACGATTTCAAAAATTTAAAGTTAATTAAATAAATGGCTTTGCACGCCTAAGTTTACGATTTTGAATTCTAAGACTAACGGTCAAATCTGTTTCCAAAAATAAATTACGGAAGTCAGCTAGACGACTACTTTATTTAGGGTTAGCGTGTACAAAAAGTTTTTAGTTCGTGAACTCAGAACGGAAAACCGTCTGATTTTTACATTCACGAAATCGCGATACGAACTCGCCCGAGAAAGTTCATTTTTATGTTTTTCCGGACGAAACTCAGACTGTGTCGTCCCGAGTTTTTGTCAAAATAAATTTTATAAATATATTTTCCGATTAAGTTTAATACGTTAGAATTTTTGGACGAATCGGATCGCGACGATTTTGTGCCGAGCTACGTATTTCGTCGTTCGATTTCTGTAACGTCGTATAGCGCCGGAAAAGCGCATATTTTCTTTCTTTTTTCCCCCTCTAACCGACATCAACCTCTCTCATTAGTAGATATTTGTGTTTTATATAGTTTAAAGTGTGACACCTAAGGTAGTACTATTCATACTTTACATATATACCTAAAGTAATATCTATTACATAATTTAGATAATTATCCTCACACTCTCTCCCTCCCAAATCGGTAAACACACACACATACTATACTTCTATTTTTCTTCATTTCACCATTGAAGATCTTCAAGTTCTTGGACAAGGAATCCTTCACAAGTTCTTCATCATCCATCGATTTTTCTAACTCCCTTCATTAAAGCTCAAGGTATTCATCTCCTCTTTAATTCTATCCATCCAAAACCCTTTTCTTTTTATTTTCCTTTCGATCGAAATTTTAGAAGTGATGAACTAGATTTTTTGATCTTGAATTAATGAAATTAGATGTGTTAGATAGGATAATTAGGGATTAGAATTGAATAAAACCAAAAGCCCTAATATCCTATGTAATACCAAAAATTTAGGGGAAATTGGTAGGATTTTTGAATCCTTAAATTGATGATAGAATCATGCTTAGGAAGTGTTCGATTAGAGATTAGAACAAAGAGAAATCGAAAGCCCCATGTTATGTTAAAACCGATTTAGGGTTTGAGGTAAAGAATTAGGGGTTTTGCATGATTAGTGTGTAATTGGATTGTAATTGATTAATTGATGTTATAATAGTATGATTAATGAATAAATGGTGTTGATTAGTGAAGAAAATCACCCTCTTAATCTTCCTATTAATGCCGAAAATTATTAGAGTTTTAGGGGTTTTCATGTGTTTGGTTTAATTGATGAAATGATGATAGAATATGGTTGCAAATGATATTAATTGATAATAGGAATTTATTTAGATTTTTCTAAAAATATTATTGAAATTGTAAGAGACGAAGAACTCGTCGTAAGTTGAAATATAGTGTTGATATGAAATGATTGTATGCATGAAAGTGATTCCCGTTAGATGTTGGTTAATAACGTAAAATTTGAACGAAATTCGACAACTTTGAAAATCGCGTAAGAGACGAACAATTAGTCGTAATTAATAACCGAGAAGTCGAATGAGAATTCTAATTTGATATTACTGTCTATAATGGACTTGGGAATAACTTTGTAGTTGATGTCATGAGCTTTCGAGCTAATATAATATGAGCTATAGTGATAGTCGAGAACTAGAACGCGAAGTTGATAACTTGTTGGTTTAGTACTTGTTAGTTGAAAGCCGACGTTTAGAACGTCGTGCTATTGGACTAGTTTTGAGAAGGAGTTCATCACGTACGGGAGTACATGATGACTGCCTTGAGGGTCCAGTTTCTTGAGAAATCGAATACGAGAGCTTAGAACGAACCCAAGATGTTATACGTCAAATCTATCTAGCAACTAGGGTTAGCGCGGCAGTTTTGCGACCCTCGCCGGAAACTGTAATAACTTAGAACGAACCCAAGATGTCTTATATGTATGTTTAGTCAGTTAGCTCCCCTTCTTCCCGCTTCTTTAATCCAACCCCAGTCGCACCCCGGCTTCTGCCATCCCTCGGGATTTGGGGCTGTGATAGAGTGGTATCAGAGCAAGGCTTGTTTCCTGCTCTGATTATGAGTCAATTTTCTAGTATGAGTCATTTCTTTTAGTGATACCACAGAGTGGTATCAGAGCAGAGGTTCGTCTCTTGCTCTGACTATGAGTCAATCTTCTAGTTCGAGTCAATTTTCTAGTATGAGTTATTCTTTTAGTAATATCACAAAGTGGTATCTGAGCAGAAGTTCGTTTTCTGCTCTGGTCGCGAGTCAGTCTTCTAGACTAAGTCATTCTTTCAGTAATACCACTAAGTGGTAACGGAGCAGTAAGTTGTTTCCTGCTCTGGTTATGAGTCATCTTTTTCTAATACGAGTCATTCCTTTAAGTAATATCACAGAGTGGTATTTTTATGCAAGTCTTCCTTCGAGTAATAGTATAGAGTATTCATTCGTACTCTATATCGAGTCTTCTTTCGAGTCATAAGATGGAATAATGGTATGTACTTTAGGTCAGAATCTTCCATCAAGTAGAAGATAAGAGTTAGACCATAACACTAAGATTGAGAATGTAGATGTCAACTCAACCTCCCGCTCCGTCGACTCAACGAGGAAAAGGAAAGAATTTCAATTATGTAATTTCTTTAAATAAGAAATTTTATGAGCAAGTATGCAGTAAAAGTGAGAATGAGAATGAGTTGTGTTTTAAAATAAGAATTTTGACAGAAGTATAGTTTTTATACTTTATATGATTATGCGATAGTACAAGTACAATCTTATGTGAAATTATTTGCGCGATAATTTCCTTTTTATGAAAAATTATGCGGATACAAGAATATAGTCGGATTTTTGGGATTTTTTCCGGTTCAATGAGAACGTAGACTTGAAACCTAAGAACTTTCCGGTTCTTCGAGAATTTAGACGTTTTTAAGAAACGTTATTTTGGAATGATTTCGAAAGGAGATCCCCAACGCGAGAAGGACTTCTACTGATGAATGTCACGTGCGTTAAGTGACATGAATGAAGTTTCGGCAAGTCGAACTTTGTTTTAAAATTTCAAATAAGAATTTCCTGCGAGGAAAATGAATAAAAATGATTCAATAAATCGTGTTAGTAATCGAAGGGAGCGATTAGACGTTTGAGAAGCTTTCGGCTTCGAGTTAAGAAAGATATGAACAAAACGACAAAGAGCGAATTAATTTGGAATCAAAGCCAAATGAAATAAGTGAACGTTGCTCCCGTGTAAGTAACGTAAATGACGTCATTCGTGTCGCGTCATTCCGTTTTCTTTTCGTTTCGTGTTTCAGTAGTGTTCGCCTAGATCGAACTTTACGAAGAAAGATCGTATAAATTATTAGAAATCGAGCACGAAGCTTGATTAAATTTTCCAACGATCGCCCGATTCTAGCGACGACAACTGGAACTTAATTTCCAGAAAAGTTATTCTTAAGTTATATTTCCATTTTTCTTTTGGAATTTAATTCCATATTTCGTCTTGAGCAACGACTACAACTAGTACGAATACCAAGAGTTGTAAACGATAAAATTTCTTGTAAATGGATGTTACTTTTGAATAAGTAACATGAACGAAGTAAATGTACTTTGTTTTAATAAGTGAAAGTCGTGAAGAGTTAATGTGTTGAGAAAGAAATAAAGAATTAAAATGAATAAAAAAAAATATGGTGAAATAAAGAATGAAAATAAAATCTTTAATTTATATATATATGTTGTTTAAGTGCAATTTCTTGAATTGCTAGAAGTCTTAATAAGTGGTTGACTTAAGTGATGATGTTACAATTGAATAAAGAATATTCATTTTGTAATTTAAGTTTTTTCTTTGAGATAAGTTATTTTCCCTACCTGTTACTGTTCCGTGTTTCCTTAAAATTTTTGTAGGATGGCTAGGACTCGCGTTACGGCTCGGAAGAGCCACCCTTTGGCCTCGTGCGAGCGCACTATAGTAGATATGCTGCAGGATGAGTACTACAAGTTTGAGGTAGACTACGGAGAGGAGGACGTAGGACAAATTGTTAGTAACTTTTCTTCAGCTTACTACCCAGTGCGACACTTGATCCGGGAGAGTCAGGCGATACTAGACCTGATTGTTCACCTACCGGACGAGTGGCGCGGTTGGGCGCACCGTGCGGCATGGTACTTCTTAGGGATTTTCGGCGACGACACTGAGCCGACCGGCAACTACACCGGATTTGCCCTGTTCGTGCACATGCGCTTCTTTGAGAGCAGATTCATGTTCCCATCCCATTAGAGCCGCACCTCCCCTACAGTCAGTTTCCAGCAGAGACAGAGCCAGAGCACCTTGACTTAGACCCTGAGTACTCCGCCCTGTTGGAGTTGCCACCAGACGGTGTACTGGTTGAGGAGTCTGACGCTGAGTTAGAGCAGCTAGAGGAGGACGAGGAGACAGTAGTTACACCAGAGTCGCCACCAGTTGGTCAGCAGATCGAGGAGTTGATCCCAGGGACGGGATTCGTGGAGGTCGACGCTGAGACAACTGCGCTTTTAGGATTGTCTTCACCTTTTGTGCCAGACGTTTGTGTTAGAGTCAGGGGACCGTTAGAGACGAGACTGTATAGGGAAGGGCCAGACCACCGAGAGATCGACACGGAGCTCGCCGCCTTGTTAGAGTTACCTTCTCCACTTACGCCGCTCGAGGAGATCTGTGCGAAGTGGGGAGTAGTCAGAGAGCAGATGGAGGCATGACCGTCCAGGGTCTGTTCTAGGGAGGACTTCAAGTCAGGTTCGGGTTCAGGTTCAGTTCCCGAGCACCTTCTTCCCCTGAAAAAGCGTGCGGTAGAGGTCAGCGAGGACTACTTGGTTTCCGACCTGGAGGAGACGGTTTCAGAGGCATCCTCACCCACCCTGCTTACACTTGCCGACGGTTCTACTCTGAGGGTGGATGAGGCACTTCAGCTTGTTTTTGGTTCAGAGTCCGAGGAGGAGGATCCGGAACAGGATCCGGAGGAGGACCCAGAGAAAGAATGTTAGGGTTTTTGCAGACCATAGGGGGAAGTTTTTGGACTCGACTATAGTTTAGTTGAGCAGAGCGTTGTAGACGCGGGTAAATATCAGTAGTAGTAGTAGCTCTTTTGTCCTGTATAGAGTCGGATCAGTAACTAGTTAGTTTTTGTAGTACTCTAGCGGATACGAAATTTTATGAATCGTTTCCGTTCTAGTACTTCAGTAGATACGGAGTTGCAACTTGTTAGTGCACCCGGTAAATAGTAGGCAGTCAGCCTAGTTTAGACTAATAGTAGTCTAACTCTTTTTGTATAAGTCCTTGTTGGAGGCAGAATTAATATTCTTTTTGATGTATATATATATACATGACCCATGAAGAGGGTTTTTAATCGAGCAAAATTTCTTAATCGAGCAATTAAAATCAGAATGTCAAATGAACTCGTGTAACGAGAAATTGAGTTTAACTTGAAAGTTAAAAGATTAATGAAGTTAATATCGAAGCTTTGTTCGATATGTTGTTCTGTGAACTTGATTAAGTTGAGAACGAGCTAGTAGTGCTAAGAGTAATTAACAGAAGAGAACTAATGAGAATTTCAATTTTTCCTTAGACTAAAGAAAATGCCGCCGAGAAACATTAACAACAGGAGAGGTCGAGGAGCTGGAAGGCCGAGAGGACGTAGTAGACGTCAGCCGGAAAACAACAGAGAACAAGAATATGAGCAGAATGCCACCCCATCCCCATCACCATCCCCATCTCCACCCCCATCACCACCACCTCCACCACCGCCCCGTAGAGATATTGAGGATCTCTTCCTCAAGAGGAACCCTCTGATGTTCAATGGAACTGGTAGCCCTAGCGATGCTGAGCTATGGGTGAGATCTACCGAGAAGATTTTCAAGCTCCTCAGATGCACTGATGAGGAGAGAATGCTTTGTGTCGCATTCCAACTGACGGGTTCGGCAGATTACTGGTGGGAAGCAAGACAGAAGGTGATTCCCGCAGAGCATCTGGCTCGTTTTACTTGGGAAGAGTTTAAGAAAATCTTGTTTGATAAGTACGTCCCCAAGACGTATAAAGCCGAGTTTTATAATCTGAAGCAAGGGAAGCTGACCGTGACTGAATATGACGCCAAGTTCTGCGAGCTGTCAAGGTATGCGCCGGCATTGGTCGATACTGAGGAGAAGCTGTCCAAGAAATTTCAAGGGGGTTTACGACATGAGCTAGGAATCGCTTTAGCTAGTCATGGAGGACTAGGCTATATAGATATTTTGGGAAGAGCATTGGAAATGGAGGCCGTCGTGCCTAATGAGAAGAAGATTGTACCAACTGCGTCAGCACCAGCGCAGAATCAGAACCGAGGCTACTATAACAGCAATAGTAGCAACTATCAGGGTAAGAGGAAATGGAACGGAGGAGGTAGCGGAGGCTACAATCAGAACTTCAACAACCAGGGAGGTCAGAGAAAAGGCTATCAACAGCCTGGCAACAACAACAACTACAACAACAACAACAACAACAAGAGGCCATGGCAGGGAAACAACCAATCGGGGTTGTTTATTTAGGGAAATAAGCAGAACTCGCCGTGGAAGGGCAACAATCAGCAGAACCAGCCGCAGGGGCAACAGAGAAACTTTAACCAGGGAGCGAATAACCCAGGGAGGGTTACCATCCCTGTCTGCCAGAAGTGCAACAGAGCCCATCCCGGAGTCTGCCAGATAGGCACCCCTAACTGTTTCAACTGTGGACAGAAGGGGCACATGAAAAAGGACTGCCCTAAACTGCTTCAAGCAGTACCCCTCCGAGCCATCCAAGCACAGCCGCAGCAGCCGCCAATGAACCAACAACAGTTTCAGCAGCATGCACAGCAGCAACAGAATGCGAGGCCATGCGCTATCAAACAGGGTGGTCAGCGCAAAGGAAAAGGTAATCTAGCAGGTATGGGAAAACTCCACAACATCCCCATTAAGATACTGTTTGATACTGGCGCATCGCATTCTTTCATTGCTGGCTTGTGTGCAAATAACTTAGACATCAGACCTGTAAGAGCTGCACAATCTATGAGAGTAGCCACACCTTCAGGAGAGATCACTACTTCTACTCATGTTTGCTCTAACCTAGAACTAGAAATCGGAACTCATAAGGTTATAGCGAACAACTTAAATGTTATGATAATGTGGGACGTAGATATAATCCTAGGAATGGATTGGTTGTCAGAGAATTACGCCACAATTCTCTGCAACGAGAGAAAAATCTCTTTTCAACCGCCCGGTAAAGAACCAACCGAATTCCACGGAATTTCAATGGGTAGAGGCGTACCAATTATATCAGCCCTTCTAGCCACGAAACTCATGAAGAAGAAAGGTACCACAGCTTATCTTGTGTACCTAGTCGGAGAGCCAGGAGCCGAGAAGACCATCCAAGATGTAAAAGTTGTGAGTGAATACGAGGACGTCTTTCCAGAAGTATTACCAGGATTGCCACCAGATCGTCATGTGGACTTCACAATCGACTTAGAACCAGGAGCCGCACCTAAATCTAAAGCCCCATATAGGATGACACCGAAAGAATTAGAAGAGCTCAAAATCCAGTTACAAGAATTGCTAGACCTTGGTTTTATCAGGCCAAGCGTCTTACCTTGGGGAGCACCAGTGTTATTTGTTAGGAAAAAGGACGGATCGATGAGAATGTGCATAGATTACCGAGAACTGAACAAGATCACGCTCAAGAACAAATATCCTTTGCCAAGGATCGAGGATCGGTTCGATCAGCTCATGGGTGCAGGAGTCTTCTTCAAGATAGATTTGAGGTCAGGGTATCATCAACTCAAGATCAAACCTGAAGATGTACCGAAGACCACTTTTAGAACCCGATATGGCCATTACGAATTTCTAGTAATGCCATTTGGTTTGACCAACGCTCCAGCCGTATTCATGGATCTTATGAATAGAGTCTTCCACCCCTACTTGGACAAATTCGTTTTAGTATTCATCGACGACATCCTCGTTTACTCTAAGAATGAGATGGAGCACGAGAAACACCTACGGATAGTGTTGGAAACACTAAGAGCTGAGAAACTCTACGCCAAATTCAGTAAATGCGAATTTTGGCTGAAGGAAGTAATGTTCCTTGGGCACATAGTATCGGCGGAAGGAATCAAGGTGGATCCAGCCAAGGTAGAAGCAGTGCACAACTGGAAGTCACCAACGAGTCAGAACGAGATCAGAAGTTTCTTGGGATTAGCCGGTTACTACAAAAGGTTTGTTGAGGGATTCTCTACAATTGCTCGCCCGATGACGCAGCTACTTTGAAAGGATACCAAATTTAAGTGGACAGATGAGTGTGAAAAGAGTTTCCAAACTCTTAAGGAGAAGTTAACCACAGCGCCAGTACTAGCACTTCCAGACACAAACAAAGAATATGTAGTTTACACCGATGCATAGAAAAATGGATTAGGTTGTGTCTTAATGCAAGATGGACGAGTGATAGCTTATGCTTCACGACAACTTCGACCTCACGAAGTTGAGTACCCAACCCACGATTTAGAACTCGCAGCCGTAGTGCATGCGTTAAAGATTTGAAGACACCATCTTTATGGTGTAAGGGTTGAGATATTCACCGATCACAAGAGCCTGAAGTACTTTTTCGAGCAAAAAGAACTGAACATGAGACAAAGAAGATGGCTGGAACTAGTCAAGGATTACGACTGCGGAATCAACTATCATCCAGGAAAGGCTAATGTGGTAGCAGACGCATTGAGTCGCAAGGCTCCAACGAAGTTAGGATGCCTTTTTGTAGAAGAGGAAACTTTAGTACGAGAATTTGAGAAGATGGATATCAGAGTGCTTGACACGCCAGCTACGATAACAAGTCAGATAGCAGCATTAGAAGCTACACCAAATTTGAGAGAAAGAATCATCAATGCTCAGAGAAAAGATGAGTCAATGGAAAAGTTACGAGTAAGTATAAGAACAGACAAACCAGAAGGATATTCTGAAGCTCCTGACAATGCGATCCTTTTTTAAGGCAGAATTTGTATTCCTGACAACGACAGCGATCTGAAGAACGAGATCTTGAGTGAGGCTCACGATACGCCTTACACAGCACATCCAGGAAGTACGAAAATGTACCAAGATTTGAGAAGGAACTTTTGGTGGAATGGAATGAAACGAGACGTTGCCTCGTTCGTAGAAAGATGCCTAGCATGTCAGCAAGTCAAGGCTTTACACCAACGACCATATGGATTGCTACAACCATTGGATGTCCCAGAATGGAAATGGGAAGGCATAGCTATGGACTTTGTCACAGGCTTGCCTAAGTCAAGAAGAGGAAACACAGCAATTTGGGTGATAATAGATAGGCTTACAAAGTCAGCACACTTCTTACCGATTAAGATTACGTACGGATCAGAGAAACTAGCTCAGTTGTATGTCAAAGAGATTGTACGTCTGCATGGAGTACCGAGGGTCATAGTATCAGATAGAGACACCAAATTTACTTCGAGATTTTGGATTACGATGCAGAAAGAATTGGGAACAGAGCTTAATTTCAGTACAGCGTTTCACCCACAGACAGATGGGCAGTTAGAGAGAACAATTCAGATTTTAGTCGACATGTTAAGGACAGTGATTTTAGACCGAGGAGCGAATTGGGAAGAAATTCTACACTTAGTCGAATTCGCCTACAACAACAGCTATCAGGCCACGATAGGAATGGTGCCGTTTGAGGCTTTGTATGGGAGGAAATGTAGATCGCCACTTTATTGGGACGAAGTAGGTGAGAGAAAGAACCTAGGCCCAGATGCGATTAATGAGATGATCGAGATAGTTCGGCAGATTCGAGATAGAATGAAAGAAGCCCAGAGCCGACAGAAGTCTTATGCCGACGATCGTCGAACCAATCTTGAGTTTGAAATAGGAGATAAGGTTTTTCTTAAGATATCACCGACCAAAGGAATCCTTAGGTTCGGAGTTAAGGGTAAGCTAAGACCCAGGTTTATAGGACCTTATGAAATCCTCGAGAGAATAGGACCCGTCGCTTATAGATTGGCCTTACCGCCAAGTCTAGGAAGCATTCATAACGTTTTTCATGTTTCTCAGTTGAGAAAATATGTTTACGATCCTAAGCACGTCATTAGTCAGCAAGACGTAGTTCTTGAATCTAACCTAAGCTATGAAGAGAAGACGATATCAATTTTGGATAGAAAAGTCCAAGAATTAAGAACCAAATTGATATCGATCGTTAAAGTGCTTTGGAACCACCACGGGCAAGAAGAAGCCACGTGGGAACTCGAGGAGAAGATGAAGGAGCGATATCCTCATCTTTTTGCAGAAGGTATGCAAATTTCGGGACGAAATTTTTCGTAAGGGGGGTAGGATGTAATGCCCCGTAAATTCCTTACGATTTCAAAAATTTAAAGTTAATTAAATAAATGGCTTTGCACGCCTAAGTTTACGATTTTGAATTCTAAGACTAACGGTCGAATCCGTTTCCGAAAATAAATTACGGAAGTCAGCTAGACGACTACTGTATTTAGGGTTAGCGCGTACGAAAAGTTTTTAGTTCGTGAACTCAGAACGGAAAACCGTCTGATTTTTACATTCAAGAAATCGCGATACGAACTCGCCCGAGAAAGTTCATTTATGTTTTTCCGGACAAAACTCGGACTGTGTCGTCCCGAGTTTTTGTCAAAATAAATTTTATAAACTTATTTTCCGATTAAGTTTAATACGTTAGAATTTTTAGACGAATCGGATCGCGACGATTTTGTGCCGAGCTACGTATTTCGTCGTTCGATTTCCGTAACGTCGTATCGCGCCAGAAAATGCTCGTATTTTCTTTATTTTTTCCCCCTCTAACCGACATCAACCTCTCTCATTAGTAGATATTTGTGTTTTATATAGTTTAAAGTGTGACACCTAAGGTAGTACTATTCATACTTTACATATATACCTAAAGTAATATCTATTACATAATTTAGATAATTATCCTCACACTCTCCCTCCCAAATCGGTAAACACACACACATACTATACTTCTATTTTTCTTCATTTCACCATTGAAGATCTTCAAGTTCTTGGACAAGGAATCCTTCACAAGTTCTTCATCATCCATCGATTTTTCTAACTCCCTTCGTTAAAGCTCAAGGTATTCATCTCCTCTTTAATTCTATCCATCCAAAACCCTTTTCTTTTTATTTTCCTTTCGATTGAAATTTTAGAAGTGATGAACTAGATGTTTTGATCTTGAATTAATGAAATTAGATGTGTTAGATAGGATAATTAGGTATTAGAATTGAATAAAACCAAGAGCCCTAATATCCTATGTAATACCGAAAATTTAGGGGAAATTGGTAGGATTTTTGAATCTTTAAATTGATGATAGAATCATGCTTAGGAAGTGTTCGATTAGATATTAGAACAAAGAGAAATCGAAAGCCCCATGTTATGTTAAAACCGATTTAGGGTTTGAGGTAAAGAATTAGGGGTTTTGCATGATTAGTGTGTAATTGGATTGTAATTGATTAATTGATGTTATAATAGTATGATTAATGAATAAATGGTATTGATTAGTGAAGAAAAGCACCCTCTTAATCTTCCTATTAATACCGAAAATTATTAGAGTTTTAGGGGTTTTCATGTGTTTGGTTTAATTGATGAAATAATGATAGAATATGGTTGCAAATGATATTAATTGATAATAGGAATTTATTTAGATTTTTCTAAAAATATTATTGAAATTGTAAGAGACGAAGAACTCGTCGTAATTTGAAATATAGTGTTGATATGAAATGATTGTATGCATGAAAGTGATTCCCGTTAGATGTTGGTTAATAACGTAAAATTTGAACGAAATTCGACAACTTTGAAAATCGCGTAAGAGACGAACAATTAGTCGTAATTAATAACCGAGAAGTCGAATGAGAATTCTAATTTGATATTATTGTTTATAATGGACTTGGGAATAACTTTGTAGTAGATGTCATGAGCTTTCGAGCTAATATAATATGAGCTATAGTGATAGTCGAGAACTAGAACGCGAAGTTGATAACTTGTTGGTTTAGTACTTGTTAGTTGAAAGCCGACGTTTAGAACGTCGTGCTATTGAACGAGTTTTGAGAAGGAGTTCATCACTTACGGGAGTACATGATGACTGCCTTGAGGGTCCAGTTTCTTGAGAAATCGAATACGAGAGCTTAGAACGAACCCAAGATGTTATATGTCGAATCTATCGAGCAACTAGGGTTAGCGCGGCAGTTTTGCGACCCTCGCCGGAAACTGTAATAACTTTTAGCTCGTTTATCGGATTTGCGATCCGTAAATTGGAGCGTAAACTAGACGTCCCAAACTTTTCAACGGTACAGGGCTGATCCCCTGTTTCCAGATCCCCTGTTCTGGGCAGTCCCCAGAGTCACTGTAATGCGCAGTGAAATTTCAGTTTTCAATCTTCTAAGTTGTTTCGTTCACAACTTAGTTTCTTTCGATCGTTTAAGCCGTAAGAACTAATGAATATCTTCCTACTGACCCTAGAGTCAAGGAAAGAGCCTTGAGTGGTAAAACAAGTCGAGATTTCATCTCTTACCCGTTCAAGTAAAGAAGTTTAGTTAAACGAGAAATTGCATAAGTCGTTTTAAAACTAAATTTTTCCTAAGTTGATTCTTTCCAACTTAGTTCCTTTTGATCTTTTAAGTCGTATTAAGCTATCGACTACCCTCTCTACTAACCTAAGATTCGAGTATGAGACCTTTCAAGTTATAAACGGGATTTGTACGAGTCTCGTTCCCGTTTAAGTAAAATGAATCTAGTAAGCGTGCAAATGCCTAAAGAATGAAACGACTAAAACCTATTTCGATTTTCTTTGATCGATTATCTTTTACGAATCGATTTTTAAGTATTATTATTTTACGATGAAGGAGGAAGCCAACAGTAAAGAAAGGACGGAAGATCCGAAGATTGGAAGCTAGTACTTCTTAGTTCTGTATTACGAGATGGGCTTTTCTTTTATATACAAAATAAAACGAGCAATGCTCGGAAAATCTTTCTTTATCGCTTTGATATCTGTGTTTTCAAAGTGATATTATGGCATGAACTGTTTTATATTTTATGTGAGTTCTCTTGTACCTATCTGAGTCATCATTCGTGTTTTCCAGATTTAGAGTTAATCTAATTAGGTTAACTAACGATCGGCTCTGAGTTAGCTGCTAAGTGCTTTCCAGAGTTAGTGCACTTTGTAAACTGTGGTGTATGTGATATCTTATTGAGGGGTACCAGCCACGGTGAATGAGAATTGGTCAAGATTGAACGTAACATCAGTCAGAAAATGCTCGCGCGAGTGATTTATGAGAAAAGAAAATGTTTAGTAGACACGGGTTCTTTCAATAAAACCCCGATGTGCTACGATTATGAAATGCCATATTTATCTATACTTATGATTATGATTTCGGCATCGTGCCCACTAAGTACTTTTGTACTTAGCCCTGCATTGTTTTCTAAATGTGCAGGTTGAAGCGACGTGAGCGGCAACGGTTGAAGTTAAGTTGAAAGGATAGGATGCTTTAGTTAAGACTCTTCCGCTACAGAACTCTAAGTCTTGAGAATATGTACTTTTGAACAATACACTGTAGTTAAGTCTGTAAATTTGAACTTAGTTACTTTTGTGTACTTTGTCGAGTAATCACCGTGATTAACTCTTTCTTATTATTATTCAAGTCTTGTTCATTGAATGTATGATGTCTTATATGTATGTTTAGTCAATTAGCTCCCCTTCTTTCCCGCTTCTTTAATCCAACCTCAGTCGCACCCCGGCTTCTGCCGTCCCTCGGGATTTGGGGTTGTGACAGTTGGAGACGAAGAATCGTCGATAGAATTAGTTTTGATGTTGATATGGATTTATGGTTTGCATATTAGTTAATCTATGTAGTTAATGATGATAGTTGGAAAGTTTGAACGAAATCTAAGAACGTCGAACTTTTCGTAAGAGACGAAGAGTCAAGCGTAATCGTCGATAGGAAAATCGAACGAGAAAACTAATCGAATATTAGTAATTGTTGATATGTTAGGGTAGTTGTTGAATTAATTGAGAATTAAATAACAACTTTGGAAAATCGAGTTCTTAGACCGATACAAATGACATGGATTAGTTAAGTAATGGTTTATAATGATGTTAATGCATTAAGATGTTCATTACTAAGTAAGAAGATAATAGAAACTAATTTGATTTGAATTGAATTAGTAAAACTTCAAGAAACGAAGAAAGTAAGTAAGTACGTAAAAGAAGAAATAAGGAATCGAGACTTTATATGTTGATTGATTTGAGTTCGTAGTTGATTAATAAGTAGGAATGATGTTGATGAAGATTTCATATAGGTTATGAAATAGAAAATAGAAGTTGAATATTAAAATTGAATTGAAACTGAAATGGAAATTCTAAGTATAAATGATTGGTTGAAAAGACGAGAAGTAATCGTCGTAGTTTTAATCGAAGAACGAGAAAGTATTCACGTTAGATAATTACGAGACTTGACTGTAATGTGATAGAAATTTCAAGCGCATAAAGGTTGTATAAGCATTGATCGAACCTAGGGAATCGTTCGTCGAGTTTTACGAGTGATTAGGGTTTCTCGGCAGTTTTGCGACCCTTCACGGAAATGGCAATAACTCTTAGCTCATTTAACGAAATCGACATCCGTAAATTGGACAGTAACTAGACATCCGTGTCTTTCTTTGGTACCAAGCACATCCCCTGTTTCGAAGTATTCTGTTCTGCAGAGGCTCCAGACTTACTGTCTTGTGCAGAAATTTTCTAAACTTATTTTCTTAAGTTGAATTCTTTTCAACTTAATTCCTTAAGAACTTTTAAGTTGTTAAGAGTTATCGACTTCCGTTATTAACTAATATAAAATATCGAGTAAGGAACCGAGTTAGTTCTAAATGAGATGTGTTTGAGTCTCGTTTCTTCGTTAATCAAAAGAAATTAGTTAAAGTGCAAATGCCTAAAAGACTTAACCGAATTTGAATTTCTTTTTCTTTAATCATCTCGACCGATTTACTAAAGAATGTTTGATTGCGATAGAAGGAGGAAGTCGCAATTAGAAGAAAGGACGGAAGACCGAAGACGGAAGCTTTAGTTGTTCTGTATATCGCCTAAGGTGGGCTTTTTCTATATATCAAATAAAATGAGCTATGCTCGAAAATGTTTACTTACTACATAAAAGATTTGTTTTATTTGAGTTCTTTTGTGCCTTTCTGAGTTAGCCAAAGTGTGATACCCCGAGCTTTTATATCTTTTGAGAGCGTTATAACTAACTGAGTAAGTTAAAAGATGAGATTTGTAGAATAAAAATTTTCTTTTTAAATGAAGAGAAATGAGTTAAACGTCTGGAATGTCTTATGTGTTATTGTGTGAATTTATCTGTTCAATTTCTTGAAATGATAATGTGACGTATATGTTGAGTTTATTTATATGAAAATGAGTATGAGATTGAGTTCCAGAAAAATCCCGAAGAGTTTGTTTAATTAAAATAGAATAATGTTGATCGCCGAGAAATTCATTTACACCGATGAACTTAGAATAGAGTTGAATTATGATCTTTGAACCTAGAATTTCTTCTAAGGTCATTGAGATAGGATAAGAGCTTATCCGAGATAATTTGAGAAAGTGTAATGAGGAATTAATCTTTTAAGGATTAATAACGGATTAATAAGCCGACTAAATTCTTTTAAGATTTAAAAGACTAAATGATCGGAACCGTTAATCTTTTAATTGAGACGTGAAATAGGATTGAGATGTTTTAGTGTCGAAAGTGAGACGAGAAGAGGTTAGACTCGTTTATCGCATAAATGAATTAATGCGAATCGTTTTATCCGGAAAACCTTTACGACCGGGTAATTAATACCCATAACGACACAACGAGGACAAGTGTCACTCTCCCTCTCTCCCTCTCACGCCACCTCACCATCTCTCTCCCATCTCTCTCCAATTTCCCATGCAAACCATCATTATGTCGTCTTAACAATCTTACCAAAAGATTACATGCAAACCACATCACATCAACTTTCAATCACACTTAAAACATTTCCAATTTCCAATGCTAAATGTCATCATGCTTATTCTCTTTGTTGGACACACATGCAAGCTCCATACTCTCTCTCTCTCGATTCCTCTCTTAATTCAAAAGAATGAATTTCATTTCATTCATTCATTTCATCCAACACTAAAAAAAAAAAAAACACTCTCTCTCCCTCCCTACTTGTAATGCCCCGGAAATTCCTTACGATCTAAAAAATTTAAAGTTAATAAAATAAATGGCTTTGCACGCCTAAGTTTACGATTTTTAAATTCTAAGACTAACGGTCGATTCCGTCTCTGAAAATAGATTACGGAAGTCAGCTAGACGACTACCGTATTTAGGGTTAGCGCGTACGAAAAAATTTTAGTTCGTGAACTCAGAACGGAAAACCGTTTGATTTTTACATTCCCGAAATCGCGATACGAACTCGCCCGAGAAAGTTCGTTTTTATGATTTTCCGGACGAAACTCGGACTGTGTCGTCCCGAGTTTTTGTCGGAGTTAATTTTATAAATTTTATTTTATTTTATTTTCCAATTAAGTTTTATTCGTTAGAATTTTTTTTTGGACAAATCGGATCGTGACGATTTTGCTTCGAGCTACGTTTTTCGTCGTCCGATTTCCGTAACGTCATATCGCGTTGGAAAAGCACGTATTTTTCCTCCCTTCCCTCTCATAACCGATTTTTCTCTCCTATTTTAGCATTATAGCTTATTTCTTCCATGTAGTATTATTTTATACACCTACTACTATTCAAACACTATGCACTATTCACTTTAACCTAATATATATATAGCTATGTTGTATCACAAAATCACATCTCCTCCCTCAACCTCAATTATCGGCAGCTCTCCCTCTCTCCCTCTCTCCCATCTTCATCTTCCACCATTGTTGCATCTCCAAGCTTTTGAAGAAGAAAATCACACAAGCCCTCTTTCATCCATCAAAAACTTGTTATTTCCTTTAGTAAAAACTAAGGTATTCACCTCTCCTATGTTTCTATCCATCCAACATCTTCTTCTCTTTATTTTCTTTTTGATCAAAAATTTAGGGTTGAAGAACTAGATGTTTGGATCTTTGATTAGTTTAATTAGTTGTGTTTGAATATGAATTCTAGGGTTAAAATTGAAGAAAAATCAAAAGCCCTAACTCTATGTCAAAACCGAAATTTAGGGCTATTGTGTAGGTTTTTGGAATTCTTCAATTGATGTTAAATTCATGCTTAGAAAGTGTTTAATTAGTGATTAGAACCAAGAGAAATCGAAAGCCCTTTGTTTGTTTGAAATTGATTTAGGGTTTAGGGTTTAGGGTTTGAAATTGGGGATTTTTGCATGTTGTTGTGTAATTGGACTCGAATTGATTAATTAATATTATAATAGGATGATTAGGGGTTAAATGATGTTAATTGATGAAGAAAAACACCCTCTTAACCTATGTATTAAAACCGAAAATGAGTAGGAAATTAGGGGTTTTCATGTGTTTGATTTAGATGATGTTTGGTTGATGAAATAATGTTGTAAATGGTATTAATTGATGTTAGGAATTTATTTGAGAATTTTCTAAAATTATTTGGTGGGATGTAAGAGACGAAGAACTCGTCGTAAGATGAAATATAGTGTTGATGTGAAGTGATTATATGCATGAAAGTGATTCTAGTTAGATGTTGTTTAATGACGTAAAATTTGAACGAAATCCGACAACCTTGAAAATTGTGTAAGAGACAAACCACTAGTCGTAACTAATAACCGAGAAGTCGGATGGGATTTCTAACTTGATAATATCGTTTATGATGGACTTGGGAATAAATTTGTAGTTGATGTCATGAGCTTTCGAGCTAATATAATATGAGATATAGTGATAGTCGAGAACTAGAACGGCAAATTGATAACTTGTTGGTATAGTACATGTTAGTTGAAAGCCGACGTTTAGAACGTCGTGCTATTGGACGAGTTTTGAGAAGGAGTTTATCACGTACGGGAGTACGTGTTGACTGCCTTGAGGGTCAAGTTTCATAAGAAATCGAATACGAGAACTTAGAGCGAACCTAAGACGTTACACGTCGTTTCTTTTGAGCATCTAGGGTTATCGCGGCAGTTTTGCGACCCTCGCCGGAAACTGAAATAACTTTTAGCTCATTTATCGGATTTGCGATCCGTAAATTGGAGCGTAAACTAGACATCTCAAACTTTCCAGTGGTACAGGGTTCGTCCCCTGTTTCCAAAACCTCTGTTCTGGACAGCCTCCAGAGTCACTGTTTTGCGCAGTAAAATTTCAGTTTCCATTCTTCTAAGTTGTTTAGTTCACAACTTAGTCTCTTTCGATCGTTTAAGCCGTTTTAGCTAACGAATATCTCCCTACTGACACTAGAGTCAAGTACAGAGTCTTGAGTGATGAAAACCAGTCGAGATCTTATCTTTTATCCTTTCAAATAAAGAAGTAGTAAGCGAGAAATTCCATATGTCGTTTAAAGAACTAAAGCGTAAATCGCCTAAGTTATTTCTTTCCAACTTAGTTCCTTATGATCTTTTAAGTCGTATTAAGTTACCGACTACCTTCTCTACTGACCTAAGAGTCGAGTATGAGACCTTCCGAGTTCTAAACGGGATTTGAACGAGTCTCGTTCCCGTTTAAGTAAAATGAATCTAGTAAGCGTGCAAATGCCTAAAGAATGAAACGACTAAAACCTATTTCGATTTTCTTTGATCGATTATCTTTTACGAATCGATTTTAAGTGTTATTATTTTACGATGAAGGAGGAAGCCAGCAGTAGAGACAGGACGGAAGATCCGAAGTTTGGGAGCTAGTGCTTTTAAGTTCTGTAATACAAGGTGGGCTTTTATATACAAAATAAAACGAGCAATGCTCGGAAAATCTTTCTTTATCGCTTTGATATCTGTGTTTTAAAGTGATATTATGGCATGAACTGTTTTACGTTTTATGTGAGTTCTCTTGTACCTATCTGAGTTAAAATTCGTGTTTTCCAGATTTAGAGTTAATCAAACTAGGTTAACTAACGATCGGCTCTGAGTTAGCTGCTAAGTGCTTTCCAGAGTTAGTGCACTTTGTAACCTGTGGTGTATGTGATATCCTGTTGAGGGGTACCAGCCACGATGAATGAGTTTGGGTCAAGATTGAACGTAACATACCAGAAAAATGCTTGCAAGCTAATTTGAGAAAAGAGTCAGAAAATGTTTAGTAGACACGGGTTCCTTTCAATAAAACCCCCGATGTGCTACAAATTATGAAATGCCATATTATCTATACTTATGATTATGATTTCGGCATCGTGCCCACTAAGTACTTTTGTACTTAGCCCTGCATTTGCTTTCTAAATGTGCAGGTTGAAGCGACGCGAGCGGCAACGGTTGAAGTTGAGTTGAAGGGATAGGATGCTTAGTTAGGACTCTTCCGCTGCCAAACTCTAAGTCTTTTGAGAACTTGTCTATTGAACAAAACTCTATAGTTTAAGTCTGTAAACCGTAACTTAGTTCTTTCGTATACTTTTGTCGAGTAATCACTCGTGATTAACTCTTTCTTGTTATTCAAGTCTTGTTCATTGATTGGTTGATGTCTTTCATGTATGTTAGTCAGTTAGCCCCCTTCTTCCCCGCTTCTTTAATCCAACCCCAGTCGCACTCCGGCTTCGGCCGTCCCTCGAGTTTTGGGGCTGTGACAGAGTGGTATCAGAGCAGTGCTCGTTTTCTGCTCTGCTTCTGAGTCAATCTTCTAGTACGAGTTATTCTTTTAGTGATACCACAGAGTAGTATGAGTCATCTTTTTCTAATACGAGTCATTCCTTCTAGTAATGTCACCAAGTGGTGTTCGTATACAAGTCTTCCTTCGAGTGATAATATAGAGTATTCGTTTGTACTCTATATCGAGTCTTCTTTCGAGTCATAGAACAGAGTATTTGTATATGCTCTAGATCGGAGTCGTCTTTCCAAGTATAAGATGAGAGTTAGACTACAATACTAAGATTGAGAACGTAGATGTCAACTCAACCGGCCGCTACGTCGACTCAACGAGAAAAAGGAAAGAATTTTATGATGTGATTTCTTTTAAATAAGAAATTTTTATGAGCAAGTATTCAATAAAAATTGAGAATGAGAATGAGTTGTGTTTTAAAATAAGAATTTTGACAGAAGTATAATTTTCTTTTTATACTTTATGTGATTATGCGATAGTACAAGTACTATCCTATGTGAAATTATTTGCGCAATGATTTCCTTTTTATGAAAAATTATGCGAGTACGAGAATCTAGTCGGATTTTAGGGATTTTTCCCGGTTCAATGAGAACGTATACTTGAAACCTAAGAAATTTCTGGTCCTTCGGGAATTTAGACCTTTTTAAGAAATGTTGTTGTGAATTGATTTCGAAAGGAGATCCCCAGCGCGAGAAGGACTTCTACTGATGAATGTCACGTGCGATAAGTGACATGATTAAAGATTCGGCAAAGTCGAACTTGTTTTCTAAGAATTTCCTACGAGGAAAAAAGAAATAAACGTGATTCGATAAATCGTGTTAGTGAACGAAGGGAGCGATTAGAAGTTTGAGAAGCTTTCGGCTTCGAGTTAAGAAGGATATGAACGAGACGACGAAGATCAAGTAAAGGGAATCAAAGCTAAAGGAAATAAGTGAACGTTACTTACTTGTAAGTAATGTAAATGATGTCATTTCATGTCACGTCATCCCGTTTTCTTCTCGTATCGTGTTTCAATAAGGTTCGCCTCGATCGAACTCTACGAAGAAAAATTGCATAGATTATGAGGAGTCGAGCGCGAAGCTTGATTAAAATTTTTCCATCGATCGCCCGATTCTAGCAACGACAACTGGAACTTAGTTTTCCAGAAAATTATTCTTAAGTTATATTCCTTCTTTCTTTTGGAATTTAATTCAATATTTCGTCTTGAGCGACGACTACAACTAGTATGAATATTAAGAGTCGTAAACGATAAATTCTTTTGTAAAAGGATGTTACTTTTGAATAAGTAACATGAACGAAGTAAATGTTAAATAAATGAGAGTCGTTAAGAAATGTGTTGAGAAAGAAATAAAGAATTAAAATGAATAAAAAAAAATTGGTAAACAAAGAATGGAAATAAAAATCTTGATTTCTTTTAATTATGTATGTTGATTAAGTGCAATTTCTTGAATTGCTAGAAGTCTTGATAAGTGGTTGACTTAGGTGATGAAGTTACAATTGAATAAGGAATATTCATTTTGTAATTTAAGTTTTTCGTTAAGATAAGTTATTTTCCCTACCTGTTACTGATCCGTGTTGATGGTCCCGAAACGAGTTACTGGTGTATGGGGGGGGAGGGAATACACCAGTTAGGATTTAAAAACTTAAACCTGAAAAATCACTTCAACTGAGTAAAAGATGACTCAGTTGGAATTTCACAGCTGAGTAAGCGACCTCAGCTAGAAGAGTGAGGCTGTGCGGAATGTGGTGGAAAAATAAACTCGTTAAAAGCAACTCACGCAAAACAGGTCGGTTGGTCAAGAACCAAAACAGCTCGGTTGAAAATGTGCAAATGCGGTTTGTATGTCGGTTAGATTGATCAGATAAATATGCAAAAGCAACTGAATAAAAACAAACACAGACACACAGGATTTAATGTGGTTCGGAGATAATCCTCCTACGTCCACGGGGAGATGTGGATCCACACACCTCAGTCCAAGTTCTTCTGGACAGAACCACTCAGCTTACGCGGGCTGAGCAACCGTTAAGGATAAGTTTGCGGGTACTTATCGACCTTACAGCTTAGTTTCCGGGCACTAAACAGCCTATGTCAAGTTTGCGGGTACTTGATGACCTGACTACTCAATTGCAGGAAGAGTAAGATCCTAGCACACTTTTTAGGGTGTGAGAGTGGGTGGGATTTCCAACTATAGCTCGATCACGAATGAGAGCTGGATCTAAGGCTTGAATAAATACTCAAACTAAGATCAAAGACAGATTTTCACTCTAGAACTCTCAGCTACTAATGTTCTATCACACTTGAACTCTCAGCTGCTGATGTTCTTAGAATAGGATTTTAGCACATTTTTCTTTCGCTTGATTCTCTTGTGATTGCACTTTTCTCTCTTGCTTCAGTCTGTCTCATCTATCTCTCGAATGAGAGAATGCCTCTATTTATAGGCGGAGAGAATCAACTAGCCGTTAGAGGAGCAGTTGATCTCTGATCGTTTGATAGCGATGGCTTGTCTCTCATCTCTGCAGACTTTCCCGATATGGCATCTGTGCTCTTCTGCATTCCATCTGAGACAGCCTTGTGTTGGGCCAGATGGGGTAATGACTGAACGGTCAAACCCTCATGTGACTTCCATTTGAAATTCAAATCTTAACCTTTCTGACAGTCAACCTCGGTTCGTCGGTTGAAAGTCTTGATCTTCATCTGAGTGGTCTTCAGCTGATGTTCTGAACTGTTGGACTCTCAGCTGACTTTGAACTTCAAGCAGTTAATCTTCTTGTTCGAGTTCTACAACTGAGGTTCTGAAACTGAACACTCAATTGTCTTCCTTGTATTTACATAGTTGGGTTTGAACCCTCAGATGACTTTCCTTTTCATCTGATGTTCTCTTCCTTTCTACTGTTTCTCATCTGATGAACGCTCAGTTGGTTTCCTTCACAACTGATGTTCTGAAGACTCCCCTCATTCCATCTGAACATATGAACTCTCAGTTGTCCTTCATCATAACTGATGTTCTGTCTGAGTGATGCCTTGTTGCCATCTTTAGCTGGAGACCTGTAAAGATAAAATCTCAACTTTGCTCAAACAGCGAGCCTAAATTCTAACATTAGGTTCTGGCAACATCTACTTGGTTGGGGTCAGTCGGTTTTGGAATTCATCAAAACTCATACTAATAAATTTCCCAACAATTTCACCCTTTTTGATGATGCCAAAACCACTTACAACTTGAAACCACTACTGATCTAAACCTCACTAACTTATCTAAAATCTCAGCTGAAATTCCAGACAGTCTATAAGATAAAACATCAAAGGGTTAGCACAGTTATAACATGGTATTTAAAAGACTTTGTGATTCAGAGCTTGGACAACGAGGGATTGTTCATCAAGGTGAATCTTATAACTGAATAGTTTTCATTACAACTGATTGTTACAAAAGATAGGCTCAAAAACCGAAAATTACAATAGTTGCTAGAAAACTAACTGAGCTAGTATTGTAGCCCATACTTGCCAAAAATTCTTAGAAAAATTTCCCTCTTAGCAGGTGACTCCTTGGAAATGTCCACTCCATGCTCCTTGCAAACCTGCCTCGCCTCAGATGCAATCTTCGTGCGGTTCGGGTAGCTGGAATCCGAGAGAAGAGGTGGCCGATAAGTAACCCTCTTGGGAACTGGAACAGTGTTCAGGTCCAGGTTGGCGTCAATCATGGCCCTCCTGAATTGACTGAACATGCCCGGGTCACCTGAGTGCAACTCGGTCAGCGCCTCCTTGAACGCTCTCCTTGGGTCGTCAGTTGCGTAAACCTTCCTGTAATAGAAGTCGTTCACGAACTCCTGCTTGAACAGCTCCCACTTCTCATTCCACTCGGTCGGCATCCACTTGTCGGTATGCCTGAACCGACTCTCAACCTTGGACTTTAGAGGCAACCTTTGTTGCTTCAACCGAGCTTCTGCCTTTGATTGGATTTTATTGATGCGGCGTCGGCTGCGGGAGGCAACGTTGCGGTCCAGGTTCTGAGAAACCTTCTTCAGCTCAACCTCGAACTGGTTCACCCTTCTTGCCTGGCTGGCGGCAAACTTTCTGATCCAGCTCGGGTTCATGTAGTCCTTCTCCTCTACATCCATAGCCTTAGCCGCTGCAATGCACTCTTCGGTTGTTATCCCGTCGAGTTCAGAATCCAGCTCGGCTGCGATCTCGGCTATGGAGCTGTAGGAAACTTCAATATTCTTTACCTGCAAGTCCTTAGTCATTTCGGCTCCACCGACTTCGGTTGACTTGGCAGCAGCAGACTTCCTCCTCCTCAGCTGAATTTGGATGGTTTAGCAGCTGGCACTCCTTCTTCTTGGGTCTCTTCTTCTTCCTGTACTTCACCCTCTGTCTCCTTCTCTTCCCCCTTTTTGGCATCAGCAACAAGGCTTGCTACTGAACCGTCCAGAGAGTTGAGTTTGGCCTCGGTGGATTGAACACGGTTGAAGAGTTCATCGACCGCACACTCCAGCTCGATCTTCTTTGCCAGTTCAGAGTCCTGGCGCTCTTGTTCTGCCTTCTTCAAGATAGAGAGGTTGTCGTTGACCTCTGTCTGAAAGGCAACGAACTCAGCCCAACGCGACTCGAACCGGGACTCCCATTCAGCATCCTGCGTCTGTTGGGACTTGGCCAGATTTGAGTCAGCCAAGGACTTGAAGACGTTCACTTCCGACTTCAAGCCCAACAGAGTGGATTTCAGCTCCGACACGTCCTGACTGGTAGAGGAGGAGAGATCATTCAGCTTCATCTTCAGCTCGGCATTCTCCTCCACCAGTTGTTGGTACTTCACTTCTTGAGCTGCCAACTCCCTCAGCTGGTCATCTTGTTGGTGCTGGAGGTTGGTGAGCAGCTCGGTCCTCAACTGGTTGACCCTCTCAGCCACTAGCTTGCAGATTTGTTCTGTTGAAGGAGCGATCTGAGCAGCTGGAAGGGCTTGAGTAGACTGAGCTAGAGGCTCAGCTGTTACCATGGCTTGACGGTTTGCCAGGTACAGCTTCAGGTTTTCCTCCTCTTCCTTTGCGGCGGCAGCTGCTGCATCGACATCTTCAAGGAAGTCAGCTGATTTCACCAACATGCTGTCAAGGAAGTCGACACACTCCTTTCCAGCTGCCTTCCTTGTGTCCTTCCCTTCAGCTAGACTCTTGTCCATCCGTCTAGTGAGCAGCGCGATCCGGTTGTTGTATGCCACCTCCAAGTTGGAATACTTGAAGTAGGCTCGGATGCGGGACTCATCAGACTTCAGCCTGTCCCAGCTCAGTACCCTGATCGTGTCCTCCTTGACATACCACTGGCTAAAGATCAGGTGGAACTGGTACAGTAGCTCGGTTCCCAGTGTGGCGAAGATGGGCATGTCGCGAGCCGCAGGGAACAGACCCAACAGCTTTTGAAAGCAGTAGGCCACCCTGCCTTCGTGCTCGTCAGCAACAGCCTGCAGGTCCTCCACTTCGTTGATCGGGGAGGGGGTGAGATTGTATGGTTCGGGTTCAAGAGGTTTATCGATGTTGGCCACAGAGTCGGTCACAACATCGGCATCGAGCTGAGAGCTCGGAATTTGGGATTCAGTTTGGGAAGAGGGTGCAATGGTTTCCTCAACATCGGCCGAAGGAGCGGTCACGATGTTGGCATCGAGCTGAGAGCTCGGAATTTCTGGCTCGATTTGCGTAGAAAGAGCAAGAGGCTCTGGGGGCGGTACAGCATTCACTCCAGCTGTGGGGGAGGTGGTAACATCTTCGAGGTCCTCAGATGAGGAGGATGCAACCGATGTCTCCATGCCCTCAACCTCATCAGCTCCGGGGCCTCGAGGGACAAACTCGAGCGATGCAGCCTCAGCTGAGCGGCTGGATTCGGAGCGTTCCTCAGCAGGTGTGGACTCGACCTGCGCTCCCTCCTCGTCTGGAGCTTGTTCCTCAGCTGGAACCTCAACTGGCTCATCAGCTGACACGTCAGCTGGAACATCAGTTGGCTCATCATCTGGCACCTCAGCTGCCTTCTTGATCGCCTTCTTGAACCTTACCCTTAACCTTTTCTGGACAGGTTCATCAGTCGACTCCTTCTCAGCTTCAGCTCGGCGACGTGAGGCTTTGGATTTTGTGGGGCGAGCAGCAGCTTGTTCCCCCTCAGCTGTTGACTCAGCTGGCTTTCCCGACTCCCTTTTTTCCTTAGGAGCCTCAGCACCTCCTGTGCTTTCTTGGCCGTCGGGAACAGCAATTGCTTTTTCAGTGGCGTCTCCTCGCAGTCAGCCAGACCATGTTGCGGTCCTTTGTTGCGAGGAGGATGAGGGCGGAGATTTTGCAGCCGAAATTAAGCGTGCCCTTCACACTCAGCAGCTTCTCTCCATACTCGGTTGTAGTCTCAGAGATCTTCGACTTTTCCACAATCAACTGGTTCAGAAAATATTGGAACCAGTTGATTTGGTGTTGGTGCTCCAGGGCCACCAGCTGCTTCAATTTAGGTCGGCTGATGTCGCCGAACGCACCACTGTATCCGAACACTACCTTCGACACGGCGTCGAACAGCAGGCGGTGTTCCGGCTTTAGCTTTGTTCGTTGCATGTTGCTCCTCAACCGCTCCGGCTCGATCAAAGCATCCTGAAGAAATTCATCTGCTTGTTCGTCGGTAATATTCTCCAGGAACTCGGTGGTGGTGTGGTTGATTGGTATGATGTACCGGAGGACATCGGACACGTCGATGGGGAAGGAGACATGACGTATCGTCCTTGCTGGAACATCTCTTTGTCGACACGACACCACCGTGGAAACTCCCTCCGAACTGTCAAGGGGGCGAACGAGATTGACGTAGAATTCTCCGACTTGGCGCCTGAGCAAGTGGGAGGGGTAGAGCTTGGCCCATTCCAGCAATCCGTTCTCTCAGAGAGTGTTGGCGAGAGGGGCTAGGACCGGCGACTCTAGATCCTCATCGGAGAGGATCTGCTCGAAGTGAATCTTCGATACTAACATATCGAATGACTCTTCATACGTGGTAGGCACGAGGGAAGGTCTGGATGATGCCATCCTCTTGCTTTTGGGTGCCATTAATAATCACTGCAAAGGTAATATATAGGAAAGGAAAGAAATCTATTTGCAGAAACGGGTTAGGCAGAAAACTGGAAGACGATGAATAGTTATAAATGATAAGCACAAATGAGGAAAGAAGGAGATATCTTCCTAATTTTTTGCCTTATATAGGTCTTTGACTCGGATGAGATCAACGGCTGGGGTTAAATGGCGCGAATCCATCAACGGCTGGGATTACGCGACTGTTGACTATCTTTGACTTGACATTTTGATCCGAGTTCCAACCAGCTTGTGAGAAGGTGTACAGTTTCATGTCAGCCCAGTCGCACTATAAAGTAGGCTATAGATGCTCAGCCGTACTTTACATTTAATGCGACATGATGGCTATTTTAATGTAACTGACTAGCTCAGGAATGTTTGAATTTATTTCAAACATTCTCATTTAAGAACATAACACCTTCAGTCATAAATGATACCTGGCAGCTGATGTCCATATCAGCTGTATACCTCAGTTGTGCTCCTCATTTGCCGCATACCATCAGCTGACTCGAGTTCGTCTGTTCAGCTGACGTTTGATGTCGTCAGTTGGTAATTCGCATCTGAGATTTCCCCTTCATCTGAGCTTCCCTTTCATCTGAGCTTCCCCCTTAAATGGATATCTGATTCTTCAGCTTAGATGGATTCTTATCAGCTCGGATGACTCTTCATCTCGGATGACTCTTTAGCTCGGATGAGTTTTTAGCTCGGATCCAAGAGTCCTAGAAGATCACACAGCATCTTGAACCGGGCTTCAGGAAGAGGTTTGGTGAAGATGTCAGCTCTTTGAATTTCAGTTGGGATCTTCTCCATGGACACATCCTTCTTCTCAATATGATCTCGGATGAAATGATGACGAATATCGATATGCTTAGTCCGAGAGTGGTGAACAGGGTTCAGAGAGATAGCTATGGCACTCGAGCTATCACAGTGAATGGGAACCTATCCGGTTGCGACTTCATAATCTCTCAGCTGTTGTTTTAGCCACAATACCTGCATGCAACAGCTTCCGGCAGCCATATACTCTGACTCGGTTGTCGAAGTAGCAACACACGCTTGTTTCTTGGAGAACCATGAAACCAGCTTGCTTCCCATGAACTGACAGTGTCCAGAAGTAGACTTCCTGTCCAACCGATCTCCTGCTAGGTTGGCATCTGAGTATCCAGTCAGCTGGATATTGTCATCAGTTGGGTACCACAACCCAACATTGACAGTTCCCTTCAGATACTTAATGATGTTCTTTGCTGCCAACATGTGTGCTTCTCTTGGTTGGACTTGAAAACGAGCACACACTCCAACTGCGTATGAAATGTCTGGTCGGCTGGCAGTTAGATAGAGCAGCGAACCGATGATCCCTCTATACTGGCTGGCATCAACGAGCTTTCCCTCAGCTCCTGGTTCGATCTTCCAGTTCGTATTCATAGGGATCTTAGTTGTCTTACTTGTCTGCAATCCGAACTTGATGATGAGCTCCTTTGTATACTTGCACTGGTTGATGAAAATCCCTTCAGGTGACTGCTTCACTTGTAATCCAAGGAAATAATTTATCTCGCCCATCATTGACATCTCGAACTTCTCCTTCATGAGATCGGAGAATTTCTCGCACAGCTCCTCCGACTTGGAGCCAAAAATGATGCCATCGACATAAATTTGCACAACAAGTATTTCTTCTCCAACTTTGATGGTGAACAGAGTTTTATCAACTGAACCTCGTTTGAACCCCGAGTTCAGAAGAAATCCACAAAGAGTGTCATACCATGCCCGTGGCGCTTGCTTTAGACCATAGATAGCTTTTTTCAGCTTGTACACTCTTCCATCTCCAGTCTCAAAACCAGGAGGCTGTTCGACATATACATATTCTTTGATATCTCCATTTAGGAATGCACACTTCACATCCATCTGATATACTTTGAACTTGTGATGTGCGGCATAAGCTAGAAAGATCCGGATGGCTTCCAGCCTTGCAACTGGTGCGAAGGAATCTTCAAAGTCAATTTCTTCTTGTTGGCAGTATCCTTGAGCTACCAACCTTGCTTTATTCCTCACAATGAACCCAATGGCGTCTCTCTTGTTTTTGAAAATCCACTTCAATCCAATCACCTTGACACCATTTGGTCTTTCTACCAACTCTCATACACAGTTGCGTAGAAACTCATTCAGTTCTTCTTGCATTGCTGTTGTCCAGTGGACACAGTTGAGAGCTTTCCCAACATTCTTCGGTTCTGGAACATCAGCTACAAAGCAAGAAATCATGGCAACATCTCCAGCTTGCTCGAACTCCTCTAGAACTGCCAATTCCTTAGCATATTGGGCATAAGAGTTGGAATCTTCCTCGGTTGATTCTGGATTTGCAACCCTGCTCCGTGTGCGCACACCCTCGGTTGGATCTCCGATGATGTCGTCGGTGGAATGAACTTCATACCATCTTCGGTTGCATCTTCCTTCTTCTTCCAACTGTGGTTGTTCAAAATTCTGAGTTGGAGTCTTCAGAGCTGGTGATTTATCAGCTGTTGAGTCTGGATCCTCAACATTTACAATAGTTCGAGCTGAGTTTGGTTCTGCTTCAGATGTCGATGCAGTTGGAGGGACATCAGCTGAAGTTCCCCCTTGGGACGAGCTGAGGTCTTCGCATTCATCTTCATAGGAGTATGGATCCTCATCCTCAGTTGCCCATATCAGAGGTTCAGCTCGGTTCTTTTCCCGAAGTGCTTGCGATATGGTGAGAACTGGTAGAACAGCTGGATCCGCGTGTTGGTCCTTTACCTGTTCCCTGCACTCAAGGGTAGATTCATCAAAACTAACATGAGGTGTTATTTCCACAACACGAGAGCTGTTATTGAAAACTCTATATGCCTTGATCCGAGCTGCATATCCAAGAAATATGCCCTTCGAAGCTTTGGCATCAAAAGTTTTCAACTGAGTCTTCCCATTGTTGTGAATATAACACTTAGATCCAAAAACACGAAAATAAGAAATATCTGGTTTTCTGCGTCTCCACAGCTCGTAGGGCGTCTTTCCCAACCGCTTGGTGAGAAGAGATCGATTCTGAGTGTAGCATGCTGTGTTGATCGCTTCAGCCCAAAATCTCTTTGGCAATGCAGAGCTCGCTAACATGGATGTAGGTGCATCCTTCAGAGTTCTATTTCTTCCCTCAGCTACGCCATTCTGTTGTGGAGTACGCGCGGCTGATGTATGATGGGTTATGCCATTCTTTTCGCAATACTCAATAATGGTTTCATTTAGAAACTCCGTTCCACGATCTGATCGGATAGATATGATCTTCATCTCTTGTTGGTTCGATATCCGATCCATCAGCTTGGGCAGCTCATCTCGGGTTTCACTCTTGTGGCGCATGAAGATGGTCCACGTATATCTTGAGTAGTCATCAGTTACAACCAAAGTATATTCGTTTCCATTAATGCTTTTTGGTGTAACTGGCCCGAAGAGATCCATATGGATCAGCGGCAACACTCGGTCGGTTGAGGGAGTTGACTTCAACCGGAAGGAGGTTCTAGCAAGCTTTCCCAGCTAGCATGCACTGCAGATGTGTGTTGTTGAAAACACTCGGTTAGGTATGCCTCTTGCATGTTCTTGTCTGGCGAGTCGGTTCATCGTCTTGAAATTCAGATGGTTGAGCCTTTTGTGCCACAGCCAGCTCACATCCGAACTGCTCTTTGATAACAGGCAAGTGTCAGGGAGGCTGCTGTTCCAGTCAGTGTAGTATACATTCCCTGTTAGAGATCGATTTCCCAACAATATCACCTGCTTTGATCCGACATCTTTAACTCTGCAACCCTGTGCATCAAACTTGACAGAGAAACCATTATCATAGAATTGGCTGATGGAGAGCAGGTTATGCTTCAATCCATCAACATAAGAGACATTAGAAATTGAAACATGATTGGTTTCAAGGGTACCATAACCTCTGGTATAACCTTTTGAGTTATCACCAAAAGTAACTGATGGACCTTCTTTTTCCACGAAACTTCCAAGCAAATCCTTTAGATTCGTCATGTGTTTCGAGCATCCACTATCCATCACCCACATTGTTGCAGACGCCTTCTTCTTCCTCAGCTGTTTCTCCTGTACCTGCAAAGAGAAACTTGCTTAGGTCCCCAATTTCAGTTGGGTCCTGGAGGGTTAGAACCAGTTCCCGCTGGAACTGTGCGTCACTTTTCCCTGTAAACTCGGATGGATTTATCATTCCAAATTACTTTTCCTTCATCATCAACTATAACAACACCTCGGTTATCCTTAGGCTTGTTATTAGTAGTGATGTTCTGTTTCTTGGGAGGAGTTGGATTTCTCCTATGTTGAGCTTTAGGAGGTGAGGCTTTCCCCCTATTTTGATGGCGATTGTTATCCTGTTGAGTTTGTCTGTGAGGTCGGACGCCCTGTTGGAATCTTTGTGGCTGATTATGATTCCAACTTCCTGAGGGTTGTCTGTAGCTGTTCATGCCCTGTTGATGATTAATATTATGGCATGAGTATCTCCAGTTGTTTGACTAGTTCCTCATTGGTTGACTATGTTGGAACCTTTGGTCGAACTGATGTTGGAACCGCTGCTGATTCAGATGATTGAACCCTTGCTTGTTCTGAGGTTGGTTCCATTCCTTCTGACGTTGACTTTGAGGTTGATGCAGAGGTCGGTTCTGGTTCTGAGATCGGTTGCGGTTGTGCTTTCGACGCCTCTGATTCCTCTTCTGACTTTTGGAACATTCCCCCTCGGTTGATACCTCAACCGATGGAATATTCTGTCCTACATCAGCTACTCCATTTCCCTTCTCAGTTGTGATTTCATTGGTCGTTTGAACTTGTTGAGAGGTGGAAGTTGAATTAGCTTCTGGAGACTCAGCTGTGTCTGTAACTTCTACTGGTTTGATGAAAGTTGCTGGTGGAATCCCAGTATCCTTGACAACATCATAATCGAGTTCTGACACGTCATCCATTTGTCTGCTGTATCTTAAAAGGTTTTCGATGATCTTGGATGACTGATAGCTTGATTAGATTGTCCTTCTCAGTTTGCAACTCCTTGACGAGTACATCTATCTGCTCGGTTTGTCCATCTGACTTTTTTATCAGCTGTTCGATCTAAGCATCTTGATTTTTCAACTGATCTTGTTGTTCTTTGTTTTGCTTTGTCAACTCTTCATCAGCTGGAGCCTTAGCCTCGATCAGTTGACTCTTGAGATTCTCAATCTCCTGAGTTTGGCTCGTAATCAGATCCTCCTTTTTGGTTAAGGAATCTTCAAGCTTGGCGAACTGAGCTTGAAGACTCTTAAACTCAACCGACTGCTGATGCAGTTCCTCACTGAGTTCTTGAAAATCATTCCAGGAGGGTTCCAACTCATCGCTCAAAGATTCCTGCAGGTTAGAAGTATTGGAAGAATTTAAGCGAGCAGGATTAGATTGTACCTCAATATCATCTTGGTCGGTTCCAAGTGCCATGAGGCATTGATCCGGACTGATGACTTTGTTGGTAGAAGTCAGTTCATCCTCATCTTCAGTGTCTGTGAAGATGTCCATATCATCAGCTGCCTCTTCAGCTACCATGGCCTTGTTCTTTGCAGTTTGCTTGGCCCTCAGTGCTTCTCTTTCCTTCTTTGAGAGGTCTGGGCAGTCAGCTTTGACAACGCTGCAATGTTCTGTTGCAGTTCCTCTCTGCTTGGCTCCTTTGCAGTTGTGTCGGCCGATCTGATTGGCCTTGACGATCTCGACTTTGAGTAGTCAGCTCGGAGGGCAACTGACTTTTATGCCGAGCCAACATCCTCAATTCTATTTGTCTGACCAGAGGGCTGCGATCTCCTTCTGTTGACCTTATACTCATTTCCTTTCAAGATTGAGAACAATCTTTCAGTTCTCATTTCACCAAGGTCAGCTCGGCTCTCGTGGATATTTGTGAAAGTATCCCACTCAGCCGGTAGAGCTTGCAACACTTTGAGGTTTATTTCTCTTAGAGTGTATTTTCCTTTCCGGATGGACTGGAATCTTCTGATGATGTCCATAAACCGGAGCTCTAGCTGATCGATAGTCTCATCAGATCGCAGACTGAAATTGTCGAAATCTTGACATGCATGCGAGAACTTGTTTTCCTTCGTCTCGTCGCTTCCTTCACTTAGCGAAGCCAGGATGTCCCACATCTCTTTTGCAGTCTCACACTCCTCTATCCAGGGCAGATAATCTTGTCCAACCATGGACATTATTGTGCTCTGAGCCCAGATATCCAGCTGGCTCACCTTGGCCTCTTCCGGAGTGTAGTCTTCTGGCTGTTTCTCCACATACTCCACCACTGCATCTCCATCGTTGGGATTTGTGGGAGTGCGAAGTATTCTGTCTTGTATGACGATTGGTCCAGAAGTGAGAACTTGTTGCATCCTATGATGCTTTGACAGAAGGATCTTCTTCATTCGAGTTCTCCATGATGTATAATTGACTACAGAGAACATGACTACGATCTTGTCCTTGACGTCCATCTGCACAAACAAAGACAGGACAAAAATGCGAGCAAGAGTGCACTAGCGTGAAAAGATCTGTTCAGTTGACCACTGAAGAAAATTCTCAAATTCACACCTCGTGAAACAGAGTCAGCAGTCTTTTGAACCACTGCTCTGATACCACTTGATGGTCCCGAAACGAGTTACTGGTGTATGGGGGGGGAGGGAATACACCAGTTAGGATTTAAAAACTTAAACCTGAAAAATCACTTCAACTGAGTAAAAGATGACTCAGTTGGAATTTCACAGCTGAGTAAGCGACCTCAGCTGGAAGAGTGAGGTTGTGCAGAATGTGGTGGAAAAATAAACTCGTTAAAAGCAACTCACGCAAAACAGCTCGGTTGGTCAAGAACCAAAACAGCTCGGTTGAAAATGTGCAAATGCGGTTTGTATGTCGGTTAGATTGATCAGATAAATATGCAAAAGCAACTGAATAAAAACAAACACAGACACACAGGATTTAACGTGGTTCGGAGATAATCCTCCTACGTCCACGGGGAGATGTGAATCCACACACCTCAGTCCAAGTTCTTCTGGACAGAACCACTCAGCTTACGCGGGCTGAGCAACCGTTAAGGATAAGTTTGCGGGTACTTATCGACCTTACAGCTTAGTTTCCGGGCACTAAACAGCCTATGTCAAGTTTGCGGGTACTTGACGACCTGACTACTCAATTGCAGGAAGAGTAAGATCCTAGCACACTTTTTAGGGTGTGAGAGTGGGTGGGATTTCCAACTATAGCTCGATCACGAATGAGAGCTGGATCTAAGGCTTGAATAAATACTCAAACTAAGATCAAAGACAGATTTTCACTCTAGAACTCTCAGCTACTAATGTTCTATCACACTTGAACTCTCAGCTGCTGATGTTCTTAGAATAGGATTTAAGCAGATTTTTCTTTCGCTTGATTCTCTTGTGATTGCACTTTTCTCTCTTGCTTCAGTCTGTCTCATCTATCTCTCGAATGAGAGAATGCCTCTATTTATAGGCGGAAAGAATCAACTAGCCGTTGGAGGAGCAGTTGATCTCTGATCGTTTGATAGCGATGGCTTGTCTCTCATCTCTGCAGACTTTCCCGATATGGCATCTGTGCTTTTCTGCATTCCATCTGAGACAGCCTTGTGTTGGGCCAGATGGGGTAGTGACTGAACGGTCAAACCCTCATGTGACTTCCATTTGAAATTCAAATCTTACCCTTTCTGACAGTCAACCTCGGTTCGTCGGTTGAAAGTCTTGATCTTCATCTGAGTGGTCTTCAGCTGATGTTCTGAACTGTTGGACTCTCAGCTGAATTTGAACTTCAAGCAGTTAATCTTCTTGTTTGAGTTCTACAACTGAGGTTCTGAAACTGAACACTCAGTTGTCTTTCTTGTATTTACACAGTTGGGTTTGTACCCTCAGATGACTTTCCTTTTCATCTGATGTTCTCTTCCTTTCTACTGTTTCTCATCTGATGAACGCTCAGTTGGTTTCCTTCACAACTGATGTTCTGAAGACTTCCCCTCATTCCATCTGAACATATGAACTCTCAGTTGTCCTTCATCATAACTGATGTTCTGCCTGAGTGATGCCTTGTTGCCATCTTTAGCTGGAGACCTGTAAAGATAAAATCTCAACTTTGCTCAAACAGCGAGCCTAAATTCTAACATTAGATTCTGGCAATATCTACTAGGTTGAGGTCAGTCGGTTTTGGAATTCATCAAAACTCATACTAATAAATTTCCCAACAATTTCCCCCTTTTTGATGATGCCGAAACCACTTACAACTTGAAACCACTACTGATCTAAACCTCACTAACTTATCTAAAATCTCAGCTGAAATTCCAGACAGTCTATAAGATAAAACATCAAAGGTTTAGTACAGTTATAACATGGTATTTAAAAGACTTTGTGATTCAGAGCTTGGACAATGAGGGATTGTTCATCAAGGTGAATCTTATAACTGAATAGTTTTCATTACAACTGATTGTTACAAAAGATAGGCTCAAAAACCGAAAATTACAACAGTTGCTAGAAAACTAACTGAGCTAGTATTGTAGCCCATACTTGCCAAAAATCCTTACAAAAATTTCCCTCTTAGCAGGTGACTCCTTGGAAATGTCCACTCCATGCTCCTTGCAAACCTGTCTCGCCTCAGATGCAATCTTCGTGCGGTTCGGGTAGCTGGAATCCGAGAGAAGAGGTGGCCGATAAGTAACCCTCTTGGGAACTGGAACAGTGTTCAGGTCCAGGTTGGCGTCAATCATGGCCCTCCTGAATTGACTGAACATGCCCGGGTCACCTGAGTGCAACTCGGTCAACGCCTCCTTGAACGCTCTCCTTGGGTCGTCAGTTGCGTAAACCTTCCTGTAATAGAAGTCGTTCACGAACTCCTGCTTGAACAGCTCCCACTCCTCATTCCACTCGGTCGGCATCCACTTGTCGGTATGCCTGAACCGACTCTCAACCTTGGACTTTAGAGGCAATCTTTGTTGCTTCAACCGAGCTTCCGCCTTTGATTGGATTTTATTGATGCGGCGTCGGCTGTGGGAGGCAACGTTGCGGTCCAGGTTCTGAGAAACCTTCTTCAGCTCAACCTCGAACTGGTTCACCCTTCTTGCCTGGCTGGCGGCAAACTTTCTAATCCAGCTCGGGTTCATGTAGTCCTTCTCCTCTACATCTATAGCCTTAGCCGCTGCAATGCACTCTTCGATTGTTATCCCGTCGAGTTCAGAATCCAGCTCGGCTGCGATCTCGGCTATGGAGCTGTAGGAAACTCCAATATTCTTTGCCTGCAAGTCCTTAGTCATTTTGGCTCCACCGACTTCGGTTGACTTGGCAGCAGCAGACTTCCTCCTCCTCAACTGAGATTTGGATGGTTTAGCAGCTGGCACTCCTTCTTCTTGGGTCTCTTCTTCTTCCTGTGCTTCACCCTCCGTCTCATTCTCTTCCCCCTTTTTGGCATCAGCAACAAGGCTTGCTATTGAACCGTCCAGAGAGTTGAGTTTGGCCTCGGTGGATTGAACACGGTTGAAGAGTTCATCGACCGCACACTCCAGCTCGATCTTCTTCGCCAGTTTGGAGTCCTGGCGCTCTTGTTCTGCCTTCTTCAAGACAGAGAGGTTGTCGTTGACCTCTGTCTGAAAGGCAACGAACTCAGCCCAACGCGACTCGAACCGGGACTCCCATTCAGCATCCTGCGTCTGTTGGGACTTGGCCAGATTTGAGTCAGCCAAGGACTTGAAGACGTTCACTTCTGACTTCAAGCCCAACAGAGTGAGGTTCTGAAACTGAACACTCAGTTGTCTTCCTTGTATTTACACAGTTGGGTTTGAACCCTCAGATGACTTTCCTTTTCATCTGATGTTCTCTTCCTTTCTACTGTTTCTCATCTTATGAACGCTCAGTTGGTTTCCTTCACAACTGATGTTCTGAAGACTTCCCTCTCATTCCATCTGAACATATGAACTCTCAGTTGTCCTTCATCATAACTGATGTTCTGTCTGAGTGATGCCTTGTTGCCATCTTTAGCTGGAGACCTGTAAAGATAAAATCTCAACTTTGCTTAAACAGCGAGCCTAAATTCTAACATTAGGTTCTGGCAACATCTACTCGGTTGGGGTCAGTCGGTTTTGGAATTCATCAAAACTCATACTAATAAATTTCCCAACACGTGTTTCTTTAAAATTTTTGTAGGATGGCTAGGACTCGTGTCACGGCTCGGAAGAGCCAGCCTTTAGCCTCGTGCGAGCGCACCATAGTAGACATGCTGCAGGACGAGTACTACGAGTTCGAGGTGGACTACGGAGAGGAGGACGTAGGACAGATTGTTAGTAACTTTTCTTCAGTTTACTACCCAGTGCGACACTTGATCCGGAAGAGTAAGGCGATCTTCGACCTGATTGTTCACCTACCGGACGAGTGGCGCGGTTGGGCCCACCATGCAGCGTGGTACTTCTTGGGGATTTTCGGCGACGACACTGAGCCGACCGGCAACTATGCCAGATTTGCCCTGTGTATACACAGGAGGTTCTTCGAGAGCAGATTCATGTTTCTCCTCCCATTAGAGCCACACCTTCCCTACAGTCAGTTTCCAGCTGAGACAGAGCCAGAACACCTCGACTTAGACCCAGAGCTTGTCGCCCTATTGGAGTTGCCACCAGACAGTGTACCGAGTGAGGAGGAGGACGCAGAGTCCGAGCAGTTAGAGGAGGACGCAGAGTCCGGGCAGTTAGAGGAGGGCGCGGAGTTAGGACAGCTGGAGGAGGACGAGGACACAACAGTTACACCTGAGTCACCACCAGTCGGTCAGCAGATCGAGGAGTTGATCCCAGGGCCGGGATTCGTGGAGGTTGACGCTGAGACAGCCGCGCTGTTAGGGTTGTATTCACCTTTTGTGCCGGATGTCTGTGTTAGAGTCAGGGGACCGTTGGAGACGAGACTATACAGGGAGGAGCCAGACCACCGAGAGACCGACGCGGAGCTTGCCGCCTTGTTAGAGTTACCTTCTCCACTCACGCCGCTCGAGGAGATCTGTGCAAAGTGGGGAATAGTCAGAGAGCGGATGGAGGCAGGACCGTCCAGGGTCCGTTCTAGAGAGGACTTCGAGTCAGGTTCAGATTCAGTTCCCGAGCACCTTCTTCCCCTGAAGAAGCGTGCGATAGAGGTCAGCGAGGACTACTTGGTTTCCGACCTGGAGGAGACGGTTTCAGAGGCACCCTCGCCCACCCTGCTTACACTTGACGACGGTTCTACTCTGAGGGTGGACGAGGCACTACAGCTTGTTTTTGGTTCAGAGTCCGAGGAGGAGGACCCGGACGAGGACCCGAAGGAGGACCCGGACGAGGATCCGGAGGAGGATCCGGAGGAGGATCCGGAGGAGGACCCAGAGGAGGACTCTTAGGATTTTTGCAGGCCATAGGGGGGTAGTTTTTGGACTCGACTGTAGTTTAGTTGAGCAGAGCGTTGTAGACGCGGGTAAATATCAGTAGTAGTAGTAGTAGCTCTTTGTCCTGTATAGAGTCGGATCAGTAACTAGTTAGTTTTTGTAGTACTCTAGCGGATACGAAATTTTATGAATCGTTTCCGTTCTAGTACTTTAGTAGGTAGGAAGGTTGCATCAAACCGTGCGAATCAAATAAACCGAGAAGAATTGTCAAGAAAATAATAGTCGAGTTAAGAATTGAGAATCAAGTTAGAAATGGAAAGGAAATTAAAGAGAATTTGTTTTGATTGAGTAAAAGCTATAAAATGCTTCATAAGATAATAAATTTAGAACAAAGAATTGTTATAAGCCGAGAAAAGACAAATTAAATTGTTTAAGTCTTTAGAAAAAGAAATTTCATAATCGAGTTAAATTCTATTGTTTAAATCAAATGAATGTTAAGGTGTGTTGAAGTATGTTTGATTTATTTGAATTCATTATATGATTGAATAAGTACTTAAATGCATGATATTAATTGTGATGTGAAGAATTACTAAATTTTTTGTATGCAAGATGATGGAATTATTGATTTATTAAATCAAGAAGTGATTTAGTTTTAAAAAAAGAAGATCGAGTAATGGAATGTAGATAGACGACGTTCATAATTAAAGCGACAAGTGTAAGACATTGGTTTAATATTAACCAATCATCGAGTAGAGTTAATAGTTTAAAGACGAAAGAGCGAGATCCTTTAGAAAAGTTAAAGCGAAGAGAGAATCGACTCAAATAGAAGTCCTTCAGTTGAGTTCAATGCCTTTTTGTCCGTCTTTGCATGTCTTAATTTCTTTATCGATGTCGAACTATGAAGGATCGAGCCGGACAGATCACTAAGCAAGGACAAATAGCCCTTAAACCGCCTAGCTAGAATCTTCGAAAGTCAGGTGGGCTTTTCTGAACCAAAACTATCGATGAACATTAGTTATGCTAATTGAGTATTATTATATGATTTTAAATGCGATTGACTTGCCGTTTTTATTGAAGTTTGGTATGTGTTGTCATCTGTTTATGTGAAGATGTTATTATCCTGTGGAAGGCAGGAAACCCACGTGTGGTATGTTAAATGTTGAGGTGACTGTGAGCCTTGCTTCGGTTAGGCCGGTCACAGTGTTCGAGAAGGAGACCTACTTCTCGGCACAGTAAGATTGATTGTGACAGATGATGCATACTATTATATATTGTTTGACTGCGCAGCCTGTTTAAAAAGAAAATGTCTTTAACATGCACAAGTAAAACTGTTTTTAACTGCTTAAGTACTTGTGACGTTCGGCAAGGCAAGTTCAATTGTTATAGCTTTAAAAAGCATCTTTATTCAAATGTTTTGGCTTGTGTTCATTGAGTACGTAGTACTCAGCCCTGCGTGTGTTTCTAAACGTGCAGGTTGACTGGATGGCGATGGTATGGATACTTGGTGGTGTGGTGTGGTTATTTTGGTTGAGTAGAGTTGAATATCAGACTGGCGTTTGTACGTCTTCATACGTGCAAATGTTGAGTTTTGATGCTAGTTTCCGCTGCAACCCTTTTAAATTGATGTCTGTTGATACTTATACTCTGATACTCATGTTTTTTATTCCGAGTGTTGTGCTCGATGATTTTGAATACTTGTTGAATTCTTAACTTCTGGACTTGTGCTTCCGAGCTATAGGCTCGTTGACTTGAACGTTTTATTGAATCTGGTTCTCTTGACTTGGTATATGTTTGTATTTGCACCTTTGATGGCATCTTATCCCCGTCAGTATGAAATACTTATTTATATTCCTATTTTATGAGATTTTGAGATGCTTGGATATTACTTCGTTATATTTTTGGAAGCCTTTTTCGATTGCCTTACTTTTCATTATCGTTTTCCCCGAGCATGTTCCCCTTATTTGAGTTGATTGTTAGTTGTTTAGGTTGTGTTGTTATTCGTAAGTCGCACCTCGAGAGTCGGGGCGTGACACAAAGGGGGCTAACTAATCGATCGGATTCTGAGTTAACCGGAAGGGTTTTCTAGAGTTAGTGTACACGGTAGCCGGTGTGTGTGGTACTCTGTTGAGGGGTAGCCAGCCACGGTGAATAGAATGTGCGCGGAAGAAGTATACTCTTTCCCGGCATTGAAACAGAAGTTGGGCAAGTTGAACGTAACATCTGTCAGAAAAATGTTTGATCAAGCTATTGTGAAAGGAAAATGTTTAGTAAGCATGGGCCTTTGAAAGGAAAACCCCGATGTGTTACTATTTGAGATGCCTGATTAATCTATACTCTTATGATATGTTTTCGGCACTGTGCCCACTAAGTATGTTTATACTTAGCCCTGCATGTATTTATAAATGTGCAGGTTGAGTGACGGAAGCAGCAGAGGTTGAGTAGAGTTGTATATATGAAAGAAGATCAGTGTGCCAGTTCTACGTTATTCCGCTGCAAAACTATTTCATTTTGATATATAACTTTTGGTCTAAGTTTCATACATTAAACTTAGTCTACTCTGATAACAAACTTCATCGAGTGATCCTTCGAGATCGACTCTCTTTTGTTAATGAAATCGGTTCATAGATATCATCTTGTTTAATATTATTAGTTAAGGTATCTATTCAGTATTTATTCCCCCTTCTTCCCCGCTTCTTTAATCCAACCCCTAGTCGCACCCCGGCTTTGCCGTCCCTCGGGATTTGGGGCTATGACAAATTTCTTCCACCAATATGAAACCATATATCCATCGGATTAGCAACGGCCACAATTACCTCTCTATCGATGACCATTTGAAGCGCTTTCCCGCACGTTTTATCCTCATTCCATCTCAAAAAATGCCCTAAAGCACCAACAGAGAATGTTCTAACGAGCTCTGCACCTCCAACTTCGAAGTCGTTTCTGTATCGGTTCCAACATGCTGATCTTGTTATGCGTGTTCACCACGCAAGTCACATCTTGTAACGTTTTACGTACCCAACACCAACCATGCTGAAATAGAAATAAATAAAAATTACAAAACAGAATTAAAAAAATAAAAAAGCGTGACAAATTCTTTTTAAACGTGACAAATTATACATCTAACCATAATAGATCAATCAGGAATCATTAAATATTTAAATCAATTCCAGATACTAATTTAAATCATAATCATAGCATAAAAACATATTAACTAAGCAAAAACTGTACAAATCTAAAAAAACATACAATTCTTATAAAAGAAGTTACGCCCTGTATTCTTTTTTAGCCATCTGTATATTTTTTTTAATTGTTAATCTATCTAATTTCTATCTAATTTCCGTTCTTCTGTTCTTCCATCCTTTCCTTAGTGCTGGCTTCCTCCTTCATCGTAAAATAATCACACTTTAAAATCGGTCGTAAAAGATAATCGATCATGGAAATTCGAATTAGGTTTTAGTCGTTTTGTTTCTTTAGGCATTTGCACGCTACTAGTTTCTTTTTAATTAAACGGGAACGAGACTTGAACAAATCTCGTTTAGAACTTGAAAGGTTTCATACTCGACTCTTAGGTCAGTAGAAAAGATAGTCGTTAACTTATTACGGCTTAAACGATCGAAAGAAACTAAGTTGCGAAGAAAACAACTTAGGAATTCAAGTTCTGAAAAATCACTGCGCAATGCAGTAGTTCTGGGGACTGCCCAGAACAGAGGAATTGGAAACAGGGGATATTCCCTGTACCGTTAGAAAGCTTGGAATGTCTAGGAAATTGGTTTTCTTCTTCAATTAACATCATTAATCCATTTATCCAACTACTACAACATCAATTAACCAATTACAAGACTCATTACATCATTAATTTGAAATCCAAGTGAAACCCTAACCTAAAATTTCGGTCCTCTTCAAATTCATAGGGCTTTTTATTTCTTTTTGATTAATTCACTAATTAAACTACTCCTAAGTCTAATTATATCATCAATTTGAAGAATACAACATCCTAATGAGAAGCCTTAAAAATCGGTTCAAAAGAATTTAGGGTTCTTGAATTTTTCTCATCAATTTAACCCTAGAAATCCATCTCTAATACATCTAATTGAATTAATTAAAGCTCAAATCATTATCCTAATTCATCTACCCATTTTCGATCAACAAGAAAAATAAAGAAAAAGAGAATCTAATTGGATAGATTAGGAGAGGACAAGAATACCTTGATTATTAATGAAAGAAGTATTGAAATTCGATGGAAGATTACTGACTTGTGAGCTTGGATCTTGAAGAAAGCTTGAGGATGCTTCAATGGTGGAAAAGAAAATGGAAGTATAGCATATGTGTGAGTGTTTCGGTTATGGGGGGAGGGAAGAAAGGGTGGATGACAAGGTTATTTAGAATAGTAACTACATTAGGTGTCCAAAAAAAATAAAAATATCCTAATGGTGACTCATAAGGTTAATACATTATAAAAAATGAAATATCTATGCTAGAGAGAGAGGTGAAGTCGGCAAAGAGGGCGAGAAAAGGAGAAATACGCGTTTTTCCGGCGTGATACGATGTTACGGAAATCGAAAGACGAAAAACGTATCTTGGCACAAAATCGTCAAATTCCGATTCTACCATAAATTCTAACGTATTTAACTTTTTCGGAAAGTAATATTTAAAAACTTAATTCCGACAAAAACTCGGGACGTCACAGTCCGAGTTTCGTCCGGAAAATAAAAAAAACGAACTTTCTTGGGCGAGTTCGTATCGCGATTTCATGAATGTAAAAATCAGGTGGTTTTCCGTTCTGAGTTCTAGAACTAAAAAGTTTTCGTACGCGATAACCCTAAATACAGTAGTCATCTAACTGACTTCCGTAATTTATTTTCGGAAACGGATTTCACCGTTAGTTTTAGAATTCAAAATCGTAAACTTAGGCGTGCAAAGCCATTTTTATTATTAACTTTAAATTTTTAAGACTGTACGGAATTTCTGGGGTATTACAATATTATGATTAAACATAATAATTGTATTAAATGAAACTTAATTTATTAATTATTCGATTAATATATCATTAAACTAACTAAAAGCCTCCACATAACACGAATTAACATTATAAAGAACCATAATTTACGAAATCATCATGATAAGTTCTTAAACTAAATTAACTAATGTAAATGTAAACAAAAAGCATACAGATCGGTGTAAAACTATACATGTCGGACAATCATGAACACCATATATGTCCGATCTGTATAGTTTTGTGTCGATCTGTAGAGAAATTGACCTCTTCTAGATGTTTCATATCCACTTCTCTTGGTTCTTCAATGTTTTTGATTTTTTTCTTTCCGAACGTGATAACGAAGTCATAATTTATTGTAGGATTTGAAGGATTAAGTTTTTGAACGGTAAAATTTGATACATGGGAGGGGAAAGGAGTAATTTGTATGGATGTGTATGGGGAAGGAGAATCTGTATGGATGTGTATGGGGAAGGAGTAATCTGTATGGAATTTTATAGGGAAAGGAAGATCTGTATGGAATCCTATGGATGTGAATGGGACGAAGCCAATTATTTTGTTTTTTACCGTTCTATCATTTTTAGTGGGAGAATAAATTCTCATTCAAGAATCTCTGTGAGGTGGGTGGGGGTTATTCAATCACTAAAGAGAGAAAAAATCGGTACGTGTTTCCTCCCTTTACTTTACTTACATACATGCAGATAGGGTTAGGGTTTAAAGAATAAAAAACTGATAGAAAGTGGGGGCTCAAGAGAGAGAAAATTCGATCAAGGGAGAATCTGGAAGAGAGAGATTCTCTTAAATCTGAAAAGGTAAAAGAAGTGGGCCAAGTAGGTATGGAGAGTAGATAATTATCAAAGTGGGTATGAGAAGTACATGTTATCCCTATAGTTGGTATTTTGAATTTTCACTCTACTATTTTTCCTAGATTTTATGTTTGGCGATTTAAGGAAATATTACTCATCAACAATCCAAGTATGTTCCCATTGTGTTTTATGTCACCCACTACCAAACATTTTCTAACTTCTCTTATTTATTTCTTTCTTTTCTATTACAAACACACAAAATTTACGATCAATATCACAAATAGAAAAAAATTATCTAGATTAAGATGACACGAAATCGGTTGTATGTACAGTAGTCGTGCCCAAACTAGCCGGTCCGGCGGGCTCGAACTGGAACCGGCCTGGAAGTCAACGGGCTTTAATCGGACTGTCGGTCAACGGGCCCAAACCGGAACCGTAACCGGCTGTGGCTGGGCCGGTTAAGGTTCAAACTTTCGCCGAACCATAACCGTCGGTTCGTTACAAAAAAAAAGGATATAACCGTTGATAAATCAATGGCTGAGATTGAATATGGTGCGGATCGGTGACGTTGAACTGGCAGTTCAAACGTCGAACCGTCGGTTAACCGCCGAAACCGGCATTTTCTTCTTCTTCTCTCAATCCATTATTCTTCTCTTATTTTCTTCTTCTTCTAAGTTATAATTCTCTTCAAAAAATTCAATTTCAATTCATCATTCCAACTCTAAATTAATAATGTCTCCTAGAAGATCTACTCTTCATAAGCTCTTCACCAAACATTACACCCGTGGTGAGCCATTGCCCAACTTTAAAAGGGCAACTTATCATGTTCGTTGCAATTATTGCAATTGCGTTTTTAAGTGGACAATTGGTGGAGGTTGTGGCACGCTACTTCGTCACATTCAAGTGATTCATCCAAATGAACTTGACAATCGTGACCGGAGTGAAATGAGTAATTGTGATTTGGGTGTAATGTTTGTACTTTGTAGTGTTTATTTTCATTTCAACTTTGAATTAAAATTTGTTGTTGTAGTGTTTGTAATTTCTTGGTAATGTTTATGTTTGTAATTTCTTCGTAATGTTCACTTCTATTCAAGTTTGTATTATTTATGTTTTTTTTCCTAAATTCCTCAACAACTTAGAAAAAAATGAAAACTGACGGTTTTAACCGGAACTGGCCGGTTTTTAATCGGAACAAGAACAGGCGGTTTTTGGGCCCGGCCCGTAACCGGAAATAGTGTTGTCGAGCCAGTTAAGGTCCATTCCTCGCCGAACCGTGAATCGGCGCTTCAAGGCCCGAAACCGGCAGGCCTTAAACCGTGAACAGGTCTAATGTACATTATACATTCTACATATACATCGTAATTAGCCATTATTACATTTTCGAATAGACGAATCTAGGTTGATATAATTAATATTTTTTTTTTATTATATCATGAAAAATACTTTGTGAGTCTGTTATATATTATGGGATGATAAAATTATAATTGTTGTTGCAGTAGAAGCATAAAGTTATAAGAGTAACACTCCAGTGCAACCGGTCTCACATTGTGAGACAGGCGCGTGGCGCGTGCACTTCACGCGTGCGCTTCCCACGCGAAGCGCGTGTTGTGCACGCGCCTTTTTTTTTTTTTTTGGTCCATATGCTCACCACCACATATTCATATGCACACCACTTAATGTTTATATGCACACCGAAGAGTTACGATATGCACCAACTTTTTCCAATTATTTTTTTTCATTTTTTTATTTACAGTTTTTTTTTTCGACGACAGAGCCGAGTTCCGATTTTACGGCTCCGTCTTCGCTTCAATTACTAATATAAAGATAATCATCGGGCAACAATTTGAATTTTTCGGCTCGCTCCAAGGCCTTCGGCTCCCCTCGCTCGAATCTTGGCCAAAGAGAAGCGGCAAACAAAACAACGAGATGCAAACAAAAAAAAAGAGTGCAAAATAAATTTAGAAATTTAAAAAATAAAAATTGAAAAATTGGTTGTGCATATACAAATACAACGTGATGCATATCGGTGAACATGGTTGTGCATGTGGATATACTTTGAAGTGTATATGACTTGATCATAAATAACAACTGGAAAAAGATTGTGCATATCAACATAAAGTGCAGTGCATATGAATATATGGTAATGTGCATATGGACTTATTGCCAAAAAACAAAACTCGGAAAAAAAATAAAGTCAACGGGGTCAACCCGGATCCGAACCGGGTCAACCGTCTCATTGGAGCATTTGCCAAGTTATAACCATACAAATCAGCAACAAAAAAAATTTATGAGATTATAAATTTGCTAAAATCACAATGTGCTTTAATTGCAAACTTGTTTAGTATTCCAAAGTGTTATCTGAAACGAAAAAAATAAAATTATAGTTAAGATATCATAAATATACACCTTACTTTTGTCAAGTGTAAAGAGAAAAGTATTACACATTTGACTCTAGAAACCTGATTCAAGCTAGTATGAATTATTAGGTGGGCAAAATCTACAAATTAGTCGATGGATAAATAGGAGGGAAACAAAGCAATACTCTCTCCGTCCATGAATCATATCTCCATTTGGATTCCGACACGAAAAATAAGAAAGGTGATAAAGTTGTTTTGAGTGGGGTAAAAATTAGAATGTAGGGGTAGTAGGATAATGACAAAAAAACAATGGTAATGACAAAAAAGATGTGGTATTGACAAAAAAGAGGTGGTATTGACCAAAAAGTGGGAATAAAGTTGTTGTGATGATAAAAAAATAGGAATAAAGTTGTTGTTAGGTGGAACCACCGATGGCAAATGATAGTAAATAAAGGAAAAGTAGGAGGGTATGGTTGTATAAAAAGGTAAGTAGGGATTTGATTCATGGACAAAAAAATGTGGGTAAGTAGGGATTTGATTCGTGGACGGAGGGAGTATATTTTATTATTTTTTTTTTGGTCTATGTTGGATTTAAAAAGTAAATATCTGATATAATATCCCTTTTGTGTGAACTTTTGAAGATTATATATTACAGAGACTAGAAAATTCATCACAAATTTGCGAGTATTGATCTCAAAAACATGAGTGCATGAAAACACTTGTAGATCTGTTGGAGACTAAATTGTGAATGTATGAAAATATGAAAATTGTTCAAATTAACAGGTGCATTGATATTTCATGCAAGCCAAAACAAGTTGCAAAAATTCATCACTACAACTTCTTCAGTCACCTCAATACAGCAGCAGCTTGTTACACATAAAACACAGATCAAAAATCACAAATCAATTGCAAATTGATCTCAAATAAGAACTACTAAGAGAAAGGAAGGAAAAAATTCAGGATATTTGTGCCATTTAACCTCAAACATGGAGCCATTTCTTACTATTAACACGGTCTCATTCACCGCTCACGAAAAAATAATATAGCACAAAAAATCAAAATATGAATATTCAGTTGTCGATCTCCGACTGAGGAATAATACATATATCACTTAACAATCTGGAGATGCTGATGAAAGTTAGTTACCAAATTATATTTAATCTTTGGATTGGAGTGCATACCGTCTTTCATTTGCTGAAGAGTTGTCGAACAAAATCACATGAGCAGCAAGCAGCATGCAAAACCAATAAGAAATACCTGTTTTAGACCATACTGCTCCTTTAATTCTATTCAACCACATTTCACTCCCTTAACCATCTGTAGCAACTGCCAAGAAACTGGGTTCCTCCGCCTCAATCCCTCGACTCTCCATCAACCTGAAACGTTTGACTTCATTTTATCGACTCCCCTGCTGCCATCATTGCGTTCCACCCAACTGCATTCAAGTTCATCAGAAGCTCTTCTCGCCTCCTCAAATATCCCAAGCTTCCCATATCCATCATTCAACACTGTCACCACAAAGCTAAAACATGGAGAAAAAGTAATAGTAGAAGATGAAGAACTGTATGTGCAGAAAAACTACCCCGCTTCTTTTCCTTGTAACCTCCAAAAGTCAAGACTTTCATTCAAACTTCTTTGAATTAAAACTTTTTTAATCATATGAGCTCATTTTTCCATTGTTTCACTCTTTTTACTTCTCAACTTTTAAGAGCTTATAGCATCTTATGTGCACAGTCAGCCATGCCTTAAGTTAAATAGAGCACAAAAGAAGCAGAAAACCAGCATAAATAGGCTCATTTTTGTACACCGTCTCAAGTAACATTTGAACATTTCTTTTTTCAAGCAGTGAATGTATTACATAGATAAAATAGCATCATCAATGTGCATTGGAAAGTTAAGGATAGACATTGCATCTAATACTATGATAGTACTAAACAGACTGTTTGCTACAGCCTCGACAGATGAGACCTCTATCTAGCTACAACCTCGCTTTATTTTCAGCCCACTGATACTCATCATTCTTCTCATCTTTGAACCCTCGTCCCACATTCCTGCATCAGCATAGATATTTGATAAAGGAATAGTCTTGAGAGTCCAAATTGCAAAAGCAATTTTGCTGCCATTTCTGCCACCTTCACAATCCTGTGCATCTTACAATTACCAAGAAGATTTCACCAAATCCCATCATTAGCCTTTAAAAGCATATCTTGAATAGGCTTCAGAGCATCAATAATTCGGCCATACCTTCCAAGTGCATCAACATCAGACTTATAATGCTCAATCTTTGGTTCTAATCCATACTCACTTTGCATTACATGCATCTTACACTTACCAAGAAGATTTCTCGAGATCCCATCGTTGGCCTTTAAAGGCATATCTCGAATAAGCTTCAAAGCATCAATGATTCGGCCTGACCTTCCTAGTGCATCAACAATAGAGTTCTAATCCATACTCATTGTGCATTACATAGTGAAATGCTTCATCTACAAGACCACTATGTCCACAAGCACGGAGGACTAGTGAAATAATTGCACGACTTTCTCAATCACCGTTTTTTCAAACTACAAAGCCTCATTCCCATATCCATAGTCACCAAAACAATACAAGTCCAAGCCACAAAGATCATGGTTGGATGATTTTTGAAACCTTGAGCCTGCATGTTTCCACATTTGAGTACATATCAACTAGTGAATTGAAGATGAACAAATGTGACCACATCCAACATATTGCATTTTGCATACATATCCAACATAGGAGTTTGATTTTACTAAGCACTTTCAAACCCTTATTCCACTATAACTCCATGGACTTGTAACCCAATAACATAATCTTTCAAACTCGCACACGCTTTCAAATCAAGAGAAAAACACAGCTCATTGGATGCCACAGCGTCTCTCCCCATCATCAAAAAAACCTGTACCGACTTCAAACAGTTCCCATTCTGCAAATATCCTGACAACAAATACTTCCAAGAAATCAAATTTATCTCAGGCATCAAGTAGAAAAGTGACTGCACCAACCCCGTTTTCCCATTAACGGAATATCCAAACATCATCATGGTCCAAGTCAAGCAATTCCTATCAGGCATTTCGTCGAACACATTGGCTGCACACTCCAACGCATAGCAATTTATATTGATCTGGATCAAACAACTGTCAACAAAACCTGTGGGTTTGAACCTAGATACAATCATTCGGGCCTGGGCTCGCCTGCCGGGTTGGCGTACCTTTCTCTTTGAGCATTCTTGAAATGTATGTTGGGGAAAAGTGTTTCTGTATAGTGGATTCTCCGCTGCAAACGTAGAGGTTCAAGAGATTATAATTTATAGCCGGATTGAAATTGAAAATCCAGAAAGTGAACAATAAACCTACGACCTAACTAACAGGATCGATTCTAGAGACTCGTACCTATGTATTCTTGATTCCTCAGGAGGCAAGAAACCAAGTCTGGTGGATGAACCATGGCTGCTCGACCGGAGCGTGGTTAACAGCAACCACCGGGGCTCCGTTACTGATGCAGTTTCACGGTTGGCTTTGGCTATCCGAGATGGTCTTGCGGCTGCTGAGACTTGCATCACCCCCCTTTTCTCTTAAAGTGAACAATAACCCTAATCGTCATCACTTATTTTGGTCGTTAAAGGTATTACTCTCTCGGTCCCCAAAACAAATCCGCATTTGAAGTTCGACACGAAAAATAAGAAAATTGAAAAAGCTACTCTCTCCGTATTTTTATAAAAATCATGTTTCACATTTTTCCACCATATTTTTATAAAAGCTCTGTTCTACTTTTTGTACCATTATACCCTTATTCCTTTATCAAATTACTATCCCTTGTCATTGTGACCCCACATTTAACCAATATTATTTTCACTAATTATTCTAACTAGACATAATTAACCTACGCCCAAATCCATTTCACTATACCCACTCTCACACTTATCCACCAGCCCAACTTGATCCATTTCTCTCTCTCAATCCATTTTCTCTGTCCATTTGTGTCTCTCGATCCTTCTCCATATCTCTCTGTCTTCACTCTCACCACCCTCCAAACCCTAGATCGGTGTTGTCTTCCATCTCTCTCTCTCGATCCATTTCTCCATATCTCTTTGTCTCGATCCCATTCTCTCTTTCATGATGAACTCCGATCAACTCTCGACCAATGATTTTTGGTCTGATTCTGAAAACCCTAGATGCTATTATTTGGATTCGCCGACTTTCACCCATTCATGGGAATCGGCGGCGGAATCCATCGAGATGGTGCCTGAAACTTCTTTCTCGCCGGCCGATGATGTCGAGGCTGAGGTCGGAGCTACTGCCTCCCTTACTTCTCTGACGGTGCTTGGTGCCAGAAAAGAGGGCTCCTTCTGTGACGCCGCACCCCACGTCAGATCGGTGCTTGGTGCCTGTCCCGTGTTTCTCGCCGGCCGATGATGTCGAAGCTAAAGTCAGATCTGCTGCCTTCCTTACTTCTCTGACGCTCTGCAGATGTGCAGGTCTCCGGTGCTTGGTGCCGGAAAAGAGGGCTCCTTCTGTGACGTCGCACCCCACGTCAGATCGGTGCTTGGTGCAAGTCCCGTGTTTCTCGCTGGCCGATGATGTTGAAGCTGAGGTCAGATCTGCTGCCTCCCTTACTTCTCCGACGCTCTGTGACGCCGCACCACACGTCAGTGTCCCTTCTGTGACGCCGCACCCCACATCAGTCCGATGCTTGGTGCCAGAACAGGAAAAACCTTCTGTGACGCCGACGACATGTGATGATCCCTCTTCCTTGTCTGCACAACGAGGGAGGATCCTGGCTTGGGGCGCAGACTATCAACGGGAGCTTCAAAGTCGGCCTCCAGCTTATATGACACCTGATGAACAATACAGATATTTGATATCTGAGTGTTCGAAGCTCGATGCAAGAAGGGAGGAAATTCTGGCCTGGGCTTCTCATCACCAAAACTAGGTGATTTTGTTCTTATTTACACACTGTGTTGAATGCCTGGTGATGGCTGGTGAATTTGTATTTTATTGTTGTTGTGGGGGTGGTTGGTGATGCCTTTGCATTTTTTCTATGATGAATATGTAGATACCTTCAACTCATTGATGCCTTGTTCATATGATGAATATGTGGATGTCTTTTTTCTATGATGAATCTGTGAATATGTGGCTGATTCATTCATCACTTAAACTCATTGATGCCTTAAACTCATTGCTGCCTTGTTCATATGATAAGTATGTGAATGCTTAAGTCTATGATGAATATGTGAATATGTGGCTGATTCCTGCTGCCTTAAACTCATTGAAGCCTTAAACTCATTGCTGCCTTGTTCATATGATGAATATGTGAATGCTTAAGTCTATGATGAATATGTGAATATGTGGTTGATTCCTGCTGCCTTAAACTCCTTGCTGCCTTAAACTCATTGATGCCACCACTAGTTCTTCATGTTCTAGTTTATGAGGCAGAAATGAGATCACTAAAAGTTAATGATGCAAAATACTTTGATTAATCAAAGTGCTGAGACTACATGGGTTCATTACATGGATCATTTACATTCCAAACAACAGTAAAACTACATTTATACCTGTTGTTTTTCCCTGTAAACCCTTGACAAAAAAACTGCCCTTAACAAAAAAACTGCACTACTTCACTAATCTTGTTCATGCAATTGCACATCCTTCATTCCTTCAATTAAGTTCTCAATGTTGTGTATTAGCTTATCTCCAATGTCATGTACTGCTAGGTATGCAAATGCTTCTTTAATTGCATCCTCTTCAATTGAAAGGGTCTCTGGTAGTGTTCCTTGCAGCTTCATTGCTCCCTTACCCATGTGTGGTATGTTGTATTCATTGTTGCCTCTTTGTTTGATTATCTCTATGTGACATCCTTAGAGAGTTAGGAACACATCATTGATTTTGTCACTTGGAAAACCTTCAAATGCATCATGTACATTCTTGATTAACCCTTCCACAGTAGTAACATTCTTCTGATCCTTCAGAGACTGAATTGCTCTTGAAAATCCCTAGTCACACACATTAGTATCTAGTGAATTTGCTGATTGATTGATCAATTGGATATTGAACCCATGTGACTGTGCTATTGCTTGAAATTCCTGATCATTGTTACTGATGTGAGGCCTTGCATTATCTTGCAGTATTAATAATGGTCCCGATACGAGTTCTGGTATATGGGGGGGAATACACCAGATAGGAACTTTAAAAATAACCCCCGAAAAAATACCACAACTGAGTAAGAAGACTCAGCTGGAATCACAACTGAGTAAGAAAACTCAGCTGGAAGAGTGGTGCTGTGCGGAATGTGGTGGATACAAAAACAACTCGTATAAAACAACTCACGCTCAGATGCAAGGTCGGTCAACAACCAAATCAGTTGAAATGTAAAGATGCAGTTTTGAGTGTTGGTTAGTTGGACAGTTAGATATGCAGAAAGTAACTGAACTGAAAACACAAAAGCACAAAGGAATTACGTGGATCGGAGAGAACTCCTACGTCCACGGGGAGTTGTGAGTCCACACAACTCAGTCCAAATTCTTTAGGATAGCTACCACAAAGCTTACGCGGGCTTTGCAACCGTACAGATAAGTTTGCGGGTACTTATCAACCTTTCTACTCAATTTCGGGAAGAGCAGGATCCTAACAACCTTTTTAGGGGATGTGTATAAGGGTGGGTTTTTCAACTACTAGCTCTAACAAAGAAGTGAGCTAGAATCTAAGCTTGAACGAATGAAGACTCAAACTAAGATCGAAAACACCAAGACAGATTCTAACTCTCTATGAACTCTCAGCTAGTAATGTTCTTAGAAAGAGAATAATTGCAGTTTAGCTTGTGCGCAGTATAACGTCGTTCTTTCGCTCTTCTGTCTCTTGTCTTGATGAATGAATGAATGCCTCTATTTATAGGCGGTGAGGATCAACTAGTCGTTAGAAGAGCCGTTGATCTCTGTTTTGTGAAAGCGATGGCTTGTCTCTCATCTCTGCAGATTTTCCCGATTTGGCAACTGTGAACTTCTGCTTTCCTTCTGAGATAACCTTGTGTTGGGCCAAATGAGGTAATGACAGAACGTCAAACCTTCACGTGACTTCCTATTTGAAATTCAAATTTCAACCTTTGTCTTTCAACATTGGTTAGTCGATTGAAACGTTTGATCTTCATCTGAGTGGTCTTCAGCTGATGTTCCATCTGATCGCTACCTTCATCTGACATTCTGTCTGAAGAGGAACAGTTGAACCCTCAGCTGCCTTGAACTTCATGTTGTCGATTTATCAGATTGAGTCCTGCAACTGATGTTCCACATCCGAGTTTCCATCTGTAGTTCTATCCGAGTATAGCTATGTTGTCGTCTTCAGCTGGAGTCCTGTAAAGATAAAATCTGAACATTGCTCAAACAGCGAGCCTAAATACTAACATTAGGATATGGCAACATCTACTCGGTTGGGGTCAGTTGGTTTTGGAATCAATCAAAACTTTACTAAATTTCCCAACAATTTCCCCCTTTTTTATGATGCCAAAACCCTACTTATCTAAACCCCACTGACCTATCTATAATCTCAGCTGAAATTCTAGACAGTCTATAAGGTTAAACATCAAAAGGTTAGCGCAGTTATAACATGGTATTGAAATAGCTTTGCGATTCAGAGCTTGGACAACTGGAAAATTGTACGTCAAGATGAATCGGATATATGATGAAAGTTTTCATTACAACTGATGTGTTTACACAAATATGCATAGAAAACAATTACATCAGTGGCTCAAAAACTCTATCACGGCTAATACTTCAGCCCATACTTGCCGAAAATCCTGACAAAAATTTCTCTCTTGGCATCTGATTCTTTCGAGATATCCACTCCATGTTCCTGACAGACTTTTCTGGCTTCAGCTGCGATCTTCTGCCTGTTAGGATTTCTTGTATCTGGAATGAATGGAGGAAGATATGTAACCTTCTGAGGGACAGGGACGGTATTCATGTCCAGCTTTGCATCAATCATAGCTCGTTTGAACTGGTTGAACATGCCCGGATCCCCAGAGTGAAGCTCGGTTAGGGCTTCTTTGAATGCTCTTCTTGAATCCTCAGTTGCGAACACCTTCCTGTAGTAGAAATCATTCACAAATTCTTGTTTGAATGATTCCCAATCATCATTCCATTCTTCCGGCATCCATTTATCAACATGCTTGAAGCATCCCTGGAGCTTGATCTTTCCCAGCAGTCTTTGCTGCTTCATTTTTGCTTCAGCCTTCACTTGATGTTTCTCAATGCGTCGTCGGCTTCGGGAGGCAACATTTCTATCCAAGTTATTGGTAACCTTAGCAAGCTCTTCCTCGAACTTGTTAACTCTTGTTGCTTGGTTGGCCGCTAATCTCTTCACCCATTCCGGATTCATGTAATCCTTCTCCGGGATATCCATAACTTTAGCAGCAGCAATACACTCTTCGGTTGTAATACCATCGAGTTCAGCATCGATCTCGGCTGCAATCTAGGCTATGGAGTTGTAGGAGACTCCATACTTCTTCGCCTGCTCCATGTCCTTAGCCATTTCTTCTCCTCCGACAACAATAGATTTCAGCTGTTCTTGTTTCTTGTCGGTTGGCTTCTTTGGAGCGGACTTCTTCGGAGCTGTCTTCTTCAGCTCGGTCTTCTTCAGCTGAGATTCCTTTCCGGCTGGCATACCTTCTTTAGCTTGCGTCTCATCTTCTCCCTTTTTGGCATCAGCAATAAGGCTTGCGACTGAGCCATCCAGAGAAGTAAGGTTTTGTTCAGCCTGCTGGATCCGGTTGAAGAGTTCATCTACAGCATATTCCACATCAACCTTCTTCGCCAGTTCCTTATCACGACGCTCTTGATCAGCTTTCTTCATCGCAGCGAAGGTTTCAGTGACTTCTGTTTGAAAAGCGACGAACTCAGCCCATTTTTGTTCGAACCGAGAATCCCATTCTTTGTCTTGCGTCTGTTGAGATTTTGCAAGATTGGATTCTGAGATGGACTTGAACACGTTCAGGTCTGATCTGATTCCAAGAACTGTTGTCTTCAGGTCATTGATGTCTTTGCTGGTGGATGTTGAGAAGTCATCCAGTTTCATCTTTATCACATCATGTTCTTCCAGCAGCTTCCTATGTTTCTCATCCTGAGCTTCTATCATCCTCTGCTGTTCTTCGCGGTTGAGCTGGATGTTGGCTATCATCTCCTTCCTCAGCTGATTAACTCTCTCAGCGATCAGCTCACATATTTCATCCGAGGAGGGTGCTGGCTGATCAGATGGTGCTGGCTGTTCAGATGGTGCTGGTGGTTCAACAGCAACCATGACTTGGCGATTGGCCAGGTACAGTTGAAGTTCTTCTTCCTCCTGCTTTGCTGCTGCTGCAGCTGCGTTAATATCATCCACGAATTCTGCAGACTTGGCCAGCATGTTGTCAAGGAAGGTGACAATTTCTCGATCTACTGTCAACTCCCTTGTGTCTCTTCCTTCTGCCTTGCTGATATCCAGACGGCGAGTCAGTAGTGCGATCTTGTTGTTGTACGCAATCTCGAGGTTGGTATAATTGAAGTATTCCCTCAGATGAGACTCATCTGCCTTGAGCTGGTTCCAGCTGTGTATCCGGACGGTATCTTCCTTGACATACCAATGGTTGAAAATGATGTTGAATTGATACATCAGCTCAGTTCCGAGCGTGGCAAAGGTGGGCATGTCGGGCGCCTTGGGGAACATACCAATCAGCTTCTGAAAGCAATATACCAACTTGCCTTCATGTTCTAGCACGACAGCTCGACGATCAGCTTCTTCGTCAATGGGGGAAGGAGAGAGATTTTCATAGGGAATAGGTTCAAGAGTTTCCTCAACATTGGCCAAAGAAGAGGATAGAACATCTTCGGATTCCTTGGATGAAGAAGTTGCATCCGAGGACATGTTCGACTCATCTTCCGGATCGGTTTCCAGCCCTTCTATCCCATCTTGATGGGGAAACCTCACCTTCCTTGTTCTACTTACGCGAGGAACAATTTTGAAAGCAGCCTCGTCAACTGAGTGACTCGACTCAGATGGTACCTCCTCAGCTGGTTTTGCAACTGACTGTTTGATACGAACCTTTAAATTCTTCTTAAGCGGCTCTTCTTCTTTATCCTTATCTGATTCATCTCTGAGTCGGCGTGCAGCTGTCGATTTTGAAGAGTGGCCGATAGCTGGAGGCAGCTGAGATTCCATCTGCTCCTCAGCTGTATCATTCTCCACAGCTGATTTCACAGCTTCCCTTTTGTCTTTTGGAGTGTAGACACTTCGAATCACATCAAGAGCTTTCTTGGCGGTTGGGAACAACATCTGCCTTTTAATTGGTGTCTCCTCACAGTCTTCCCACACCATGTTCTGATCCTTCGTGGCGAGAAGTATCAGGGCAGAGATTTTGACTCCAAAATTGAGAGTTCCCTTAACACTCAACAATTTTGCCCCAGAATCATTTGTAGTTTCTGAAATCTTCAGCTTCTCCATCGTCAACTGGTGTTCGAAGTACTTGAACCAGTTGATGTTGTGCTTGTGCTCCAAAGCTTTCTGCTGCTTGAGCTTAGGTCGGCTGATATCTCCCAAAGCTCTGCTGTATCCAAAGATAACCTTGGATATAACATCGAACAGAAGTCGATGCTCGGGTTTCAACTTTGTTCGCTGCAGGTTGCTCCTCAATCTTTCTGGGGTGATAAGAGTATTCTCAAGAAATAGATCTGCATCTGCATCTGAGATGTTCTCGACAGTATCCGTGGCAGTTAGATTCGGTGGAATGATGGAGCTTAGCATCTCGGAAACCGGTAGGATGAAGGTGACACGGCGGATAGTTCTAGCAGGGACATCGCGCTGTCGACAGGAGATTTCTGAAACGAGGCCTACTCCCTCTTCGTGTTTCAGGTTCATGTAAAATTCTCCGACCTGTCGCCTAAGTAAGTAGGTGGGAAAGAGCGTTGCCCACTCAAGAAGACGATTATCCCTGAAAAGATCGGCGAGAGGGGATAACACCGGTGAGTCCAATGCTTCTTTTGACAGAATCTGCTCAAAGTGGATTCTGGATATCATCATATCATAAGATTCCTCGTACGTCGAAGGGACAAGTGCTTGTCCTGATAATGCCATCTTCTTTCCTTGCGATGAAGCTTTCGGTGCCATTTTGTATTCCAGTGAAGTTTATATATAGAGAGAAGAAAAGAAAAACTTAGCCGAAAATGGTGATACAAAATCAGAGATGAAGATGAACAGTTACTCAGATAAACACAAGTATAGAAGGTAAGAAATCACTTCCTGATTTTCCGCCTTTTATAGGTTAGTGGGTCGTTTGAAATAGATGGCCAAGATTGAATGGCACGAATCCATCAACGGCTGAGATCTTGCGACTGTTGACTAACTCTGACTGACGTCACATTCCGAGTTCCAACACGCGCGCGTGAGAAGGTGAACTGTTTTTGTGTCAGCCCAGTCGCACTATAAAGTAAAGCTATTGATGTTCAGCTGTACTTTACATTAAATGCGCTATGATGGCTATTTTAATCTATCTGACATGCTCAAGAATGTTTGAATTTATTTCAAACATTCACATTTAAAACACCTGCAGCCATAAATGATACCTGCCAGCTGATGTCGGAATCAGCTGTGTTCCAATATTGCGGCATGCCATCAACTGACTCGAGTTCATCTGTTCAGCTGACGTCTGATGTCTTCGGATGGCGATCCGCATCTGAGCTTCCCCCTTCATCTGAGCTTCCCTTTCAGATGGATATCTATCTCTTCACCTCGGCTGATTCCTCATCTGATGGATCTAACAATCCAAGGAGATCACATAACATCTTGAATCGTGCTTTAGCTAGAGGTTTGGTGAAAATATCGGCTCTCTAAATCTCAGTTGGAATCTTCTCCACAGATACATCCTTCTTCTCAATATGATCTCGGATAAAATGATGTCGGATGTCAATGTGCTTCGTCCGAGAATGGTGAACAGGATTCAAAGAGATAGCAATGGCACTTGAGCTATCACAATGGATGGGAACCTGTCCAGTTGCTACTTCATAATCTCTCAGCTGTTGCTTGAGCCACAACACTTGCATGCAACAACTACCGACAACCATATACTCTGACTCGGTTGTAGAAGTGGCAACACATGCTTGTTTCTTGGAAAACCATGAAACTAGCTTGCATCTCATGAACTGACAGTGTCCAGATGTGGACTTCCTGTCCAACTGATCTCCGGCTAGATCTGCATCTGAGTATCCGGACAGTTGGATATTGTTAGTCAGTTGGGTACCATAACCCAACATTAACAGTACCCTTCAGACACTTAATGATGTTCTTTGCTGCCAACATGTGTGCTTCCCACGGCTGAACTTGGAACCGAGCACACACTCCAACCGCGTAAGATATATCTGGCCGACTGGCGGTTAGATATAGCAAAGAACCAATAATCCCTCTATACTTACTAGCATCCACGGGTTTTCCCTCAGATCCGGGCTCAATCTTCCAGTTAGTATTCATCGGGATTCGTGTGGTTTTACTTGACTGCAATTCGAACTTTGCGATGAGCTCCTTTGTATATTTGGACTGATTAATAAAAATTCCTTTTGATGACTGCTTCACCTGTAGCCCAAGAAAATAATTCATCTCGCCCATCACTGACATCTCGAATTTCTCCTTCATAAGGGTTGAGAATTTCTCGCACAGCTCCTCCGACTTGGACCGAATATGATGTTGTCAACATAGATTTGCACAACAAGTATGTCTTCTCCAACTTTTATGGTGAACAGTGTTTTGTCAACTAACCCTCGTTTGAACCCCGAGTTCAGAAGAAAACCACAGAGAGTGTCATACCATGCCCTAGGTGCTTGCTTCAAGCCATAGATAGCTTTCTTCAACTTATACACTCTTCCATCACCAGTCTTAAAATCGGGAGGCTGTTCAACATAAACATCTTCCTTAATATCACCGTTGAGGAAGGCACACTTCGCATCCATCTGATAAACCTTGAATTTGTGAAATGCGGCATAGGCAAGAAATATTCTGATGGCTTCCAACCTTGCAACAGGCGCAAAGGAATCCTCGAAATCAATTCCTTCTTGTTGGCAATATCCCTGAGCTACCAACCTTGCCTTGTTTCTCACGATGAATCCAATGGCGTCTCTCTTGTTCTTGAAAATCCATTTTAATCCAATGACTTTAACACCATTTGGTCTTTCTACCAACTCCCATACACAGTTGCATAGAAATTCATTCAACTCTTCTTGCATGGCTGTTGTCCAATAAACACAGTTGAGAGCTTCCACAATATTCTTCGGTTCTGGCACATCAGCTACGAAACATGAAATCATGGAAACATCTCCTGCCTGTCCGAACTCCTCAAGAACTGCCAACTCCTCAGCATATTGAGCGTAAGTGTTGGACTCTTTCTCAGCTGAGTCTGGATTTGCAACACTGCTCCTAGTACGCACACCTTTGGCTGGATCTCCGATGATGTTGTCCTTGGAATGATCTTCATACCATCTCTTGTTGCGTCTTCCTTCTTCTTCCAACAGTGGCGGTTCCGTAATTTCAAAGGATGGGATAACCTGAGCCGTGGGAGATGCTGGGATCTTCAGAACTGGTGATTTATCTACTGTTGAGTCTGGATCCTCAACATGGATAATATCTCAAACCGGGCTAGGTTGGGCTTCGGATGCTGATGCAGTTGGAGTAACATCAGCAGAAGTTCCCCCTTGAGATGAGCTGAGGTCCTCACATTCATCTTCAGAGGAACAAGGATCATCATCCTCGATTGCCCATACCAATGGTTCAGCCAGATTCTTCTGCCTTAGAACCTGCGATCTGGTGAGAGCTGGTGGAACATGTGGATCTACTTGTTGTCCTTTAGCCTGTTCCCTGCACTCAAAAGTAGATTCATCAAAACTAACATGAGGTGTTATCTCCACAACACGAGAACTGTTGTTAAAAACTCTATAAGCCTTGATCCGAGTGGCATATCCGAGAAATATGCCCTTCGAAGCCTTGGCGTCAAAAGTTTTTAACTGAGTCTTTGCATTGTTGTGAATATAACACTTAGAACCAAAAACGCGAAAATTTGAAATATCAGGCTTCCTGCGTCTCCATAGTTCATATGGAGTCTTTCCCAACCGCTTGGTCAGAAGAGACCGGTTCTGGGTGTAGCATGCTGTGTTGATTGCCTCGGCCCAAAATCTCTTTGGCAGAGCTGAGCTTGTCAACATGGATGTAGCAGCATCTTTCAGCGTTCGGTTTCTTCGCTCGGCTACTCCATTCTGTTGTGGAGTACGAGCATCCGATGTTTGATGAGTGATTCCGTGCTTCTCGCAGTATTCAATGATGGTTTCATTGAGGAACTCGGTTGGGGATCGAATAGAAATGATTTTCATCTCTTGTTGGTTAGATATCCGATCCATCACCTTGGGTAGCTCATCTCGGGTTTCACTCTTGTGATGCATGAAAATGGTCCACGTGTACCTAGAGAAATCATCAGTAACAACAAGTGTATATTCGTTATCATTCATGCTCTTGAGAGTAACAGGCCCGAAGAGATCCATATGGATCAGCTGCAATACTCGGTCGGTTGATGGAATCGTTTTCAACCGAAAGTAGGATCTAGCGAGCTTTCCCAGCTGACAAGCACTACAAATATGTGTTGTTGAAAACACTCGGTTCGGAATTCCCTTTGCATGTTGCTATCTTGTAAGTCGGTTCATTGTCTTGAAATTCAGATGGTTGAGTCTTTTGTGCCACATCCAGCTCACATCTGAACTGCTCTTCGATAAAAGACAGGTCTCAGGAGGACTACTATTCCAATCTGCATAGTAGACATTCCCAGTTGGGGATCGATTTCCTAACAATATAACTTGATTTGTTCTGACATTTTTGACCCTGCAGCCCTGCGCATCAAACTTGACAGAGAAACCATTATCACAGAATTGGCTGATGGAGAGCAAGTTATGCTTCAATCCATCAACATATGAAACATTGGAAATAGACACGTGATTGGTTTCAAGGGTACCGTAGCCTTTGGTGTGACCTTTTGAGTTGTCACCAAAGGTAACAGATGGTCCTTCCTTCTCCACGAAACTCCAAAGCAAATCCCTCAGATTTGTCATGTGTTTCGAGCATCCACTGTCCATCACCCACATGGTATGTGATGCTTTATTCTTCCTCAGCTATTCCTCCTGCTCCTGCATAGAGAAACATGCTTAGGTCCCCAATTTTAGTTGGGTTCTGGAGGGTTAGAACCAGTTTCCCCTTGAACTGTGGGTCGTTTTTCCCTGTAGATTCGGATAGATTTGTCATTCCAAAGTATCTTTCCTTCTCCATCAACTATAACAACACCTCGATCATCCTTAGGCTTGTTGTTATTATTGACGTTCTGTTTCTTGGGAGGAGATTGATTTCTTCCATTGTGGGCTTTAGGAGGAGAGGCGTTCCCCCTGTTTTGTTGACGTTTCTGACCGTTTTGGTTTTGCCGATGAGGTCGGATGCCATTTTGGAATCTTTGTGGCTGAGTCTGATTCCATTTTCCTGGCTGTCGACGACAGCTATTCATGCCCGGTTGTTGATTCATGTTCTGGCATGAATATCCACAGCTATTGGAACTGTTCCACATTGGTTGACTCTGATGGAACCTCTAGTTGTTCTGATGATGGAACCGATGTTGATTCTGATGGTTGAATCCCTGTCGGTTCTGTTGATTCCATCCCTTCTGAGGTCGGTTCTGAGGTCGGTTCTGATTGTATCTCCGATGTCTCTGGTTCCTCTTCTGAGTCCTGGAACATTCCCCCTCGGTTGTTATCCCAACCGATGGATTCTTCAGTTCTTCAACCACAACTCCTTTTCCTTTCTCAGCTGCAGTTCCCTTAGCAGGTTGTGCTGTAGGTACTTGCTGTGACGTGAAGGTTGGATTAAGTTGGGGAGTTGCAGACTCAATAGTATTTGGTTTGGCAACCGTGACATCCACAACCTTGATAAAGGTTGCGGGTGGAATTCCAGTGTCCTTGATCATGTCGTAGCCGAGTCCAGACACGTCATCCGTTTGTCGTCGGTAACTAATGAGATTCTCGATGATTTTGGATGATTGATATAGGTTTATCAGGTTGTCCTTCTCAGTTTGTAGATCCTTGAAAAGAACAGCTATATGCTCGGTCTGTACGTCTGATATCTTCATCAGCTGGTCGATCTGTGCCTCTTGCTTGTTCAACTGCTCATGCTGCTCCTTGATCTGCTCCTTCAAATCCTCATCGGTTGGAGCCTTAGTTTGGTTGGCCACATTCAGTTGACTTTTGAGATCATCAATCTCTTCGATTTGATTTTTGATCAGATTATCCTTTTCGGTTAAGGATTCTTCAAGTCTGGCAAACAGTTCTTGAAGATTCTTAAACTCAACCGATTGCTGATGCAATTCGTCACTGAGTTCTAGGAAGTCACCCCAAGAGGGTTCCAACTCTTCATCTAAGGTTTCCTGCATGTTAGTAGCATTGGAAGAATTTAAATTAACTGGACTAGAGTGTACCTCAGCATCATCCTGGTCGGTTCCAAATGCCATGAGACATTGATCCTATCCGATAGCGTTGTTGGTGAAAGTCACCTCATCCTCATCTTCGGTGTCGGTGAAGATGTCCATGTCATCAGCTGCTTCTTCTGCAACCATGGCCTTGTTCTTTGCATTTTGCTTGGCCCTCAGCGCATCTCTATCTTTCTTCGAAAGATCTGGACAATCAACTTTGAAGTGTCCCTCTTTGCCGCATTCAAAGGAACCATTGTTCACAGGCTTTGAGTTATCTTGAGTTCGGTTGGATTAATAGAATCGCTTGTATTTTCCGAACCGAGTATCCATGTCAGCCAACTTCTTTGACAGGGCGGTAATACTCTGTTGCAGCTCTTCTCTGCTCGGCTCCTTCGAAGCTGTGTCCACAGATCTTATTGCCCTTGATGTTCGCAGCTTGGAATAGTCAGCTCGAAGTGCTACTGTCTTTGTTCCGAAACCAATATCCTCATGTCGACTCGTATGCACCAAGAACTGAGTTGATCTTTGTCGGTTCACCTTGTACTCGTTTCCTTTCAGAATTGAGAACAGTCTGTCCTTTCCCATCTCTCCAAGATCAGCTCGGCTTTCATGAATGTTGGTGAAGGTGTCCCACTCAACTGGTAGGGCTTGTAATACTTTGAGATTGATCTCTCTCAAAGTATATTTTCCTCGTCGGATAGACTGAATCCTTCGGATGATATCCATGAACCGAAGCTCCAACTGATCAATGGTTTCATCGACTTTTAGACAGAAATTGTCAAAATCTTGACAAGCATGGGAGAACTTGTTCTCCTTGGTTTCGTCACTCCCTTAACTAAGAGATGCCAAAATGTCCCACATTTCCTTAGCTGTGTTGCACTCTTCTATCCATGGAAGATAGTCTTGTCCAACTTTGGACATGATAGTGCTCTGAGCCCAAATATCCAGCTGGCTCACTTTTGCTTCCTCAGGAGTAAAATCTTCTAGCTTCTTCTCGACTATCACCTCAGTTGCATCCCCATCATTGGGATTTGTAGGAGTGCGAATGACTTTTTCCATGATGGTGATCGGTCCGGATGTAATCACTTGTTGCATTCGATGATGCTTGGACAGTAGAATCTTCTTCATCCGAGTTTTCTAGGATGTATAGTTCACAACCGAGAACATGACAACAATCTTGTCTTTAACATCCATCTGCACACAACAAACAGACAACAAATGCAAGCAGAAATGCACTAGCGTGAAAAAGATCTATTCAGTTGCCACTGAAGAAAAACACCTCAATTCACACCTCATGAAACAGAGACAGACAGCGGTCTTGTGAACTACTACTCTGATACCACTTGATGGTCCCGATACGAGTTCTGGTGTATGGGGGAGGGAATACACCAGATAGGAATTTTAAAAACAACCCCCGAAAAAATACCACAACTGAGTAAAAAGACTCAGCTGGAATCACAACTGAGTAAGAAAACTCAGCAGGAAGAGTGGTGTTGTGCGGAATGTGGTGGATACAAAAACAACTCGTATAAAATAACTCACGCTCAGATGCAAGGTCGGTCAACAACCAAATCAGTTGAAATGTAAAGATGCAGTTTTGAGTGCTGGTTAGTTGGACAGTTAGATATGCAGAAAGTAACTGAACTGAAAACACAAAAGCACAAAGGAATTACGTGGTTCCGAGAGAACTCCTATGTCCACGGGGAGTTGTGAGTCCACACAACTCAGTCCAAATTCTTTAGGACAGCTACCACAAAGCTTACGCGGGCTTTGCAACCGTACAGATAAGTTTGCGGGTACTTATCAACCTTTCTACTCAATTTCGGGAAGAGCAGGATCCTAACAACCTTTTTAGGGGATGTGTATAAGGGTGGGTTTTCCAACTACTAGCTCTAACAAAGAAGTGAGCTAGGATCTAAGCTTGAACGAATGAAGACTCAAACTAAGATCGAAAACACCAAGACAGATTCTAACTCTCTATGAACTCTCAGCTGGTAATGTTCTAAGAAAGAGAATAATTGCAGTTTAGCTTGTGCGCAGTATAACGTCAATCTTTCGCTCTTCTGTTTCTTGTCTTGATGAATGAATGAATGCCTCTATTTATAGGCGGTGAGGATCAACTAGTCGTTAGAAGAGCCGTTGATCTCTGTTTTGTGAAAGCGATGGCTTGTCTCTCATCTCTGCAGATTTTCCCGATTTGGCAACTGTGAACTTCTGCTTTCCTTCTGAGATAACCTTGTGTTGGGCCAAATGAGGTAATGACAGAACGTCAAACCTTCACGTGACTTCCTATTTGAAATTCAAATTTCAACCTTTGTCTTTCAACATTGGTTAGTCGATTGAAACGTTTGATCTTCATCTGAGTGGTCTTCAGCTGATGTTCCATCTAATCGCTACCTTCATCTGACATTCTGTCTGAAGAGGAACAGTTGAACCCTCAGCTGCCTTGAACTTCATGTTGTCGATTTATCAGATTGAGTCCTGCAACTGATGTTCCACATCCGAGTTTCCATCTGTAGTTCTATCCGAGTATAGCTATGTTGCCGTCTTCAGCTGGAGTCCTGTAAAGATAAAATCTAAACATTGGTCAAACAGCGAGCCTAAATACTAACATTAGGATATGGCATTATCTACTCGGTTGGGGTCAGTTGGTTTTGGAATCAATCAAAACTTTACTAAATTTCCCAACAATTAAGATATTTTTGTTGATGCCTTTTGACCACTTTGCTATTTTTGTTGGAACTAGCTGCATGATCAAGTTGAAGGTGAAATAACATGGCTAAATGATGATTTGCATATAATCTGATAGCATAGGCAAAAAAACAGTTACCCAATTAATAAATGCATCATTCATCACTGGTTTTGTGATTGCAATGGTAGGCTTTGTGAGCATTGTGCCTTTTGGTCTGTTCTTGCTATTTCTTGTTGCTGGTTCTTGATATGTGAATGGCATGATCCCTATTTTACCATCAAATATCTCATTGCCATCTGAATCATTGATTGGTCTGCCAACAGCACATAAGAACATGATTTTTTCTATGTGTTGTTTGCTTTTGCATGTTCTGTATTGATGTTTCTCACCTGCAACTACATAGTATCTCTGTGTAGTTTGGTCATGTTGAACCACTTCTCATCAACATGAATGATGTGGTACATTGGCTGGAAATTTATTCTTCCATTGCTACTTATGCAGCTAAGCATTCTTAGGCTCCATTTGAGCCTAGCAAGCTTATTTGCAGGGGTTAGAAAGCTTTTTATTGCATTGGTATGAGGTAATATCTTATCCTCTTTCAGCAGTCTTTGAACAACATTTGTACTTACTCCCATGTTAAAAGCAAACTTCCTAATGCTAGCTCTCTCCAAAACTGATAAGTTCTTAACTTTTTCTTCATCTAGAATTTTTTTTGTACCTTTTGTTGACCCTTTCTTCATGAATTTCAAATGCAGGGGCTGCCCTAGATGTTGCTGAGTAAGAGTTGCTGTCCAGATTTTCCAAACGGTCTTCACATCGACACCAAAAATCTGTGCTGCTCTTTTTTTTGCGCCATAGTGCAGCTTCAAGTTGCTGCTGTTTTGAAGTAGAAAGGAGGCAAGATTATTCCTCTGAATTTCTGTCAAATTCAGCTTATGCTTGTTGGGTTCTACCATAGTTTTTGGCTTCTGTTTTGTGTAGGGAATCTGAATTTTCCAGTGTAATGAATTTTCCGCTTCTCTCTGCAGTATATTTATAGTGGTAGATGTGTTAGGTTAGCTTTTTGAGGTTTAAATTTCCCTCCATTAATTGGTCTTATGTATTCCCTCCAAATTGGGAAATTCCCTCCTAATGTACTTTTTATCTTGTCAATCAATAGATGAATCCGTTTTTTATTCAATCACAGTCCACTTTTACATTCCAGCTTTTAATCCTGCACAATGAATTAGTTTTTTTTTAATCACATTATATCAAGTGATTTAAATATATGAATCAGTTTTTTTTATTGAATGACATTATATCAAGTGTAATGAATCAGTTTTTGTTGAATAAGTCCAGTTTTTTTTTCTAATTCGTCAATTAAAGAATTAGACTTAGTCGAGCATATCACCTTAATTAACATTAACCAACGAAAGACATAACATCGTTAATTAAAAACAAAATGAATTAAACTTAGGAGATCAAATATTAAACTTAGCATATTAATTCGAAAATATCAAATTAATATAACATGCCTTTCATTTTTAAAAATAACACTAACTCACTAGTTTAGATATATCCACACTTTTCTTTTAAATTGCTACAACCACACCCACTTTATTAACAAACTAACAACCTCATTAACAATACCCCTACTTTTCAACTTTTACCCTACTCAAACACACTTTACCAGTTTTTCTTAGTTTCCGTGTCGGGTCAAACTGAGGCTTTTATACAAATATGGAGGGAGTATATTTTATAGGGATATGTTAATCTTTTGTTTATTTTTGCTTTTTTTTTTGCTTTTTTTATTGTTTAAATTGTTTGAGTGAGATTCATTTAATTTGATTTCTTTCATTTTTCTACTTTCATTGCATTTTTCGTGTGATTCATTTCATTTAACAGTCATTCTTCTCGTTGCATTTCTATTGCATTTCGTGTGATTCATTTTTGCTTTCTATTGCATTTCGTTTGATTCATTTCTGCTTTCATTGCACTTTTTCATTTGATTTCTTTCATTTTAATTATGCTTTAGTTATTGTATTTCCCTGGATTTTTTTTTTTTTTGGTTTGATGCAATAGAAACAGTAAGGCATTCAAGCCAAAATCTGTAACAGAAAGCTGTAATAAAAAATAGGAAAAGTAAGAAACCAAATTTTTCATTAAGGCATTAGAGCCAAAATCTGCTAATTTGACCAAAAATAACAGGGGGAAATTTAAACATAACAAACCCTTACAATCTGCAATAAATACAGCCTTAAAGGCTCATTCAATTTATTACAACAAACTACCAACAACTATAGAAATCTGCCAAGATGGTTGATCCACGAGCAAAACCAAAGCTAAGTGATGACGAATAAAATACCATTGTACAATGGTTGATTCAACACAGCAACAATCAAAAGCTCATTTGAGGAGCATAAAAGGAGGCGACTGGGATGTTTCAGGTTGATTTGAAGACCATTTTCCGCATTTGCAAGACCGCATCAACTCAGGAAGCCCAAGGAGTACCTGTCATTTTAAATCCATGAAGAAGGGGTCAGAACATGAGATAAATGGAGTATTGATGAAGAAAAAGAGAAAGCTCTCTCAGTCCTACAAAGGTTATCATTGAGAGTAATGGCAGGAAACCTTGGTGTTAATAAAAGCTTGATTCACAAGTGGGTGAAAGAAAAGAAGCTAAAGGCACATACCAATTATATCAAACCATTTCTTACCTCCCAAAACAAGTTGTCTAGACTCTACTGGAGCCTTAGACAGCTTGATTCCAAGATTGAGAGTGGCAAACTGCAGTTTCAGAACATGTATAATACGATACATATGGATGAAAAATGGTTTTATCTTACCAAAACTAAGGATAGGTACTACCTACTGTTAGGGGAGATTCACCCATGTAGAGCATGCAAATCCAAGAAATATATCCCCAAAATCATGTTCAATTGTGCAGTTTCAAGGCCAATTATAGACAAAGAGAGCAATGTAATATTTGATGGAAAGTTTAGTATCTTTCCTTTCATCACAGAGAAGACAGCTCAAAGAAATTCAAAGAGTAGAATCAAAGGAACCATGAAGATTCATCCAATGCCATCAATCACAAAATCAGTCATGAAGGCTTCCCTAATCAATGAGGTCAGTTTTCACTATCAGAATTCATCTACTGAATTCATCATTTAGTTGATCAGCTAATACAGTTTTTTCATTAAGGTATTTTTCTCTATGCAGATGATACCAGTAATAAAAGCCAAGTGGCCAAGTGTCACACCCCGATTCCCGAGGTGCGACGTATGAACACTAACACTACTAAACCATCCATCACTCAACTCAAATAAGGGAAACATGCTCGGGAAAACAAGGGAATATCAACGGAAAGCGGTAACATTCAAGTCATGCTTTCAAAGATATATCAGATCAACCAACGAGCACGAATAATTTACATATCAAGTTCGAATAGGAATAAGTATTTCAAGTCAACGAGAACGGGATTCATCAAAAAACAGAAATTAGTATCGAGCACATCGCTCGGAATTAGAACATGTATCATAGTACAATATCCAAAAGACTTCAACAATCAAAAGCATAGTATTGCAGCGGAATTCTCGACTCAATCCCAACAACTACATGTATGAAGACATGCAATTGTCAGTCTAACTTTCGACTCGATCAACAAAACATATCACACCACACCATCAAGCTGTTCTTTCCATCCGCATCCCGCTAACCTGCACGTTTAGAAATACACGCAGGGCTGAGTACTTCGTACTCAGTGAACACATGCCAAAAACTTTTGAAACTTTGCTCTTACAGCTATATCAATTGAATCTTGCCTTGCCGTAGCATCACAAGTATTTATGCAATGAAAACAGTTTTACTTGTGAATGCAAAATCATTTTCTTTTCGAATAGACTGCGCAGTCAAAACAATTATATATACATCAAACAGTATGTATCATCTACCACATCATCTATCCATCCGTGTCAAGAAGTAGGCCTCCTTCTCAAACACTGTAATCGGCCCAACCGAAGCAAGGCTCACAGTCACCATCAAACAATTCATATACCACACGTGGGTTTCCTGCCTTTCACAGGACAATAGTATCTTATTCAAGCAGATGATAAAACATACCAAACATCATAAAATCGGCAAGTCAATTGAATTTAAAACTCACATCATAATAATAATATTCAATAACCAAATAACGATAGCATTCATCGGAGTTTTGGTTTTAGAAAAGCCCACCTGACTTCCATTTATTAGCTAGGCGGCTTACTCTTTCTTCGTCCTCGCTACTTCTTCGTCCCGCTCGGTCCTTTATATTTTGACATCGATAAAAGAAGTAAGACACGAAGCTTAAGACGTAAAGTAGACGTTTGTTTCGACTGAAGGACTTCTACTTGACTCGTCTCTCTCTATTTTTATCTTTTCTAAGACAGTCTCGATTCTAGACTTTCTCGTCCTCAGTTCTTACTCTACTCGGTTACTAATTACTGCATCTCGTACTCTTGTTTCTAAATCATGTTCGCTACTCACTAATGCTTGGCATTTCTCATTAATTAAAGAAACGTTAATTGACTAAACTTTAATATTTGAATCCTTACTCACATTCTTAATTAAATACTCGATTATACGAGCATCATTCACGTCATGAGCACGCATTCTCAACAATTTGAACAATCATTTCATCATGATCAAAGCATAAATATTCTACTCAAGCATGTAGATTCAATTAAACATATTCAATCATGTTTAATCACATAAGTCTACTCAAACGAATTTAATTCAACATAGAATTTCAATCAATCATCATAATTGGAATTTAAACAAACGTATTATCTCAAACTCGATTCACACTTCAAGTCACATTAACAATTACGCGTTATTACTCGACTCTAGTTTTGGAAAGGACATTAATTCAAATAATAAAATTTTTCTTAGATTAAAACTCAAATAATCATTTAATATCTCTTAACTCAATATATGACGCTATTTCGAAAGACGTCGTCTTTTCTCAACTACTTATACGTATTCGCATACGTACTATTACTTATGCTTCTATTACTATTTCTCTTTTTCTTTTAATTAAACTCTTATTGAAATAAAAATTCATTTTCTACTTATGGCTCGACTCTTATCTTCGACTCAAAACTCGTTTCTTAAACTATTACTCGATAATTTATTTTTCATTTAACATTCAAAACTCGACAATTTCCTCGACTCCTTTTTAATTTAAACAATTTGGAAACTAAACTCGATTATCACGAAGTAATCATCACTTGTCATAATATAAACAATTACTCAAACAATTATCATTTATAAACTCGATTCTCAAAATAACTCTTATTAACTCTTATTCTTTTTTTATACCGTTTCTCGATTAATTACTTTAATTCGCTCAATTAATTCTTACTCGACTCTTAATCTCATAGTTTCTCTTACTCGACTTATCTCTTTATTTATCTTCTAAGCTCGACTCAACTTATTATTATTATTTCTTATTTAATGAAGAAATTCTTATTTTAGTTATTTTGCTCCAACTTATTTTTTAACTTCAAACTTCTCGATTAATTTAAAATCATTCGGATAATTAAACTCATACTCGGTTTAAAGCTTCTCGTTGATTACTTATACTCAACTCTATAATTATTATTTATTATCCTCATTATTTCTCGTTTATTCAAACGACTTAATTCTCAATTTCTCGACTCAAATTTCATACTCGTTTTATAACTCCTTTCCTTTAATTCTATCTCGTCTTTTATTTTTCATTTATTACGACTTCTAATTCATCGATATTTATTTCTCGATTATCAATTTCTCTAGTCTCGATTTATTTAACTCGATTAACTTTTTCTCTTAATCTTTAATTATTTAATAAAGAAATTACTTTCCTTTATTATTTTCTAATTTATGACTTATCACTCAATTTATAATTTTTCTCTTTTTCCTTTTATTTTATTCCAACAAATATCTTGAATATTTTAATATTTTAATAATTAATTTCTTTTAGAATTAATTTTAATGATCTTTAAATCTTCAAATAAAACACCAAGAACACCTAGAACACCAAGAACACATATTCAAAAACTCATATTTTTCACCAAGAACACCTAGAACACACACTAGGTATCCTTTCTTATTTTCTTCGATTTCTACCTCTTTTTATGCTTAAAATTTCTTTCTTTTTATCTCATACTATCAAAATCATCAAAAATCATTACAACATCATAAACATCAAAATATCATAAAAATTATTTTTCTTCTAAACATGCATATATATTTCGATTTTCCTCAAATAACATCATAAGAGATCAAATCATCATATAACTCATAATCATAGCATGCTTGTAACATCATCAAATCATAAACAAAATGATCAAATCAAACACTGTCACAGCCCCAAATCCCGAGGGACGGCAGAAGCCGGGGTGCGACTGGGGTTGGATTAAAGAAGCGGGGAAGAAGGGGACTAACTGAACTGAACATATATAGGAGACATCATACATTCTATGAACAAGACTTTATTTACAAAAGGAAGAGTAATTCTCGAAGGATTACTCGACAGAAGGTACTCAAAAGGCATCTAAGTTTAAGTTTGCAGACATAAACTACAGAGTTTTACGTAATGTACATAACATCAAAGTACTAGAGTTTTGCAGCGGAATTTGTGATTTCAAAACTAATTAAAGTCTTCCTAAGACAACTTAATTCAAGCCTCGCCGCTTCCATCGCTTCAACCTGCACATTTAGAAAACATATGCAGGGCTAAGTACAGAAGTACTTAGTGGGCACGTTGCCGAAAATATAATCATAAGTAGAAATAATCAGGCATTTCATAATTTGTAGCACATCGGGGTTTTATTTAAAAGGGCCTGTGTCTACTAAATATTTTCTGACTCATTTGTATAAATTAGCTTGTACAAGCATTTTTCTAGTATGTTACGTTCAAATCATGACCAATTCTCATTCACCGTGGCTGGTTACCCCTCAACAGGATACCACATACACCACAGGTTACAAAGTGCACTAACTCTGGAAAGCACTTAATAGATAACTCAGAGCCGATCGATAACTAATAATCTGAAAAACACGAAGGCTAACTCAGATAGGTAAAAGAGAACTCACATAAAACATAAAACAGTTCTTGCCATAATTATCACTTTGAAAACACAGATATCAAAGCGATAAAGAAAGGTTTTCGAGCGTTGCTCGTTTTGTTTTATATATAAAAGCCCACCTTGATGATACAGAACAACTAAACAGGTTTCCGTTCTTCGGTTCTTCCGTCCTTTCCTTAGTGCTGGCTTCCTCCGTCATCGTAAAATAATCACACTTTAAATTCGGTAGTATAAGATAATCGAACATGGAAATTCGAAATAGGTTTTAGTCGTTTTGTTTCTTTAGGCATTTGCACGCTACTAGTTTCATTTTAATTAAACGGGAACGAGACTTAAACAAATCTCGTTTAGAACTCGAAAGGTTTCATACTCGACTCTTAGGTCCATTATAAACATTATTATCTAATTAGATTCCTTACTCGACTTCTTGATTATTAATTATGTCAACTTGTTCGTCTCTTACGAGATTTCTAAAGTTAACGGAATTCATTCATTTTCTACAACATTAATCCTCATCTAACGAGATTCACAAATATGTATATCATTAACTTATATCATTGACTTATCTCAACTTAAATCGAGTTCTTAGTCTCTTAGGATTTCCATAATAATTTTAGAAAATTCCAATTAAATTCATAACATTATCTATCATTACCTAGAACCTTAATCCATCAACAAATCATCAACTAAATTAACTACATGAAAACCCCCTATTTCCTCATATTTTTTCGGTAATAAGAAATTATTAAAAAGGGTGATTTTCTTCATCAATTAACATCATTAATCCCTTAATCATACTACTATATCATCAATTAAACAATTACAAGTCTAATTACACATTAAAATGAAAACCCCTAACTTAAAACCCTAGTCTAAACTCGGTTCCCTTCAATTTCATAGGGGTTTCATTTTTTTTTTGTTTTAATCCTCAATCGAACACCTCCTAAGCATGATTATCCAACTAATTGAAGGATTCAAATTATCCTACAAAATCCCCTAATTTTCGGTACTTATTAGAACTTAGGGTTCTTGAATTTCTTTCAATTTTAGTCATAGATCCATATCTAATCCATCCTCTTACACTAATTGAAGATCAAAACATCTGATTCCCATCATCCATAAAATCGATCCACTTAAAAAATAAAAAGAAATGGAATCTAATCGGATAGGATTAGAGAGGAGATAAATACCTTGAAGATTACTAAAGGAAGTTAGAAGATTCGATGGAGGATTAGAAACTTGTGTGAAAATCTTGGTTCAAGAACTTGAGTTCGTCAATGGTGAAATGAAGAACAAAGAGAGAGATGAAGTGTGTGTGTGTTTCAAAATTTTGAGAGAGAAAGTAGTGAGGATGATGACTAAAATGTGTTATGTTATATTACTTAGATTAATAGGTGTAAAGTTAGATAAAAATCTAAGTAGTGAGTCATGGTTAATACTATATAAAATCGAAAATATCTAATGTAAGAGAGGGAGTGAAGTCGGCTAGAGGGAGAGAAAAAGAAGAAATTTACGTGCTTTTCCTGCGCGATACGACGTTACAGAAATCGAACGACGAAAAACGTAGCTCGGCACAAAATCGTCAAATTCCTATTCGACCAAAAATTTTAACGTATTAAACTTAATCGGAAAATAATATTTAAAAACTTAATTCCGACAAAAACTCGGGACGACACAGTCCGAGTTTCGTCCGGAAAATCATAAAAACGAACTTTCTCGGGCGAGTTGGTATCGCGATTTCGTGAATGTAAAAATCAGACGGTTTTCCGTTCTGAGTTCTAGAACTAAAAAGATTTTGTACGCAATATCCCTAAATACAGTAGTCATCTAACTGACTTCCGTAATTTATTTTCGAAAACGGATTTCACCGTTGGTTTTAGAATTCAGAATCGTAAACTTAGGCGTGCAAAGCCATTTTTATTATTAACTTTAAAATTTTAAGACTGTACGGAATTTCTGGGGTATTACATCCTACCCCCCTTGCGAAAAATTTCGTCCCGAAATTTGCTTATCCTCTTTAAACAGCTTGGAGTACTTCATACTCAACTCCTTTCTGAATTCCCACATGGCTTCCTCTTGCCTGTGATGATCTTACAGCCTTATTACTAATCGTCTCGACTTGCTCCTTAACTTTTGCGCTTTTCGATCCAAGATCGTTTTCGATCTTTCCTAATAACTCAAGTCGATTTCAAGATCAACGTCTTGCTAACCAACTATGTGTATAGAATCGAACGTACATACTTCTTCTCAAAATGAGATATACTTAAAATAAGTATTTCATAAATTTGGTGATAAAGCCATAACTGTTCGTATTGGAAACTATCTTTTCCAAGTTATTGTTAATTATATAATTCTGCGTCGAAGTTTTACTTGACACGAATCTAATGTCTCTCATTAACGGAGAAATCTTAAGGAGTTTTATCTTCCTTCTCGATCTTTAGTTCGAATTGTCGTAAATACTTAAGACTTTCGTCTTTATTAAACTCGTATTTTTCTGACTCGAATCTATCGAATGATCTCGATCATTTCACTGACCATATCTGATCCTAAATTCTTGTTTTCTCCTACCTTATAATAATAAGGCAATTATGTAATCTTCTCCTTCTACAAGGTCTCGTAAGTCGTAATACCTATCGTAGCTTAATAATTATTGTTGTAACAATTCAGTTGTTGGCTTTGTGTTCTTCAATTTGCTCTTCGGCTAATCTTATCGTTCTTAGCATATCAACGAATATCTAAATTGTTTCCTCGGACTGTCCCTCGAACTGGAGGTGAGAAACGGTACTAAAGTTAAGTTTGTCGTCTAATTTTTCTGCCTTGTGACCTACAAACATCTCGTCGTCGTAAAATTATGACTATATCTTTCCATTTCTATTTCGGAATACCTTAATGGTTATCACAACTCGTATAGTTGTCAGTGAAAGGCTTTCACTTTCTTATAAGCTAAACATCTTTCTACCAAACTAGGCAACGTCTTGTTTCATTCTATTCCACTAGAAATCCTTTCTTAAATCTTAAGTTCGTTGTCATCGGAAATACTAATTTATTTTCTATCATAATACCCATTGCTTCAAAGTCGCTGTCTAGTTTATCCATTCTTTTCCTTAGTCGAAGCTTATCCATTGACTCGTCCTTTCTCTAGATACTTATAATCTTTCTCGCAATTTGGTATAGCTACTCGTGCTGCGATTTGCCCTGCGATCAATGCTGATGCATCATGCATTTTTCTATATCCATCTTCTCGAATCCTCGTATAAGCGTTTCTTCTCCGACGTCAAGATACATAAACTTAGTTGGAGTCTTACGACTCAACGTGCCTCTTCTTACCCTTAGCTTTACCTAGATGGTAATTATTTTCACAATCGTAATATCTTACTAGTTCAAGCCATCTTCTTTATATTATGTTAATTCCTTTGCTCGAATACACACTCCATTTTTTTATGATCTGTGAAGATCTCATCCCTTACACCATATAGATGGTGTGTCTAAATTTCATTGCATGTACTACGGCTGCAAGCTCTAAGTCGTGGGTTGGATACTTAATTTCCTGAGGTTAATGTGTCGTGAAGCGTAAGCTATCACTCTCTCATCTTGCATTTATACCATCCTAACCTGTTCTTCGTAGCATTGGTATCTACCTCGTGTTCCTTGTCGTTTCTGGGAGGGCTAAATCTGGGGTGATGATCAACTTTTCCTTGAACGTCTGCGTACCTATCTCACACTTGTCTATACATCTATACTTCTTTTCCTTCTATGTAGTTGTGTCATAAGTCTTAGTGATCATAGAAAATTCCTTAATGGAAACCTCTTATTATAACTGTCCAACCTAGGAAACTTCTTATATCGTTCAGACTGGTAGACGATTTTCATTAAAGTACTGTCTTCACCTTGGCATGAATCTATCTTAACATCTTCTGTCGACACTATATATCCATAAAACTTCACTTTCTTCAATCGAACTTGCTCTTACCGAACTTGGCATATAGTTTCTCGACTCTAGGCGTTTCTAGTACTAGCCGCCAGTGTTCTTCGTGCTCTTTCTCATTCTCAGCGTGAATGAATTTATCGTCGAGGAATACTAAAACAAATTTTTCTAAGTCTAGGTGTAAAATTCTATTCATGTGGTTCATGAATACTACGGAGCACTAGCCAACTAAACGGCATAACTTAAACATTTGTAATGGCCATTTCTGGCTTGAAAGAAAATTTTGGGTATATCACCAGTTTATCCTTTAACTAGTGATGCTTAGACCTTAAGTCTATCCTCACAATTGCATTTGTTTCTTTTTAAGCTTATCAGGGGTCTTCCATTCTCACAAAAGGATACTTATCCTTAAGGGTTATCTTTATTTAACTTTTGACAGCCTACATACATTCTCGCAAAATCATCCTTCTTCGGTGATGAACATCTAAAATATTTTCCATGGTGAAAACGTTTGTCTAAAGAAATCGTCATCTAACAACTCTTGCAGTTGGATCTTAAGCTCTTCTAACTCCTTCGATACCATTCTACATAAGGCCTTTGATTTGGGAGTTGCTCGTAGTTCTAAGTCGATCGTGAAACCTACACGACAATCTGGTAGTAAACCAGATAATATTTCTAAAAAGTCATTTTCATATTCGTTCACAACGCTCACGTTTGAATGATCTTCTTGGCTCCTAGATCTCCAACTAGGTATACGAGATAAGCTGTCGTATCTTTTTTATTTATCAATATCTTGGCTTGTAGGGCGGATATTTTTTTGATATCCTCCTGCCCATCGATATTTCATATAATTCTATAGGTTCTCTACTCGGGGTTTTAAAAGAGATTTTTCTCTCGTTGTCGAGAATCGTGGTAATTCTCAAACAACTAGTCTATTCCTAAATTTATATATATCGTACATTTTATTACTTCCCAATCGATTGCTATGTTCTAATAGAAAGACCCTAAATTAAATTCTAGGCTCAACGAAACTAAGGGAATAACACTATGAGATTATCGTCACTCCCTGAAGCGTAATTGTTCCTATTTCACAATTAGAGCGTCCTAGTTCTACTCCTAAAGGTTAATAGATACTAATTATAACCGAATATAAGGCTCTAAAACGAAGCAAAATTTATGGCAGGGTAATTTATAAGGTTCGTCCAATACCTGCCAGATCTCTCTTTCCTTCATTAAGCCTCTCCTGCCTAATCATGCATGCGCTTGCATCCTGTTGTGATTGCATCAGCTGTGGCTGTGACTGGACCCAAGCTGTATTTAGTGGTTGAGGCTGGCCGTACTGAATTGGTACCATCATTTGCAACAGCGTTGGGCAATCCTTACTTATATGCCCCAACATCATACATTTAAAACATCTATCCGTGTTTGCTAGACACACACCCTCATGCTTCTTACCACATCTAGAACATGCAGAAACTTCCTGTTTCTGTTCTGCCGCTTGCCTCAGTTCTGGGCAATTCCTCTTAACGTGTCCCTTATGCAATCAGTTGATACAAACACCAGTTTTTGCTAGACAAACACCTGGGTGTTCCTTACCACATTTAGGGCAAGCTGGAGAAGGGATCTTTTCTTGAGTACTTTTCGGAGTTGGGAGTTGACCGTGCTGGTTGATTTTATTTGCCGTCAGTGGTTCCGGGAAAGTTCTCCTCGTATGTCCCTTATGTCTACAATTGAAACAGTTGCCAGTGCCTATCTGACACACACCAGGGTGCGTTTTATTGCATTTGGGGCAACCAAGAATGTTAACCATCACTGGGTGATTTCCTCCCTGATTTCTGTATCTTTGTTGCCCTTGCAGCTGTCCTTGTAGATTGTTTCTCTTGCCTTGACTGGATTGTTCATTTCTCTGTGGATTATTCCTCGGCCCTGCTTTCTTTCCATAGTTACTTCCTTTTCCTGGCTGGTGGAAAACCTGCCGAGCCCTATTCTGTTTCCCTTGCTTGTTGTGGCACTGGTAACAATCACTACTACCCCTTTCCCATTTCCTTTTTCTCTTATTGTTGATATTATTGTTGAGACGGTTTTGGGTTGAAGTCTGGTTTGGTGCTGGTGTGGATTTTGCCATCTTTCCTTTATTATGCACTAATGCCTCTATTTCATGGACTCGTCCTAGTAGTTCTGCATAACTCAGTCCCTCATGTCTGGCTACTGCTATTCCCAGTTCATACTTAAGTTCTCCCTGAAGCTTCCTGGCTACTTCCTCCTCAGTCTTGACTTGATCGGTTACATACTTTTCATAATATGCCTCCTTAAAACCATTCCAGGTGGTTAGAGCCGCTTGCTCTACCGGCATAATTCTCTGTCTAGTCTTCCACCAATATTTAGCTGGTCCGGTTAGCTGATACCCAGCACATGCTAGACGCTCCTCATCACTAAGTCTAATCAGCTCAAAAATTCTCTCAATAGAACGTATCCATTGCTCGGCCTCACTCGGATTACCAGATCCATCAAAATATGGTGGATTTCTTCCGAAGAATAAATTCTCAATGCTAGGACGTTGCGGAGATAGGGAAAATGAAAAGGTTGCTGGGTGTTTTTGCCTTTTCTCGCTTATACGTTGTTCTTGACCCCTATCAGGTCCTCTAGGATTTTCAGGTCCTCTTTGGTCGTTAACAGTTCTCAGTGACATTTTTAAAACTATAAGATACAAAAATTTTCTCATTAGTACTCGCTTTTAAGCCTTCATTTTCTCACTAACCCTTTTCTTTTCCCACTTAGTACTTTCACATAAACGAGAATAACAATTTAACTTCGACTCTATTTCTTTCAACTTTTAACCTCCAAGGTTAAATTAAACACTCGTTACACGAGTTCATTTGGCATTCTGGTTTAGTTATACGATTCATAAGAACTTTTCTCGTGACTAAAACCCTCTTATGGGTCATGTATATTATATATACATCAAAAGAATATGTTAGTTTTGCCTTAAACAAGGACTTACACAAAACTAGACTACAACGAGTCTAAGCTAGGCTAACTGCCTACGTGTACAGGATGCACTAACATATTGCATTGTTGTACTATTAGAAGTACCAGAACAGAAACGTCTCATAAAATTTCGTATCCGTTGGAGTACTACAAAACTATCTAGTTACTGATCCGACTATGTACATAACAAAAGGCTACTATACTACTATGAGTCCCTGACGCCTTGCTCAACAAACTGCGGTCAAGTCACCACTGCCCTCTATGGCCTAATCCTCCTCGGGGTCCTTGTTCGGGTCTTCGTCCTCTGACTCTGAACCGAAAGCAAACTGGAGTGCCTCGTTAGCCCTCAAAGTAGTGCCGTCTGTAAGTGTAAGTGGTGGCGATGCAGGCACATCTGAAACTGTCATCTCTTTATCCGAAACCAAGTAGTCCCAGCAGGTCACTGATGCCCGCTTCTTCGGAGGTAGTAGGTGGTTGGGAAGTGAATGGGACTCATACTCCCCTCTGGAACGGATCCTGGATGGTCCCGCCTCAAACTCAGCTCGAACTCTGGCTAACTCCGTGCAAATGTCATCAAGAGATCTGTATGAGGATGGTAACTGTAACAGGGCGGTAAGCTCTGCGTCCGTGTCTAAGTACTCTGATCCTGTCTCGAATGGTCCCTGAACTCTCGCTGAAGACTCGGGTAGGATAGGAGCAGGTAACCCTAATCCATCAACTGCTTCTGCAACTAACTACTCTGTGTCCTCACTGGGTACCATCACTGAAGGGATCTCCAACTGTGAAATCATCTCTAGACCTATCTCGTCATGCTCTGACCCTGAATCTACCGGGAAGTGAGTGTAGGGAGGATGCGCCTGAACAGGATATGCTGCTATGTGTCTGCTCTGAAAGAAACGCCTGTGTATCTCTAAAGCAAATCCCTTGTAATCCCCTGTCGGCTCTGTATCGTCGCCAAACATCCCAAGATAGTACCATTCCGTATCGTGTGCCCAACCACACCATTCCTCTGGTAGTCGTCTAACCAAGTCAAGTATCGCATGACCCTCTGTAATAGAACGCCGGACTGGATGATAGACTAACGAAAAGTAACTAATCCTCTGTCCTACGTCGTGTCTCGGGTTTGCCTCATAATCTCTATACCTATCCAATAACTGACCTGCCCAAGTACGCTGTGGCGGGGACTGACTCTCCGAAGCCGTGTCACTACTGTAAGCCATCCTACAAAGTTTTTAATAAACACGGATCAGTAACGGTAAGATGATATCTTATCTTACGGAAAATCTTAAATTACAAAATGAATATTCCTTATTCAATTGTAATATCACCACACTTAATCTAACAAACTTATCTTAAACATCTAGCAATTTCACAGAAAATTGCTCTTGTACTCACAATATATAGAAATAAAATTTCAAGATTTTATTCTTATTCCTTATCTCATTCTTTTAATTTCTTACTTTAATTCCTTATTATTCTCTCCTTCATTATTCCTTATTTCTTTCTCAAAGAAATTTTTTTTTCATCGATTCTTATTCATTAAAACAAAGCACGTCTGCTTTGTTCATGTTACTTATGCAAAAGTAGCATTCATTTACAAAAGACTTTGTCGTTTACAACTCTTAATACTCATACGTGTCGTATTCTTCGCTCAAGGACGAAGTATAAAAATATAAATTCCAAAAGAGAAATGGAATATATCCTAAGAATAACTTTTTAGAACATAAGTTCTAATCGTCGTCGCTAAAATCGAGCGATCGTTGGAAATTTAATCAAGCTTCATGCTTGACGCTTAATAGTAAAAACAATTCTCTTCGCAAAGTTCGAACAAGGCGAACACTACAAAAATGAAACGAAAAGAAAAGGAACGATGTCGTTACATGTTACTTATACGTAAGTAACATTCGTCTCTTTAAACCACTTATACCATACTAAAAAGGTTTTGCTTTTGCGGGGCATAAGACCCATATTACTGAGTTTCTTATTATGTGGGTTGATCAAGTCCACATAACAGTCTCTCAATCACATGGAACTTCTGTCTCGTTCTATCGTTCACTTCATACAGAATTTACTTTCCTAAATCGAGTAGCAATTTCTCGAACTGCGCACACAACTACTTCTAAAAAGAAACTTTCGGAAACTTTCCAATTTAGCTCGGAATACTCAATCTTCTCGAGGAAGATACAAATTTTAAGCTAATCGAATACTTGAACGGCTCCTAATAAATAAAACAAAGTCATTTCCAAGAGACTTTGTTCATGCCCCTTACAACTAAGGTAACATTCGGCTCTTCCGTTTATTTCAATTTATCCTCCTCGTTTCAATATTTTCTCGAATAATTTGGAGTCATGTTTTTCTCACACGTCAATTTGTTTCTTTCGTTCACTTCGTACATATTTACCTTATTTTATCAATATTTATTTCATTTCCCTCGAAGGAAATTCTTATCGGTTTTAAAACAAAGATCGACTTCGCCGAGTCTTTATTCATGTCACTTTACGCACGTGACATCCATCAATAGAAGTCCTTCTCGTGTTGTGGATCTCCTTTTGAAATCATTTGGAATAACGTTTCTTAAAAACGTCTAAGTTCTCGAGGTATCGGAAAAGACCTTAGATTTCGAGTCTACATTCTTATTGAACCAGGAAAAATCCCTAGATTCCTTCTAAGTTCTCGTGCCATGGTATTTTTTTTGAAATAAAGGAAATTATTCCGCAAATAATTCCACATAAGATAGTACTCGTACTATCACAAAATCACATAATCAAAACAAAGTATAAATTAAATTATACTTTCATAGAATTCTTATTTTTGGCACACAACTCATTCTCATTCTCATCTTCATTGAATACTTGTTCATAAAATTTCTTATTAAAACAATCACATTATTAAAATTATTTCCTTTCTTTCCTCGTTGAGTCGACGTAGCGGGAGGTTGAGTTGTCGTCTACATTCTAAATTCTAATGTTATAACTTAACTCTTAATTTTACTTGAAAGAAGACTCTGATCTAGAGTATAAATAAATTATTCTATCTTACGACTCGAAAGAAGACTCGATATAGAGTACGAACGAATATTCTATACTACTACTCGAAGGAAGACTCGTATCCAGAGCAGAAAACGAACCTCTGCTCTGATACCACTCTGTCACAGCCCCAAATTCCGAGGGACGGCAGAAGCCGGGGTGCGACTGGGGTTGGATTAAAGAAGCGGGGAAGAAGGGGACTAACTGAACTAAACATATATAGGAGACATCATACATTCTATGAACAAGACTTTATTTACAAAAGGAAGAGTAATTCTCGAAGGATTACTTGACAGAAGGTACTCAAAAGGCATCTAAGTTTAAGTTTGCAGACATAAACTACAGACTTTTACGTAATGTACATAACATCAAAGTACTAGAGTTTTGCAGCGGAATTTGTGATTTCAAAACTAACTAAAGTCTTCCTAAGACAACTTAATTCAAGCCTCGCCGCTTCCATCGCTTCAACCTGCACATTTAGAAAACATATGCAGGGCTAAGTACAGAAGTACTTAGTGGGCACGTTGCCGAAAACATAATCATAAGTAGAAATAATCAGGCATTTCATAATTTGTAGCACATCGGGGTTTTATTGAAAAGGGCCCGTGTCTACTAAACATTTTCTGACTCATTTTTATAAATTAGCTTGTACAAGCATTTTTCTAGTTTGTTACGTTCAAATCTTGACCAATTCTCATTCACCGTGGCTGGTTACCCCTCAACAGGATACCACATACACCACAGGTTACAAAGTGCACTAACTCTGGAAAGCACTTAATAGCTAACTCAGAGCCGATCGATAACTAATAATATGGAAAACACGAAGGTTAACTCAAATAGGTACAAGAGAACTCACATAAGATATAAAACAGTTCATGCCATAATTATCACTTTGAAAACACATATTTCAAAGCGATAAAGAAAGGTTTTCGAGCGTTGCTCGTTTTATTTTATATATAAAAGCCCACCTTGATGATACAGAACAACTAAACAGGTTTCCGTTCTTCGGTTCTTCCGTCCTTTCCTTAGTGCTGGCTTCCTCCGTCATTGTAAAATAATCACACTTTAAATTCGGTCGTATAAGATAATCGAACATGGAAATTCGAAATAGGTTTTAGTCGTTTTGTTTCTTTAGGCATTTGCACGCTACTAGTTTCATTTTAATTAAACGGGAACGAGACTTGAACAAATCTCATTTAGAACTCGAAAGGTTTCATACTCGACTCTTAGGTCAGTAGAAAAGGTAATCGTTAACTTATTATGGCTTGAACGATCGAAAGAAACTAAGTTGCGAAGGAAACAACTTAGGAAAACAAATCCTGGAATTTCACTGCGCATTACAGTAGTTCTGGGGACTTCCCAGAACAGAGGAACTGGAAACAGGGGATGAACCCTGTACCGTTGGAAAGCTTGGAGAGTGTAGTTTACGCTCCAATTTACGGATTGCAAATCCGATAAACGAGCTAAGAGATATTACAGTTTCCGGGAAGGGTCGCAAAACTGCCGCGCTAACCCTAGTTGCTCGATAGAATCGACGTATAACTTCCTAAGTTCGTTCTAAGTTCTCGTACTCGATTTCTCACGAAACTTGACTCTTAAGGCAGTCAACACGTACTCCTGTACGTGAAGGACTCCTTTTCAAAACTCGGTTATAAACACGACGATCAAACATCATCGTTTCAACTACCATTTACTAAACCAAAATCAAGTTAACAAATTCTCGTTTCTAGTTCTCGACTATAACTACAACTCATATTATAATATTCCGGATGCTCATGTCGTCAACTACAAAGTCGTGCCTTAGTCCATTATAAACATTATTATCTAATTAGATTCCTTACTCGACTTCTCGATTATTAATTACGTCCACTTGTTCGTCTCTTACGAGATTTCCAAAGTTAACGGAATTCATTCATTTTCTACAACATTAATCCTCATCTAACGAGATTCACAAATATGTATATCATTAACTTATATCATTGACTTATCTCAACTTAAATCGAGTTCTTAGTCTCTTAGGATTTCCATAATAATTTTAGAAAATTCCAATTAAATTCATAACATTATCTATCATTACCTAGAACCTTAATCCATCAACAAATCATCAACTAAATCAACTACATGAAAACCCCCAATTTCCTCATATTTTTTGGTAATAAGAAATAATTAAAGAGGGTGATTTTTTTCATCAATTAACATCATTAATCCCTTAATCATACTACTATATCATCAATTAAACAATTACAAGTCTATTTACACATTAAAATGAAAACCCCTAACTTAAAACCCTAGCCTAAACTCAGTTCCCTTCAATTTCATAGGGGTTTCGTTTTCTTTTTTGTTTTAATCCTCAATCGAACACCTCCTAAGCATGATTATCCAACTAATTGAAGGATTCAAATTATCCTACAAAATCCCCTAATTTTCAGTACTTATTAGAACTTAGGGTTCTTAATTTTTTTCAATTTTAGTCATAGATCCATATCTAATCCATCCTCTTACACTAATTGAAGATCAAAACATCTAATTCCCATCATCCATAAAATCGATCCACTTAAAAAATAAAAAGAAATGAAATCTAATCGGATAGGATTAGAGAGGAGATAAATACCTTGAAGATTACTAAAGGAAGTTGGAAGATTCGATGGAGGATTAGAGACTTGTGTGAAAATCTTGCTTCAAGAACTTGAGTTCTTCAATGGTGAAATGAAGAACAAAGAGAGAGATGAAGTGTGTGTGTGTTTTGAAATTTTGAGAGAGAAAGTAGTGAGGATGATGACTAAAATGTGTTATGTTATATTACTTAGATTAATAGGTGTAAAGTTAGATAAAAATCTAAGTAGTGAGTCATGGTTAATACTATATAAAATCGAAAATATCTAATGTAAGAGAGGGAGTGAAGTCGGCTAGAGGGAGAGAAAAAGAAGAAATTTACGCGCTTTTCCGGCGCGATACGACGTTACGGAAATCGAACGACGAAAAACGTAGCTCGGCACAAAATCGTCAAATTCCTATTCGACCAAAAATTCTAACGTATTAAACTTAATCGGAAAATAATATTTAAAAACTTAATTCCGACAAAAACTCGGGACGACACAGTCCGAGTTTCGTCCGGAAAATCATAAAAACGAACTTTCTCGGGCGAGTTCGTATCGCGATTTCATGAATGTAAAAATCAGACGGTTTTCCGTTCTGAGTTCTAGAACTAAAAAGTTTTTGTACGCGATATCCCTAAATACAGTAGTCATCTAACTGACTTCCGTAATTTATTTTTGCAACGGATTTCACCGTTGGTTTTAGAATTCAGAATCGTAAACTTAGGCGTGCAAAACCATTTTTATTATTAACTTTAAAATTTTAAGACTGTACGGAATTTTTGGGGTATTACAAACACTCCTTCACATGCACAAAAATCACGGCACATACATATATTTTTAGGCATGTATTTTCTCAATTTTTCATGCACATATAATCATTCTAAACATACTCAACATCTCATATCAAATATCAACTTATCAAATACTCAAGAAAATCGAATTTCCCTATTTTTCTATAAATTTTCAATTTTAATCAAAATTTTAGGGAATTAATTTTTCTTTCTCTTTTAATCAAAGATAAATTCCTAGGCTCGATTTCCTATCGATTTCTGCACTCGAATCTCACATCAATCTCATATCAAAATCTCTAGTTTTTGCCTAAGCATAAATTAAATCATGCATGTATGTTTTTCTTTAGAGATTAGGGAGATTACATATATACAAGAAATCAAATAAATAAACCTACTTCAAAATAATTAAATGGAAGCTTCTCTCTTGAATCTCCTTGGACCGAAAATGAACAAGATTAGGGCTCAAATTATTGGCTTGGAATTTCCATGGTTGAATCCACCTTAATCCTCAAGAAAAATGAAACAAAAATTAATCATCCACACTAGGGCATAAGTGCCGAAATTTTTAAGGAAAAATAGAGGGATGATTGTTTTGATTTCAAGCTCAAGAATTTGAAGGATTATTACCTTTCTCTTTAGAGTATGAAAGAACTAGGTAGATGATGATGGAAATCTCTTGATCTTGAAGGCTTGAAGCTTGGAGATTAGATGCTTCAATGGAGAAATCTCATGTGTGTGTTGTGTGTGTGTGTTTTCGGTAGAGAGGGGAAGAGAGATGAGAGGAATTTTTTTCTTCTTTCCTCTTTGAGAGTTATCGAGAGAGAGAGAGCTTGAGAGAGAGAGAGTAGAGAGTTTGGGAGGGTGAATGATATGATGAATGAGGAAATAATGAAAATGAAGTTTATTAAGTTAAGAAAGAATAACATCATTATATTCCTTAGTAGGTGTTGAAAAATAGGATAGCTAGAGAGAGATTAGGGAGAGAGAGGAGAGTGAGGTCGGTAGAGAGAGAGGGAGAGAGATTCTCTTTGACAGATAAAATTTTACCCGGTTGAGAAAGTTTTTCAGATAAAAAGTCCGTATTATTTCATTTATACTGAAAACGGCTCTAATCTTTCCTCGTTTCGTTTCTGACACTAGAAACATCTCAAACCTATCTCATGTCCCATTAAATAAATCAAGAATCCCGATTATCTAATTTTTAGGTCAAAATTCCAAGTAACGAAGAAAACCTAAAAATTAATCGGCTAATTAATCCGTTAAGGATTAAATTCTTATAACTCTCTCATGTGATTTCGGATAAGCTTCTAACATATCTCAGGGGTCTTAGAATAAAATCTAGATTCAAAAGACTCTAATTAGGTCAAATTCTAAGTTCGTCGGTGAATATCGTTTTCTCGGTTATCGTTACTATTCACTCAAAAGTAAAAATTCTCGGAATTCTCTGAAAATCATACTCATGCTCAAACTCATATAAATAAACTCAATCAATGCATCACATTCTCAACTCGAGTAATTTAAACACATAAGTTCACGTTAAAGTACATAGGGGCATTTTAGTCTTTTCACAAATTTTCTTTTTCCTTAGAAAAATTTTATCATTCAAAACTTGATAATTAAGCATATCAACTCATTTAGAACGCACTTTAGGACTTATGAAAGCTCGGGGTATTACACCAAGCTGTCTAAGCAAGCATATATTCATCCAACAAGACAATGCAAAACCACATATTCCCCCAATGATCCAGATTTTATGGCATCTGCAAATTTAGATGGATTTAAAATTGAGCTAGTATGCCAACCTCCTAATTCACTAGATACAAATGTGAATGATTTAGGTTTTTTCAGAGCCATTCAAAGTCTGAAAGATCAAAAGCCAGCTACTGAGGTTGAAGACTTACTACAAAATGTGAAAGAAGCATATGCAAATTACCCACCAAGTAAGTTAAATCATGTTTTTCTTACATTGCAAGGTTGCTACATAGAAATCATGCAAGTGAAAGGGGACAACAATTATAAGATCCCACATATGGGAAAGGAAAGGCTTGAAAGGATGGGTGAGCTACCAAAATGTCTTAAAGTAGATGAACAACTAGTTAGGGGCAGCTTAGAGTTTCTAAACCAACATGGAACATGTGAAGACTTGCCAGTTGAGAGACTAAAACAAGTTGTTTTAGAGGATTTGTAGGAGGTAGTAGTATTTGCAGGTCATAGTTTACAAAAACAAACAATGTATAAATAGTTTTTGAGTTGTTTGAATGTAAATTGTATCTTTTGTCTCAGCAATACCATTTTGCATCATTAACTTATGCAATAATCTCAATTCAACCTCCTAAACTAGGAAAACAGTCACCTAGTGGTGGCGTCATCAAGGTTGCACATGCATAATATCTCACAGATCAAGCATAGTATCAAATTCTTAACCAAGAAATGCATCAGTTCATGCAGTCTAGAACATCATTTGCAGGGACATACCAAATCAGATGTAGTATCAAATTCTTAACCAAATAAACATGCATCAAATTCATCAAGTAATTGGCATCACCAGCCCCATTATATCATCATTAAGGCAACAGACAATTGGTGATCATAGATCACAAGTTAAGGCATCATATTGATCATAAAATGGCATCAAATCATCAAGTAAATTGCATGAATTAATTCACAAATGAAGGGCCAAATAGGGGATCAAATGCAGCATCTATAAGACATCAAATTCATCAAGTAATTGGCATCACCAACCCCTAGCATCACCACGCATAGTATCAGAATTTAACCAAGGAAATGGCATGAATTAATTCACAAATGAAGGGCCAAATAGGGGATCAAATGCAGTATCTATATACTTTAAGATCAGTGATCACAGATCATTGATCATAGCATCATTAAGGCAACAGACAATTGGTGATCATAGATCACAAGTTAAGGCATCATATTGATCACATAATGGCATCAAATTATCAAGTAAATTGCATGAATTAATTCACAAATGAAGGGCCAAATAGGGGATCAAATGCAGCATCTAAAAGACATTAAATTCATCAAGTAATTGGCATCACCGGCCCCCAGCATCACCAAGAGAGTAATAAGAACGTGTTACCATGATTATATCAGAGATAAAACGCTATGGAAGAACATCCCTAACATCTGCAAAGGCCAACCAAGCATCGTAGCCGGATTCGGGACACGGATTTTCACATAAACCTAGCTGCCGAATGTAATGTTCGGTCTCATACTTTGCAAATTCCAGTTTATCTGCTTCCGACCATTGAGGTTCCGGCACCACTGCTTCAGATTCGACAATGGAATTACAGATCTGAAAAGATCCACCCTGGGTCGCAACACCTGGAGATTCAACGGCGGAATCACAAATATGAAAAGAGCGACCCTCCGCCATCGTCGAGTCAGAGAGTGATACGGTCACCGGTTCAGATTCGAAGGTTGAGAAAGCCCGTTTCTGGAACCATTTCAATTGAATCAGACTCTAACTCCCAGGAATAAGTTCTATCGGGAAGAAATGGGTAGCAAGTGGGATCAATAGATCCTCCAAGAACATGCGTATTCGATCATTTTAGAGAGCGACGAAGTATTTCCAGACATTGAAGAGCGGTGGAGTGGCAGGATAAATTAGGGTCTAAGAGGGATAGAAGAGTTGGGTGAGATAGCAGATGAAATGAGAGATAAATTAGGGTTTGAGAGTAAAATGGGGTTGGGTTTATTTGGGCCAGTAATGATGTTATTTGGGTTGGGTTAATTAGTGGAGGATTAGCTAGTAAGTGGGTTGGGTTAATTGATTGGGGTGGCAAATGGTAGTAAATAACAGAAAAGTAGGAGGGTATAAATGTACAAAAAGGTAAGTAGGGATTTATTTGGTGGACAAAAAAAAGTGGGTAAGTAGGGATTTATATCGTGGACGGAGGGAGTACTATTTATTTTATTTTCTCAAGCTCTACAACTTTTAGAAAAAGTAGTAATCGGGCCAAGTGAGTTGAGTTCTGATCTGTATTAAATACTCCTTTCGTCCACGAAAAAGATGCATGTTTTGCCATTTTCGTCTGTCCACGAAAAGTATGCATGTTCTATATTTAGTAAGTTTTCTCCCAATATTTACCCTCTACTTTATGATTTATCCACACTTTTCCCATTGTTGGGCCCACAAAAAACCAATTAGCCAAATTATGTTTACAATAAATAAACCCAGTAACACTAACCCTAATCTAATAAACTATTCGTCCCCACCCTGATGGTCCCGGTAACGAGTATCTGGTGTAGGGGGTGGGAGAAATACACCAGTAGCAATTTTCGATTGCTAAAATCTTTTCACTTAGTTATACTGTTCAGGTTAGTTGGCTCGACAAATGAAAAGGCAGTCGGAGCTACTCTACAACTGAGTTGCTCAGTTGAAGCTAATCACACAGTTAGCAGCACAGCTGGCTCTAATGCCTGAAGTGCAGCTGTATGCACCAATTGAGGTTTTTAATCAGTTTTGCATTGCAGAAGATGGTGGCGTTTAAACTCGCTACAAAAACTGAAACTCTTATGAAAGGGGAAGGTTAAGTTCCCAAATTAGTGCACTTTGATAAATGTAATATGTATGCATATGTTGGGTCAGTTGGTTAGGTATACTGAATTTAAAATACTGAATGTAAAATGCAGAATGTAAGTATACAGTATTTTAACATGGTTCAGAGATCGACCTCCCACGTCCACGACTTCCTTTTTAGGGAAGTAATCCACTAGATAAGCTTAAGCGTGCTTACCAAATGCCCCACTTGGATTACGGGTTCTGACGCGACCGTCGTTTGAGTCACGTGCAAAATACATTTATAATTTTCCTACGCCCACAGCTAAGAACAGTTAGCGGTAAGTATAGGGTCGATCCCACGAGGAGTTGGTGTAGCTTTCTCTTGGTCAGGGTGTCACTAATGGTTTGGGCTCTGCACAGACACATCTTGGCCAAATAGGTAAATAAAAGTTAAACTAAAAGATAAACAAAATAAAAGATAAAGACAAACCTGCGTTTGGGTGTTGAGTCAATCTACACAAACAAGACATCTTCATCGATGCAAGGATATGTGGTGCGTATGTGTGTCAGTGGTTATAGGCTAAAGCTATGCACGGTCCCCATTGTCACGTCGCCACGTACGCTACATAGCCCGCCCAACTTCATCCTTATGTTTAGGTCTTGACAGGCATACCCTAGCCAATCCTCTTGCTTGCCCAAAAGTCCCCAGGCATTCCACCTTTATAAGGCGCATGTTGGTCAAACAGCATTTGGTTCTAGATGGGCCCACTCCGGCAACGGGTGAGATACGAGGACCTCTCTTCCGGCTTTCTCCAGCATTGACACATCTTTGCAAGTCTAGGCCAAGACTACAAACCGCTCTTGCCGCTCTCAAGGAACATAAGGCAATTGCGACGTGCACTTGATAACCCTCTTGTGATGTAGGAATCCGTATGTGCCCGAGGCTCGTTGTACTTCCGAGTTACCCGTGACCACCGAACTTCTTTGAAATCATTGCCCAATGCCTCGGGAACACACATATATACAGTTTTCCCCTTTCCCGAATCAACACATCAGATTTAATGCTCATGCAGCGTCATCTTGCCCAAGCACAGATTCGTATAACTACCTAGGCATAAAGTAAAGAACAAGAAAAGAAAGAACGAAATATAAAAAGTAGTTGAATTAAAAATAAAGCCGAACGATACCAATATCGTCGGAAACAAAGTACAAAGATCGTTTGCCCCCGAAGGGGCAAACTCTTGAAAACTATAAAGTAAACCCTAGACTAAGTATTACAAGAGAAAAGGATTGAAAAGATTCTGAAAGATAAAAGTTACATCTGGTTTGCTATCTAGGAGTATTTATAGATGTGAAATTCGTGGGTCTTGGAGGCTAAGCCCATTAGGTAAGTCGGTTGGCAGCTAAGGTTGGGCGAGCTGTCTGCCAGCTGTCTTCTAGCAGCTTCTGTTGACCAAGAGACTTTCCTTATTTAGCAGATTTTGATTTGGACGAATCTTCATGGATAAGGAAGGAAATAATCATTATCGGCTACTTGGATAAGGTTGATCTATTACTTGCTCCCCACTCTTCCTCTTTGATCGATCTATTTCTTGCCCCGCACTCTTATCTCATAAATGCTTGACTGCCTCTGTGCCCAAGACGTGCACTTCTTCTTCTCTGCTCTGCCTTGCGCCTTGCCTTCTTCACGTCTCTCCTTGCCCAATGGCCATATCCCACGCGGTACTTGATTTGGTCAGATTGTGAAGCGGAATAGCCTTAGTGTTGAATGTGCACTTCTTTGCCCAAACTGCAAGCTCCATTTCCTTGCCCAAGGTGCCTTGTATCTGTGCCCAGACCTCTCTCGTGGAATATGGTCAAATCTTGCCCTTTCCTTCTCTTTTTCATCATTGGTTGCCCTGTTCGTCCCTGCCTTCACCATGTGTCCTCCCAAACCCTAAAAACACACAAAAAGACACGAAACGACTCGATCTAGACCTATAACAAGACTCGAAAAGAGCATAAAATTTGGGCTCGTCATACCCACACACTTGAATCATGCTTGCCCTCAAGCATGTAAGTACAACTTTCCCGAAAAGAAAGAAAGAAAAGACTCAAGGCAAAAGACAAAAGTCAGCATAAAAGAATAATGGGTCATATTGGGCAAGCTAAATCTCAGCGAAAAATAAGCAAGTAATTAATTCAAACAATTCATGCATTGACCATCAGATAAATCAAGATTGAACAAATGAGCATTAAGGGTTCTCCTCACCAACACTCATCTCTCTTGTGTATAGGTTTAGTGTTTGCGCTCAAGACAAATTCAACTTGGTCGTGCAATAAGCTTGCCTGCCCTCTAACATCTCCACTCCTTAGACAAAATTTTAGTACATATCATTAGGTCTTTTAAGGGTTGTAACGTGGCTTAAGGCATAGGTGAGAATATATGGATCGAGGCTAAGGTCAATTGGACTCATGATTGGGCAATTGTTTGTCCATCTCTCTTTGAACTTATGATTGGGCGATACGTTTCCCATATCTTCAGATTTCCTTGCCTTTGCTTACGGGCCTTAGCACGAAATTCAACCTAGGACCTTTTTTTTCAGTTTTTTTTTTTTTTTTTTGAAATTTTCTAAGTCCTTTATTTTTTCTGACACTTCTTCTCAGCTTGGGCAATTAGGTTGCCGTAAATTCAGTTCTAAGTGTCTTGCCCAAGTTCAGGCTACTACTATCTTCTCGTCCCTCTTATATGTTGCTCTTGAGTCCTTATGACCGGGTATGGGTATGTGTATCAAGGGCAATTTATTTTGAGTGAAATCAAAGAAAATTTAAGGCTCAAAGGGGCTCATCAAAGGATAATAGCAGGATAGGCTTTTTAGGCTAAGTGGGCTTAATGAAAGAAAATGCCTAAGTCATCTAAGTACATAAATCAAGCCATTAGAATTTCAAAGCAGAGTGTAGGCAAGTTCTCGCATAAACCAAAATCGAATATGTTAACTCACTCAAGAAAAGAAAAACTGCACTTGGGCATGTAACAACAAATAAAGCTCAAAACCTCACAGGGCACGCTCAAAGTTCATCCGTCATACTTATCTACATATGATCATGCTCAAACTGAAAAATTAAATACTTGTGCAAATAAGAACAAAGAGATCTATCATGCTTATTTAGACCCAATAATCAAATCATGCTGACAGATTGACCAAAAAGACACCCCCCTTCCACCCACACACTTTGCTTTGAGCAAAGTGGGTAAGCAAAGAGGGTTAAAACAAACTGACTCAAAAAGAAAAAACAAAGGGTCCTCTCACCCACACACTTTGCTTTGGGCAAAGTGGTCGATGAAAGGGCTGACTCAATAACTGAAAAAGAAAAGAAAAAGAAACAAACAATGGTCTTCCTACCCACGCACTTTGCTTTGGGCAAAGTGAGTCAATAAGAGGACCGACTCAACTAAGAACTTAAAACTTAAAAACTTAAAACTAAACCTAAAAAAAAAACTGGGAGGAAACAATTATGAAGGAGGTATAACATGGACCTTGATTTGGCATGTTTATCATGGGCAGTTTGGGCAGGCTTTGAAGGTCTATATACATGCTGCAGTGGCTTTTTCGTCCAGTCTGGTCAAGCTCAAGGGTTTGCAACTCCCTGTTACTTGGTCATGGCAGGCGCGCGGCTGCCTCCCATTTTGGTTCTGGAAAAGAAGTTTTGCAAGCATCCCGTGCTCTCTAAGGCGGCTAGTCAAAGGAATTGCCTTTCTCATCTTGATTCACTCGTCGAGCAACTTCATCTTTTCTGACTAATTGGGCAAGGGACATCCTCAGCAACACTTCGTTGCGTGCAACAGTAGCCTTCTCCAATTCACTCAAGCTGGCTGACTTGGGTGCCTTCCAACTCAAGGATAACAGACCTCTCTTGCCCAAAGATTTGGGTAGAGAGAGCCTTAGTGGTGGTCTTGTCTTCACTTTTGAATTTCATCATGTCCTTGCTTCCGTGCCCAAGCTCCTGCACGTCAAACCATACCTTTGCGAAAAATACTACCTAGCCTAGGATTGAAACTAAAATAAAAAGGAAATTAAATTAAAAAGGATAGATACCAGGTTGCCTCCTGGCAAGCACCGTAGTTTACGTCGTGGGCACGACGTGGCCTCCTTCACCTAGTTGTCGATTGGGTACTTGGAGTTTGGGAAACTCCGCCTTTTCATCCTCGTCAAGCCCATAGTAGACCTTCAGAGTATGTCATCCATCAACTTCCAATTAGGTCATTGTCTACTTGTCTTGCCCAATCGTTCATGTCCTCTTTGGCCAAGCATTCATCTTCGAGAGTCGTCACTCACAAATTTTCCTGCATGGTTAGGGCGATACAAACAAAAAGAACTAAACAAGCAAACAAAAGAGAAAACTACTAGAAACACAACTCCCCGGCAACGGCCAATTTTGACGCGACCGTCGTTTGAGTCACGTTACATTTATAATTTTCCTATGCCCACAACTAAGAACAATTAGCGGTAAGTATATGGTTGATCCCACGAGGAGTTGGTGTAGCTTTCTCTTGGTCAGGGTGTCACTCATGGTTTGGGCTCTGCACAGACACATCTTGGCCAAACAGGAAAATAAAAGTTAAACTAAAAGATAAACAAAATAAAAGATAAAGACAAACCTGTGTTTGGGTGTTGAGTCAATCTACACAAACAACACATCTTCATCGATGCAAGGATATGTGGTGCATATGTGTGTCAGTGGTTATAGGCTAAAGCTATGCACGGTCCCCATTGTCACGTCGCCACGTATGCTACATAGCCCGCCCAGCTCCATCCTTATGTTTAGGTCTTGACAGGCATACCCTAGCCAATCCCCTTGCTTGCCCAAAAGTCCCCAGGCATTCCACCTTTATAAGGCACATGTTGGTCAAACAGCATTTGGTTCTAGATGGGCCCACTCCGACAACGGGTGAGATACGAGGACCTCTTTTCCGGCTTTCTCCAGCATTGAAACATCTTTGCAGGTCTAGGCCAAGACTACAAACCGCTCTTGCCGCTCTCGAGGAACGTAAGGCAATTGCGACGTGCACTTGATAACCCTCCTGCAATGTAGGAATCCGTATGTGCTCGAGGCTCGTTGTACTTCCGAGTTACCCGTGACCACAGAACTTCTTTGAAATCATTGCCCAATGCCTCGGGAATACACATATATACAGCTTTCCCCTTGCCCGAATCAATATCCCAGATTTAATGCTCATGCAGCGTCATCTTGCCCAAGCACAGATTCGTATAACTACCTAGGCATAAAGTAAAGAACAAGAAAAGAAAGAACGAAATATAAAAAGTACTTGAATTAAAAATAAAGCCGAACGATACCAATATCGTCAGAAACAAAGTAAAAAGATCGTTTGCCCCCGAAGGGGCAAACTCTCGAAAACTATAAAGTAAACCCTAGACTAAGTATTACAAGAGCAAAAGATTGAAAAGATTTTGAAAGATAAAAGTTACATCTGGTTTGCTATCTAGGAGTATTTATAGATGTGAAATTCGTGGGTCTTGGAGGCTAAGCCCATTAGGTAAGTCGGTTGGCAGCTAAGGTTGGGCGAGCTGTCTGCCAGCTGTCTTCTAGCAGCCTCTGTTGACCAAGAGACTTTCCTTATTTAGCAGATTTTGATTTGGACGAATCTTCATGGATAAGGAAGGAAATAATTCCATCCTTATCGGCTACTTGGATAAGGTTGATCTATTACTTGCTCCCCACTCTTCCTCTTTGATCGATCTATTTCTTGCCCCGCACTCTTATCTCATAAATGCTTGCCTTCTTCACGTCTCTCCTTGCCCAATGGCCATATCCCACGCGGTACTTGATTTGGTCAGATTGTGAAGCGGAACAGCCTTAGTGTTGAATGTGCGCTTCTTTGCCCAAGCTGCAAGCTCCATTTTCTTGCCCAAGGTGCCTTGTATCTTTGCCCAGACCTCTCTCGTGGAATATGGTCATATCTTGCCCTTTCCTTCTCTTTTTCATCATTGGTTGCCCTGTTCGTCCCTGCCTTCACCATGTGTCCTCCCAGACACTAAAGACACACAAAAAGACACGAAACGACTTGATCTAGACCTATAACAAGACTCAAAAAGAGCACAAAATTTGGGCTTGTCAGTTCCAAGCAAACCTAACCAGTTCGATTTCAGATTCGAACAAGACCTTACAACACTTTTCTGAGCAAGTGTACAACCTAGTCTTAGATTCCGGATTTTAAGGGACCTGTTCATGGATTCCGAGTTCTAAGGGACCTGTTGACTCTGATTATGGGTTCAAAGTCAAACCTAAGGTTTTGAATTTTGGGAGGGGGGGGGGGGGGAATCCTACTGGGAAGCCTTTAACTCTGAGGGAAGTGGAGGCTTCAACCTATGGCAACAAACTCGATCTCTTGAGAGAGAGTCTGTTAGGACATAAATCATGCAAGAACCTACTCTCTAGACTCAATCAAAGAAGGGGCTTTTCGAGAGGCTAGAGGGAAGCACATGAGGAGATGTGAACACTCTACTTCGACTGGACTTCCTCAGAGGTCTTCTTGCTGAGGAGAGAGGTGGTCTGCTGCTGCGACCACGCCTTTTTCTCTCAACTCTTCTATTGTGATGATTTCCGTTACCGAGCTTGGATGTGGGGACCTCTCTATTTATAGAGGAAGGTCAAACTAGCCGTTGGAAAGAGCCGTTGGACCTCTGCCAAAATTATGGCACTCCATCTGCTTTACTAGAAACTTTCCTAAAATGGTAACTGCGACCTTTGCTTTTTGCACGTTGTTGTTGTCGGCCTATTTATGGTAATTTTTCCAGCTGACTTGTGCTCTCGAGTAGATTAAAATTTGGGTTGCAACTTCTCCATCTTCAGCATCTTCAAAGTCTTCTCTTTTTCACTTCATGACGTCTAACTTCAACACAACTTCTCTTCACGCTTGAATTGAATGTCTTCAGGTGCATGGGTTAGTTGAGGAGTCAAGTGAGCTGTTATCCAACTGAGTCTGTGCTTTAGTTGAGGTTGATGTCTCAACTGATCTTGAGTCTCAGCTGAGTCTGGACCTCAGCTGAGTCTGGGTCTCAGTTGAGTTTGGGCCTCAGCTGAGTTCTTCACGAACTTCCTTCTTTAGTCCCGCTGACTTCTTCTACTTGAATCGTGTAAAGATAAAATCCCTACGCTCAAACAGTGAGCTCTAGCTAAGAACAGGCTAAAGGCATTGATCTACTCGGTTGGGGTCAGTTGGGGTTTTGGTATCTTTCGAAACCTTTACTAATTTTCCCTACACACCCCCACCCCCATCCCTCATTTGGTCAGCCACCTTCGCAAATCTGGAAAACTTCAATTCTCCAAATTTCCTAATTTTCTCATTTCTTCTTCTTCTCCTTCATTTCTTCGCCAAACCTCATTGTGATCTCAATAATGGATGGTTCTACTACGCCGTCGTGGTCCGAGTCATTTCCTTTGATTTTATCCGACGTAACTCTTGGAGAATCAGAAACCTTTATGCCGAAATCTGAATGGGTTTTGTTTGAAATGGTGGTGCTGGATTCTCAGTCACCGATCGAGATCGATCCATTGGTTAATGAAATGGTGGTGCCAGAATCTGAGGTGTTGGGATCAGAACCATCACCGAAGGTGTGGTGGTTCGGTGAAAGGGAGTACCTAAACCTGGCTCGGAATCTTTTTCCCCTCCGTGTTGAGGTTTCTTAAACCAGGTTATTCATATTTATTTTCGATTTCAATCAGGAGGATGATTTAGGTACGAAAACCTAAGATTTGATGAATTTTTTTCTGATCTTCAATTATGCCAATTCATCTTCTATGGCTGATGTTGAATTTGCATTGCATGCCACCTCTAGGTGATGAAATCCCCAGATTAGGAGGTTGTTGATGAGTTTGACACTATATTTGATTTGTTGTGTGTTGTAGCCTGTGCAATTAGTTGTGTTTGGAACAAATGATAAAATTTTCTGATGTATATATTCTGTTATGCCTCTGTCCTAAGTGAAGCCACTTCTACGTGATGAAAATCCCTAGATTAGGAGGTTGTTGATGAGTTTGATACTACATTTAATTTGTTGTGTGTTGTGGTCTGTGCAATTGGTTGTTCTTGGAACAAATGATGAACATTTTCTGATGTATATATTATGTTATGCCTCTATCCTAAGTGAAACCACCTCTAGGTAATGAAAATCCCTAGATTAGGAGGTTGGGTTAGGGCAGTTAGTGTGTAAAATATCCATTCATGGAGTCAATCAATGATGCAAAATGTTAATAAATTCATTGCTGAGACATTATGTGCCACAATGAACAAAATATGATGGTTTACATCCTAAACAACAACTGATAAGCATGAGTTTGCTGCTTATACTGTAAACATAGCAAAAAAATTACCCTACTCATTCCAATTCTTCTAAATTTCCTTGCCCTGCATAGCTCCTGCCAAAGTATCAATGTTGTAGCTGCTATCTTCTTGACTTCCAGTGTTTCCAGATGTTCCAAGCAATCCCTTACTAGTTGTTCCTCCATTTCTAAGCATTATGGTAGAGTTTCCTATCTAATTTGTCATTCTTTGTCCATGTGAGGGATTTTGTAGTTGTTGCCTCCCCTCACCTTTATTATCTCAGTCACGCAACTTTGTAGAGTAAGGAATACATTGTTTAATTTGTAATTTTCAAATTCTTGAAATGCATCAGACACATTCTGAATTAATTCTGTTACATTCTTTGCCATCTTCTGATCCTTGAGGGTTTGGATTGCTCTGAAGAACCCGAGATCATTTATGTTTGTGTCTAGTGAATTTGTTGGTTGACAAATTAATGTGATATGGAAACCATCTGAATTTGCTGCCTTGATGAAATGTGGATCAGTTGGCTTTATGTGGGGTTTAGCATTATCTTGTTGAATGAAAATGTGTTTGCTTACATGAGCTGGCCACAACTATTTAATGGTAGGTACAATCTGTAAAATAACTAAGTGATGAATGAAAATGCACACATTCTGATAGTTAAAATGAGAAAGAATCAGTTTTAATACTAAGTGATGAATGAAAATGCACACATTCTGATAGTTGAAATAAGAAACACTAACCTGTTTCAGGACAATTTCTTTCATGACTGGAAGATTGATTGATTGAATGGCTTTGTATTCCAGTGTGTCCTTTACTCTATTTTTTGAAGCCATTTTTGCTGGCTCTAATGTACAAAAGAGAAATATCTCAAATTTGCCATCAAATATGCATGTACCATCACTTGCATAGAGTGGTCTTCCCACCACAGACATGAACATGATCTTCTCTACAAATCTCTTGGACTTGCATGTTCTGTATAGCTCTTCCTCATCTGCCACTATGTAGTAACTATATGCTGTCTTGGTGAGAAAAAAAACCATTTCTCAACAATGTGGATTGTGTTGTATACATATTCTGGAATTTTAGTTTTCCTTCTAAAATTCTAGGATCCAAATGCTTGAGATACCATTTCAATCTATTGAATTTATTTTGCTCTGTCAAAAATGGCTTAGTTGCAGAGGTATGTGGTCTGATTTTCTTTTGTTTCACCCATGTTCCCACCAATATTTTGCTCACTTTCAACTTGATTGCAATTTTTCTGTAGGAAGATCTTTGTAGAACTGAAATTGATTTCATCAATTACACATCTAGCTCTTTCTTATCTTCTATAGATTTGAAACTTCTCCATTGCCTCCTTTATTGCTCCATACCTTAGTTGCTTGGATTCCAAATTTTGATGAAGAAACTAAGCCACTATGTTCTTTTCTGTCTACGATAGATTTGGCATCTTCTTTGGATTTTCCATGCTGCTGATTTTTGGTATTTATGGTGTTTTTTTTTTGTGTAATGAATGGAGCTTTTGGTTGATGAATGGTGTATTTATGGTAGAAAATGTGTACTTGGATAAGTTTGTAAATTTTCATCTTTTATTTTGTTCACATCAGTGAAGAGTTAAAGATTTTACCACCATTTTGGATGAAGTGCATGTTTTGGAGCCAATTTATGAAAGTGCCGCCAATTTAAATTAAGTGCAGTAGCTTTTGCTTATTTTATTGCTTGCTTATTAATGAAAGAATTGTACAACTGTCATTTATGTACTTATTTTAGGTGTTGGATTAAGTTTGTTAATTATTTCTCTAAACGCACTAAAAAGTGGACCCTTTACTTCACTCACCAGTTTTATTAAACCCTGTGCCGTCCATGAAATAGGCATCTTTTTCGTGGATGGAAGGAGTATCTTTTTGTTCGAGCTCAACTCGAGTTTGAGTTGAGTTTATGGCATCTTGATTGACTTCAACACAATAAAAAATTAGTTAGTTTGAGTTAAAATCGTAAAATATATTATTGAGCTCGAACTCAAGCCCGAATTGTAAGAACTTCAATTATATTTAAATTTAACTTGTTTAACATTGTGATTACTAATTTAAATCACAAAAGTGCCTTTTTGAGTTAATTAGGTTTCTCTCATGAACATCACAATGGGTGATGATTCGGTTGACCGCAGTTAACGGAAGTGAAAAATCGATTGACCAAACTAAATTTTTACATAATTTACTATTTTTAACCAAATCAGTAATTAAGGTTGGTTAACCCTTTAACTGTACAAATAATTGATAAATATTTTTGATGGGACATCTTCGGTACGTCATGGTTGCCAGACGGCAACCTTGCTCTCATACTCTCAGAATTTATTTACTTGGATGACAACCTTGCCCCAACACTCGTAATAGTGAAGGAAGTATGCCTTGCATCTTGGAATCTTGCCCTTGCGGAAGGTTACCACTTGGTAATCTTCCCCACTTATACTTTATCGATAGTTGATCTAAAGTACAGTACAGATTTGTCTTCTTGAGGCATAAATATCCTAGACATATGTCGGTACCGACCTATCACATCAACTACAGTAGAGAAGTTTCCCCCTACCAAAGTCGGTTAGGAGACTTCCCAAGTCTCCCCAAAATGGCTAAAATACCCTTACCATCACAGGTATATATACAGATTTGCAGGATATCAGGTAACAGATTCATTATCTCTGAAATACAATAGAACTTGTTGATTTCTCTCAAGCTTTTGTGTTGAACACGCACTGACTTGATCGTCGGAGACGCGACGCCGGCACACAACCCGACATTACGCTTTGCAGGTCGGAATTCAAGGACTAAATCCACATGGAGAAGTTCTTCTCAACATAATCTCTTCGATACAAGGTACATATTACTCCCTCCGTTCACAAGTAAATGTCCACTTTGTACTGGACACGGAGTTTAAGAAAACTGATACAGTGAAAGTTAGTGGTGTAAAAGTTAGGATGTAGGGGTAGTGAGATAATGACAAAAAAATAATAGTAATGACAAAAAAGAGGTGGTATTGACCAAAAAGTAAGAATAAAGTTGTTGGGATGATAAAAAGGTAGAAATAAAGTTGATGTGAGGTGGAGTCCTAAATGGCAAAGGGTAGTAATTTCTGTAAAGTAAAGAGGGTAGTGTTGTACGAAAAGGTAAACTGGACATTTACTTGCGAACACGTGTACTGTAGCAAACTGGACATTTACTTGTGAACGGAGGGAGTATGTGTTAATGATCCTTGAACATCGGTATGTTTAAGGGTTACAAATCTTGACCCCATCAACTGGCGCCGTCTGTGGAAAGTCAAAACTAAGGCGTGAGATCCGCTTTACAGTTTTCTTTCCAAAAACATCTTGAATATCAAGATCGATATATGCATGAGCTCGTTTCCTAAAAACCATATCTACATATATGAACTTTGTATGGATAAAACTATAGATAAATATGATTATGGATATATTTATCATATATGATCGATCAAAACTTGCTGTCAAGAAGAATCTGACCTTTAAGCAGAGTGAAGCATGATTATTTGCTAGAAATATATGGTTTTGATAGATATTTTTTACTGCACATTTAGATATTATAGGATATTATTTGACTACCTATTATCTGTTCAAGCTATGAAAAGGAAAAATGAAGAGCTAAAGCTATTCCTCGAATGTTATAGAAAATGACAACTTCTCTCTGAGATCTGGGGTAGGAATTTGAGAAATTTGTTACACCACATAGCTAAACGACCCTGGGAGGCCCTCCCTCTGCAACTGGGGTAAGGCGATGAAGCTTCCAAAGACCTTTAACTCGCAGAGAAGAGTTGGGGTTATCAGCACTCCTGCAGAGTCAACCTAATCAAGTTACTCAACCGGCATGGTTGCCTCATCCTCAAACACATTGCACATGTTTAGTTTAGATCCGACTCAGATACGTCAAATACTGGAAAGATTGTTGCGAGAAAATGAAAAAGGCCAGAGAGAACGCCTAGAAACAATTTAGGAAAACCCTAGTCAAGAACAAGGGGAACATTCCGATGAGAGAAGGTTTCCTTCTCGTGAAGGACAGCATTCCGTGTATGGCCTAAGGTCAAGAGTGCCCTACATTCCTGAGAAGGGTCGCATGAATAGAAAAGAGTGGTTGGAAGCTATCTTGGCAACTCGAACCAGTGAAGAAGATCAGTCTGCCTCCTACCAGTCTTATTCCGAATCAACATCTGCTACCGGCACAGGGGTGGCTACTTTGAGGAAAGAAATAAGAGAGATGAAAAGGCGTTTGTTGAAGTCTGATCCAAATGATTTTGATGAAATGAGTTCTCCTTTCAGTGATGCAATACTGCAGGAATCCTTGCCCATAAATTTCAGAGGGATACGAGAGCAATATGATTGAACTACGGATCCCATGGAACACCTCATGAGTTTTGAGAACAGTTCCACCATTCACCAGTATACCGATGGAGTCAAGTGTAGAGTCTTCCTCACAACTCTCACTAAATCGGTGCAAAGATGGTTTAGCTAGTTAAATCCGGCATGCATACGGACTTTTACTGACTTAGAAACTTTTTCCGACATTAATTCGTAAGTACACGAAGGCAGGCTCGCACTTCTGTATATTTTTGATGTCCCTTAGGCAAGGTTCCCATGAAAGCCTCAGAGATTACCTCCGAAGGTTCAGCTCTACCGCCTTGGAAGTTCCCACGGCTATCTCGGAGGTAAAGATGCACGCCTTAATGCAAGGCTTGTATGATGGAGACTTCTTTAGTTCTTTGGCCAAGAAGACATGCACTTCATTTGAAGATGTCTTAGCTAGAGCGGACAAGTTTGTAAACTTGGAAGAGGCTAGAGGGATGAAGAAGGAAGAAGATCGAACCATCCATCCTAGCCAGGAAGCATCCTTTCCTATCCCAGAAACGACTTCTCGTGGGGTAGAAGAAAATAAGGAAAAGAATGATAGAAGAAGAGAACCTCGTAGCTTTCCTCGAAAAGAAAGATTTGATAAGGACAATTACAGTTACACCCATCTCACGGTGGCACCCGCTGAACTCTTTGCAATACTATTCAAGCAGCAGACAGGGTTCTCTCTACCTCGAAGCTATCAGAGGGAACCTCAAAATCCCAGAGTGGGTTTCTATTGTGAATACCATAATGAATTTGGTCATGAAACAAATCAATGTAGACATTGAAGGATGCCATAGAACGCTTGGTAAAAGATTGCAAACTAGTGGAGTTTGTGAAGAAGGAACGTGGTCATAAAAGGAAGGAAGATGATAAGAAGGAGTATCGGCGCCCCCGATCCCCGAAAAAAGAGTATGAGCACCCTAGATCTCCAAAAAAAGATGAGCCTTCCTAGAAAAAGAGACACATTCACATGATAATATGCGGACCTTCAGGGGGAGATTCCAACAATGCAAGAAAGGCCTTCACCAGAGTTTCAGATATGCACGCAGTGGAGCGAGTGCATGAAGTAAGGAGTGTGAGAAACTACCCCTTGATACAATTCAGCCCTGAAGATGAGATTGTTGTTCTACGACCACATGATGATGCCTTGATGGTCACCACGGAGATTGGTGGTTACAATGTCTCCAGAGTACTTGTAGACACGAGAAGTTCGGCGAATGCAATATTTGGCCATTGCATCGAAAGCATGAAGTTAAACATTGAGTTGCAATCCATCGAAATCCCTCTATATGGATTTGCGAGAGGATCTATTCATCCTCGAGGATTAGTTTTATTGGCTATGGCAATGGGAGAGTTCCCATTGAGGAAGGTGCGCATGATAAAGTTCTTGGTGGTGGAAACAACATCATCTTACAATGTGATTTTGGGCAGACCTGCCCTGAATAAATTTGAGGCAGTAGTGTCCACTTTCCACATGAATTGAAGTTTCCTGTGAAAGATAGAGTGGGAGAATTGGCTAGAGAGCAAGATGCTTTCAGAGTGTGTTATGTCAAAGAAGTCAAGGTGTCTGGTAAGGCTGCCAAGCGACCCAATGAAGGACTGGGAGATTCCACGGGAAAGAAGATAAAACAAATGGAAATGAAAGAAACACACCAGGAGATGCAAATGTCTCCCGGAGAGGAACTTATGCCAGTGGAACTCTACCCTAACAAGCAAGGTTATACTACTCGAATAGGAACTCAGATGGCGCATGCGGATGCTGAGGCAGTGGTAGCTTGCCTGCGGAGGAATGCTGATTTGTTTGCTTTCAACACAGATGACTTAAAAGGCAGTGATCCAAAAATTGTTATGCATCACTTGAATGTGGACCCAGCTGTACACCCTGTCAAGCAAAAGTTGAGGAGATTTGATCCGGAGAAGGACAAAATTATCATGGTTGAAGTGGAAAAATTGCTCAAAGCTGGGCACATTGTAAGAGTACAGTACCCTGAATGGATTGCCAACGTACTCATTGGGGGAGGAGGGAAAGTGGCGAATGTGCATAGACTTTCGGGATTTGAATAAAGCATGCCCAAATGATCACTATCTATTACCCAGAATCAATCAATTGGTAGATTCTACTTTTGGATGTGAATTGCTATCAATGATGGATGCCTACCAAGGATATCACCAAATCTTGATGAATCTAAGGGATATTCGAAAAGCTTGCTTCATTGTTGGAGGAGGAACATTTGGCTTCAAGAAAATGCCCTTTGGTTTAAAGAATGCAGGGGCAACGTACCAGAGAATGGTGGATTTGGTTTTTCGAGAACAAATCGGAAGAATGCATGGAAGTTTATGCCGATGATATGCTAGTCAAAAGCTTCAAAATTGTCGACCACGCAACAGACTTGGAAGAAGTCTTCGGAGTGATTAGAGACAACAATATTCGATTGAATCCCGCTAAGTGTGCTTTTGGAGTACAATCTGGAAAGTTCCTGGGTTATGTTGTCATTCTCAGAGGTATTGAAGTAAATCCGACGAAGGTTTCCGCGGTGCAGGAGATGCAAGCTCCACGCAACTTGAATGAAGTTCAAAAACTCAATGGCAAGATTACCGCACTGAGCTGGTTTATTGAATGCTCAACTGAAAAGATCTTACCTTTCTTCAAAATCTTGAGGAAAGGTAACAAGTTTGAATGGACGGAAGGTGCCAAACAACTTTCAATGCTTTGAAAGAACACCTGACTGCATTGCCTTTGCTGAAAAAGCCCTTAACAGAAGAAACCCTTTTATCTATACTTTTCGATGGGAAAAGAGTCTCTGAGTTCGGTGTTGATACGAGAGGAAGATGGTGAACAAAAATCCATCTATTACACCAGTAAAATGATTTAAGGCCCTGAAGCGAACTATTCAGATGTGGAGAAAGTAGCCCTGGCGGTTATGACTTATGCTCGAAAGTTGCGACCTTACTTTCTTGCGCACAAGGTGGTTGTAAGGATAACCTTCCCATTTAGAAACATTCTCAGCAGACCAGATTTATCGGGAAAGATGGTAAAATGGGTTATCGAGCTGGGAGAACACGATATGGAATTTGAACTACGACCTACGATAAAAGCTCAAGCCTTGGCAAATTTCATTCAGGAGACTTCCCGAAGTTCAGAACTAGCCGAATGGAAGGCTTACGTGGATGGTTCCGTTACCAAGGAAGGATGCGGTGTAGGAATATTGATCATTCATCTTGCTTTAGAAGAAGTGCAATTCTCAATCAAGCTAGGATTCAAAGCTTCGAATAATGAAGTTGAATATGAAGCGTTAGCGCGAGCCATGCACACCATGGAAGGATTGGGAGCGGAGAAATTACTGATATTTTCAGACTCTCAATTATTTGTGTCCCAGATGAAAGGAACCTACCTGGCCAAAGAAGAAAGGATGGCCAACTATATAGCAAAAGTTGATACAATTGAAAGGCAAAATTCACTGAATTTCGAATGGAGCAAATTTCCCGAGAGAAAAATACCCGGGCAGACAAATTGGCAAGGTTGGCCAGTTCTGTAGAAAAAGGAACTAACGGCCCAATTACATATTGGTGAGCATCGTATACTCTCAAATAATTCCTGCAAATCCTGCTCAGAATCAAAATGAGCATAGCAAGAAGTAGGGTCGAACCACAGAGAAAAGTAATTCAGCTTAAATTTGGGTTTTATAATTATTAACTAAGAAAAAAAAAATAACTATATAGTAAATTAGATATTAATCAAAGAAAAGTAGTTCGGCTTCGAATAAATTTACACTAGTCTAGGCTCTGATCATCGACGCAAAGATTAATTAATTATCTAGGACCAACCAGTTATAGGATACCGTGAATGCAGCGGACATACCCCAATTCCTACCTACTTTATCGATAGTTAGCTGTAGACGCCAGACCTAACTATTTTTCTTATTAAAACATAACCTAGCTGGAAACTCCAGTCCTAGATTTAATGCTCTAATAGCTTTTAGCTTGAAGGAACTCAATTTAAACAAATTACCCAAGAACGCAAGTAATAATCCATTTACCAATTTATCCCTACTGCGAACATGGTAGCTTTATCACTAATTAGCCCTATTCCAACAATTACGGATTGGGGGAACTAATTGACTATAATCCAATTAAATATAAGTTGATCAGGCTTAAACAAAATCGAAATTAACTCTAAACACAAGGAACAAATTGAAATCCTAGAAATTAATTATACAAACAATTAGGTCTCACAGATTATTAAACTAGTGCTTCATTATTCTCGCCGAATTAAAGAATTAGCTACGCATACTAGTAAAATAAAATACGATCAAATATATAAAAGCATGCATGATATCGAAACAAGGAATTGAAATTGATAAAGAAAATAGTCACCGAAATAAATATAAACTTGGAATTCCACAAAGTATTATATACGTGTTTTTCTTCGCACAAAGCCTGTCACCAGAAAACAATGAAAATACGGTCTGTACATCAAAGAAATAAACTCTAGCTAATATATAAATATATCTCCCTAATCCCAATCCTAGGCGGCTACAAAAAGTATATAAAATAAGGGAATTGCTAACCCTTTACAAAGTCTGCCGAGAAATCCAATAACCAAGCCATATGGGCTGATTTAAATCACCTTAAATAAGGCCCAATAACTAATAATAAAATACTAACTATAATCATTATCTAAAAATAATAATCCAGCCCATATTCCTTGCATCTTCAATTCCACAGGAAAATCATACAAAAATCTCATCTTTTCTGGATTTCTCGCATCCACATTTCTGCACTCTCGGACTCTTAGATTCCTGCAGAAATCAACACCTAAACGTGCATTATATCCACATAAAAAGACATAAAACCTCAAGTTTTGAACAACCAAAAACATACACATCACATATCTCGAAGAGGAAGATAGGGTTGTTGTCGTGGATATAGGAGCTATTGAGGAAATCAGTGATTGAAGAGTTCCCATCATACACTTCTTGATGACAGGAAGATACATGGAAAGTTCTCTTGCGTCCAAAAGGGCTTCCTATGCTCACTTCTGCATGATTGGTGATCATCTATACAAGCGTGCCACAACTTATCCCTATTTGAAATGCATATCAGAGGCGGAAGGCACAAGTGTTTTGCAAGAAATCCACTCAGAAAATAGAGGAGGCCACACTGGAGCAAGGGACATTGCTCGAAAAGTATTGAGGGTATAATTCTATTGGCCTAACATCGGCAAGGATGCCAAGGAGTTTGTCAAGAAGTGTTCTCAATGTCAGATACATGGACCTTTGATTCATTTTCCTGCTGAGGAATTAAGAGTGATGTATGCCTCTTATCCCTTTGACAAGTGGGGAATTGACCTGGTGGGAAAGCTGCCTACTGCACAGGGAGGGATGACCCACCTCATAGTAGTTGTAGACTACTTCTCCAAATGGGTGGAGGCTGAACCTATTAGCAAGGTTGATGATGCAACGATCATAAAATTCTTGTGGAAAAATATAAGTTGTCGATATGGAGTGCCTCGAGTCTTGGTATCAGACAACGGTGCCCAATTCATTAGTCAAGGAACCATAGAATGGTGCACAAAGTTGAAGATTGAGCAAAGATTTGGGGCAATCGTGCATCCAGAAACGAATGGCTAAGTGGAAGTTACCAACAGAACAATTGTCAATGACATCAAGGCAAGGTTAGATGACAAGCATAGCTTGTGGGCAAAGGAGCTTGATTCGGCTTACCGCACTAGCCCTCGTAGGCCTACCAATGAAACTCATTTCAATCTAGTCTATGGATCTTCAACGGTGATACCTACGGAAGTGATCTCAAAAATTCATTGGATCTAATTCTATGATGAGGATCAGAACTAAGAACTCCGGAGGGAAGAGTTGGATCTTGTGGAATAAGAAAGAGAACAAGCTCATTTAAAGACAGAGTGGAATAAAGAGTAAATATGCAATTCGTACAAAAAGAAGGTACGAGTTCGTTAGTTTGGCAACGGAGACCTCATATTGAGAAGGGTTGATGCCTTGAGGCTAACTAGGAAATTCAAGCCCAATTAGAAAGGACATTACAAGGTTGCAGAAGTCCTGGCTGGCGGAGCCTATAAATTGATGGATGCCAAGGGGGAAGTTTTGTCTCGCCCATGGAACATTAGCAAGCTGAAGAAGTACTATGTGTAGGGGAGGATAATCCCTACTCTTTTATCACCACTCGTATATGACTCATTCCTGCCCGATGTGCAGATGTTGCTTTCCTACTTCTACATACAAATCGGATTTTTTGAACGTAAATATGATGCAGCTCCTTTTGAAGTTTATGACTACATGAGCCTTAGTACCGGGAAATGGGTTCAAGGTTGCTGATGAGCAATCTTGCCCATGGGGAACCAGAGCATTCCAAGGATGAGCAAGGTTGTCGGCAGGCAACCTTGGCCCGACAGTGGCTACATGCGCCTCGGGAAAAATTAGGGTGAGCAAGGTTGTCAGTAGACAATCTTGGCCCGACAATGGCTACATGCATCTCTGGAAAAATCAGGGTGAGCAAGGTTGTCGGCAGGCAACCTTGGCCCGACAGTGGCTACATGTGCCTCTGGAAAATTAGGGTGAGCAATGTTGTCGGCAGACAACCTTGGCCCGACAGTAGCTACATGCGCTACTGAAGATCAGCATTTGGATGGCAGCAATGCCCCTATGCTACGGGTTGGACAAGATTGTAGACATGCAATCTTGCTCGAATACAATGGTTACCCAGAATGAATATTTTGAACAACTATTTGTTTGACAAACTCCTACTTCTTCAAAAGAAAAGGGGGAGGGGGGGAGAAGAATACATATATGAACATACCAAACAACATGCAGAATGCAAAGAAAACAGCAAAGTGTAAGAGCAAACAAGAAAAATTTTGTGCAAGATGATCAAAAGGCACGATTGGCATAAAGGCTCACAGGCCACATATTGTTCAAGCATAAGGAAAATGCAGCAAAAATAGAAATAAAGTGGCGGCTAGGAAGCTATTGTATCAAAAACAGAAATAAAAACGGCTAGAAAACCATTGTAGCAAACACCATTGTAGCAGAAATTACAATAATTCACCCTACGCAGAGGGGTTCTAAAAAACTTCACCTTATGGCTTCTCCTCCGAGGCAGGGTTGGTAGCAACCTGATCTCCTCCTTCATCTCCATCTTCCTCTCCTGTGGACGCCTTCTGAAGAGAAAGAAATCCCACCTCTAAAGCAGTCTTCTCTGCAGGAGGAGTGGTGACATTGGGCACGGAAGTATCCTCAATTGCTGGCAACTCTATTAGATTAGAGTTAGAGGCACCTGCAGAAGAAAGATCATGGAAGAGATTTTCCATGGCGGTTAAGGAGGGATCCAGGATAAGGCTGAGAGCAAGTTTCCTTGCGTAGGCTTGCACCATGGGAAGCTGGTATTCTGGCCCAGGAGAAAGGTCATTCAGGGGCTGCAGATGAGGAGGGAGCTCAAGGTTGTCCATGAGAGCCTTTGTGTTCACCTCTCCCGAGTAGGAAAGCTCCCTTATCTGTGCAGTAAGGTTGAAGCTCCCTGATGGACAAAGTGGCGAATGATACGACCTAGATCACGCAAGTACTGACCACTTCCTTTGTACGCTTCCACCAACCCCTCCGCCAGCTCCTTCAAAAAGGCTTGACATGCAGCTATGCGAAAAAGCCTTTGTTGGCAAGCCTGGATGCCACCCTCGTATCCTTTCTGGCGAGCTCTGACAAAACTCTCAGCCTGATTCTTCTCTAGGGAAGCCTTCTCTTCCTCAGTCTTAGCGAGAAGCTTGCTGAGGGAATCCACCTGCACTTGGGCATCGGCAAGGTTGCTTTCCATCTTCTTGCATTTAGTTTCCAGATAAACTTGGAGAAGGGCTTTGGCAATCTCTTCGTTCTTTGCTTGGAAGGAGGCAGTGAAACCTTCCTTCCTAAGAAAACAAGTAAGTCATTTTGCCAAAAAATGATGAAAATTTATACTTAGAAGCAACAACTAAAAAATATGCAAACCTGGATCAATGCACACCCTATGGCATTGTGGAGGGCTTCGGTAGAGAATCCAGAGACTTGATTCCTCTCAGAAGAGTTGGTCATGTGGCGGAACAGAGCCACGCATTGGGAACCCTCCATGGAAGTTAGTGGTACAGGGAGATGAACTTCGAGTTGATTGGAAAATTGCTGAATAGGCATAGGAGGAACCTTTCTCCCAGATGTCTTGGCACCCTTCCCCTTCTTGCTGGAGGAGGAAGGGGCAGATCAGTTATTGCTTGACTGCGAGTCCTAGTACGCACTCCTTCTTAAGAAGGATGTGCAGGAGAAGCAGAAGGAGACTTGCCCCTAGAGGATGCCACTCGGGAAGTTTGCTCCTCAACAACTTTGCTTTCGGGAATATTGGTCTCAAGCTTTGGGAACATAGGAAAAGGAACAGAGCCTGGGGTGGATTCCACCACGATAACGTCATCCTCCTCCTCAGTGCCTTGAGCCATTTTCAGCCAATCCATAACTGCAAAAATCAAGAAAACAAAGATTATCACAATTTTGCAAGATGCATGAAGTGTTTATATTTAACCAAACACTGAAGCGAACACTTACTCATCCCTGGAGTGGAAGGTCGACGGGGAGGATGCAGAAGAGTCTGTGAGAAGGTCTCGAATATTGAAATCATTATCAGAATTAAGACGAGTATTCAACTCTCTCATAAGCACCTCATTTGAAGGAGAAATGGGGTGCACCTCCACCTGGGAGGGTTTCTCAAAAGTATACCGCCAGTGTTGTACGGTGAAATCGAAGGATTGTCAACAGAAGTTACAAAGATGTAATGGGGTTGTCAAGTTTTGTCATTTCTGGTACTCTTACCCAGAAAGTGAGCGGGACTGTTGGTTCGAGAACTAAGCATAACCATCATCTTTTGATATTTCATCTGATAACAAGCATGAAAAAGCTATGGAGTAGGATTACCTCCGTCGGCTTTCAAGATTATGTAAAAAGACAGAGCAGTCCTAATGGAATTAGGGATAATCTGACTCGGGCAAACACGGAAGAAATCATAAACACGAGCTAAGTATGGACATATCAGAAGCCTAAGGCCCGCCTCGAAATGCTTTTTCCAGAAAGGCAAAGTGGGGGGAGTTGTATAATTCGGCCGTTCACTAGGGCTTGGAACCTGAAGGCGGAATCCCTCTATCCTCAAATCTTTGATTAAGGCGCGAACTTCGGATTGCTTAACAAGAGAAGGAGATGTAGTAACATAATTCCAATTATCCCTACTCGAAGAGAAATCGGTTCTACAGGCAAAGTAAATGAAACCGACCCCGACCCATCCTTATTAGGAGACAAATGCGGTATAGAAATGGGGCAGAAGGGAAAAAAGCCTCTTCGCCGGCGGAAACAGTCACGCGAGTGGACGATTCGGAAGTGTTTACGTTAAACCCTCTCCCCAAATCAAGCAAGAACGACATTACAACTACAAAGTACTAAAAGAAGTAAAGCCTACGAGGAGAGTAACAATGAAGTACAAGAAAGGATGAACGGGAAAGTTGGGGCGACGGCAAGGAATTTCGGCGAAAGGGGAAAATCGAAGAAGTAGAACAAGAGAGAAGTGGAGCGCGAATTGAAATAAAATAAATGAAGAAATGGTAATAATTCAAATTATAACCGTGCTGAGGTGGTTCTCCCTTGAAAATGCTCCACGTGTGCAACTGATGCGACGTAGGATGTCCCATCACTGAAAAAACGGAATTCGCAGAGACGGAGAGAGAAAACTCCTCAACTGCTTTACCTTATCCGAACAGGCAAGGTTGCCTTGGTGGAATGTTACTACTGAAAACTCCTCACTTAATCTGGACAAGTTTCTTCTTTTCAGACTTGGGGGGGGGGGGGAGGAGTTGATGGGACACCTTCGGTATGTCATGGTTGCCAGACGGCAACCTTGCTCTCATACTCTCAATATTTCTTTACTTGGATGACAACCTTGTCCCAACACTCGTAATAGTGGAGGAAGTATGCCCTGCATCTTGGAATCTTGCCCTTGAGGAAGGTTACCACTTGGTAATCTTCCCCACTTATACTTTATCTACAGCTGGTGTCTAAAGTACAATACGGATTTGTCTTCTCGAAGCATAAATATCATAGACAGATGTCGGTACCGACCTATCACATTAACTACAGTAGGGAAGTTTCTCCCTACCAAAGTCAGTTAGGAGACTTCCCAAGTCTCCCCCAAATGGCTAAAATACTCTTACCCTCACAGGTATATATACAGATTTACTACAGAATATCAGGTAACTGATTCATTATCTCTGAAATACGATAGAACTCGTTGATTTGTCTCAAGCTTTTGTGTTGAACACGCACTGACTTGATCGTCAGAGACGCGACGTTGGCACATACCTGACGTTACGCTTTGTAGGTCGGAATTTAAGAACTAAATCCACGTGAAGAAGCTCTTCTCAACATAATCTCCTCGATACAAGGTACATATTATGTGTTAATGATCCTTGAACATCGATATGTTTAAGGGTTACAAATCTTGACCCCATCAATTTTAACTTTAAGTAAATAAAATTATTGAAAATTAAATATTTAATATTCGAAAAACACTTTATTTTATTAAACTAAAATAATTCAAATACACATAATTAACATAGAATCATGCCATGTGACAAAAAGGTTTGAGACCCGCCCTTTTCTCAGTAAGTGGGCCTTGATTTAGCTTTAATGTGAACCTTAATTTTAATTAATTCGTATTTTAATCGGTGAAGTGATTAATATAATCGTTTCCGGTTAATATTCGAAACCGAAATTTTAAAATTGTACTAATGCTCATTTTTCAATTGAAGAAAATTTTGTCGTTTATCGGGTAACCGAACTAACTTGATTATTACTATATGTTACGGTTAAAAATCAATAATCGATATTCATATTAGGCAAATTCTTGGGTGAGATCGGATCGTACTCGGATTAATCCATTGACTTTTCGAATTTTTTACAGTTAGATGATATGCACCACAATGTTAGTGAGATGCATCACACTGTATAATGAGATGCACTACTATTTTTTAATTTTATTAATATTCTTTTTCACTATTTTTTAGATGCACCATATAATGTATGCAAATATTCCACCATATATAATGAGATGCACCACCACTGTATTGAAATGCACTATATAGTGTAATGAGATATACCACACTTCACATAAAAAATAAAGAAATCTGACGCGTGCTTAACACTTGCTGCCCGTGGGACGCGCGCATGTTTCGTGAACGAGTGCGACGCGTTGCACACACTCTTCGTATTATCAATGCATATTTATTTTAGGGTGTGTTTGGTAGCCAACATTAACCGCTACTAAATTGTTTATCTTGTCTAATCTCGTGTTTGGTAAAGAAAATTTATACGACAAGCCCTATACTAAGTAAAAGGCCCGGTCTTAAATCACTGTTACTCGAAGAAAATTAAAATCGTACCTCCCCCCAATTGTTTTTCTTGTTCTGAACAGTGTATGAAATTGTAAAAGACGGGGACAAAACTACCCCCAATTCTGCCCAAATGAGAGTTCGTCGAAGGAATAAACTCATTTTGTTTTCTCTCACCCACGAGTTTCTTCCACAGATTAGGGATTTCTGCAGGTGGCAACTCCTCCAACTTCGACGACATCGCTTTCACCGCATCAGTAATCCTCCCGTTGCCAACCGCCGGCCATCGTAGCGCATCGTGGGTTTGTTGTCAATTTTGATGAATTTACTTCTGCAGAATTGAGTGCAAATTTATCCGTGCCTGAGTCTACGCCCTAGCCGGCCGACCATCGCATTCAGGTAAAGTAACCTAATGATATCTTTCGTCTACCAAATTTTCAATTGTAGAGGCCAATTTCCTGTAATTTAGGACACATTCTGATTCTCGTGAAATTTGATTCTGCAGGAGTGCAGATTCATCCGCAGACAAAACTACGCCCTCGCGACCCGACCTTCGCTATCCCTATTTCAGGTAAACTTACCCTTTGAATTCAATGTTAATTTTGAAATGTGTAGGCCATCAAACTCAGTAATCAGTAATCATCCATTTCTCTTTCAAGATTTCTCACACTTCTCAACTCATCCCATTTTCTTGGACTCTCAGTTCTTACAGAACTACCTCTCAAATCTCTCTCTCTCTCTCTCTCTCTCTCTCTCTCTCTCTCTGTGTGTGTGCCAACACTGCTCCTTTTGGGATTGTAGGTAAAAAAGCTTTCGCCTTTAACTGTTGCTCTGCATTTTTTAGTTCATAATTTTCAGGGTTTTGATGTTTATTTGACATCGCTTGTGTTTATAGTTGTTTGTCTTGATTAATTTTTCATCCTATTTTATGTGTCTTGTCTGCATAAACTGATAAATTTTGTTGGGCTGTGGGTGATATATATATGTGGCAAGTTTTGTAATTAGCTCGATTTTGTAAGGTCTAACTTGGAAAATCGTAACTTAATCCGGATGTTAAAGATCCTACCAAACGCTCGGTTACAATAAACATCTATTTCTTAGGGGCTACTAAACAGAAGTCCAAGACTGACTTTGCCCGACCTCTTCACATTATTAATCCAAGAATATTAATCTTAGCTAATCCAGTGTGGGCTACCAAACACACCCTTATTATTTTGTCAAACTCTAACACTTTAGAGTTTAGACAACGTTCTCTCTCCCTCTCTTTTAATGCATTTTTTTAACCTCAAATAACAATCAGAAGTTTAGTTTGTTAATTCTTAAGTCACCGATATATTTAATGATTAATTTAAGATAATCCATGTTTGACCATTTTGTTTACAATCTTTCACCATATTTTGATAACACGAGAGGATAGTCAAAATAATAATCTTCAAAAAAAATTAATTAATTTTGAAAATGGACATTAAATGAGTGTCTAAATCTCAATTCTAGAGTGTATGCATTGGCCTAGCGGTAGAGTGGTTAATGCCTAAGGTCAAAAGTTTCGAGTTCAAGTCCATCATGTTACGATCTTTAAAATTATTTGTAATTGTAATTTAATAATATGTGTTTAAATTTCAACTCCGATGGTTCATAAAATTGGGTAGGTCAAAATACAAATGATATTAAACTAATGTTGGGTCTAAATTGCAGGTGACCCCAAAAATTGGGCCCTAAATTGTGAATTTTCCCTAATTTTATTTAGGGGTGTCTAAACACGTGACGGGTAATTGGGCACTGTTGTACAGATCCGATACCTGATGGGTAATGGGTACCTAATATCCGTATGTTCGGGTAAACGGGTCGGAATACGGGATAAAAATTTTAGATATTTCGGGTATTGGGTATACCCGATACCCGATCTGGGTACCTAAGTAAATCCGAATTTTTATAGTTTTATATATATTTCGTTATATATTATATTACTTTAAAGAAATATATATAAAACTATGGATGATGGAGTGTCAAGATTTGGAAAACTACGAAATATACGAAATACGAAATTCGTATATTATGTTACGAATTTCAAAATTCGCAACAACATAAACTTAAAATTTTCAGATTCGAAATCAGATCTGCAGTGCAGATCTGCTTCTTCTACCTTTTTCTTCATTTTTCTCTTTTCTTCCATCTTCTTCTTCTTCTCTGTAATCACTCCCTCCCACCGCCGTTCCACACAAGGGATCACTTCAATCTGCAGCACCAATTCCACCAGAATTCCGAGAACGACGACGGCGAATCCCCCGGCCTAAACATGGGCCTCAAGCACAGCCTCGACGACAAGAGCGGCGACTCCGGCAACAAGGATGCCACCGCCGAGGGGGAGATGTCGGCGAACCGGCAGCCGGGAGGGACGACGGCGGCGAGGACGAGCTCAGCTCCAAGGGAGGGCCGACGGCGGCGACGGGAAGAAGAGTAGCAAAAAAAATGAAGAAGAAAAGAAGCATGAGAAAAAAAAACGAGATGGAGGAGAAGAAAGAAAAGAAGAAAAAGAGATAAAGAAGAGAGAGGAAAAGAGAAAAAGTGAAAAGGAGGGGTATTTTTGTCCAAAATACACATTTTTTGCTACAATTTAACCATCATATTAAGTTCCTTGACAACTATTGTAGTCAACCTAGTCAAACTGGCTATATGGATGGATTATCTCTTAATCGATTCCTATCGGCATATTCCAAATTAATTCGAAATTAGTTAATTTATTTTTTCCTTGAAAAATCAATACCAAACTAATACAGTAGCTTTTTAATAATAAAAACTTTAAACATGCACAACTAATGAGGACTACTTAATAAAAAGGAAATGCATCATTATCTGTAATTCCCGTATCAAGCAGAATTAATTAGGAATCATCTACATATCATTCTTCCCCCAACCAAACAACAGCCAATTAAATAGAGATTCAAACGTGATAGCAAGTGAATAAACAACGACACAAATAGAACGAGGGAGAAGGGACACAACTATTTTTTTCAACAAGAAAAGGAGTGAATCTAGACAGAGAAAAAAAATATATAGACACAGAATATCTAGAGATAGAGATACTAATTTCCAAGATTAGACCGAAAAAAGAAAATCTTAAAGTTCCAATCTTAAAGTTCCAATCTTTTTCCTTTCCTTTCACTCTCTCTCTATTCAAGAGTCTCTCAACACTCTCAACCCAAATTCATTCCAAGATTCACAATCACAGCCAAAAACCCACCACCATGTCGTCGTCAACTCCTCCTCCATCTCACAACCACGAGCCCTCCACCAAAACCCAGAATCAAGCAGCAGTTGAAGCGCCAAAGCCCAAATCAGAGATCAAGAAACCAACTTTCTTCTCCCCACAGAAACCCACGTGGGTCCTCCCCTACAGAACCCCATCTCTCAAGAGCCTCTACACCATCGGCAAGAAGCTCGGCCAGGGCCAGTTCGGGATCACTTTCCTCTGCACCGAGAAATCCACCGGCATTGATTACGCCTGCAAATCGATTCCCAAGAAGAAGCTGATTTGCCAGGAGGATTACGATGACGTGTGGAGGGAGATTCAGATAATGCATCACTTGTCGGAGCACCCGAATGTGGTGAGGATAAAGGGCACTTACGAGGATGCCCTGTTTGTGCACATAGTCATGGAGTTGTGTGCGGGCGGGGAGCTCTTCGATAGGATCGTATTGAAGGGCCATTACAGCGAGAAGGAGGCGGCGAAGCTCATCAAGACGATTGTCGGAGTTGTACAGAGTTGCCATTCTTTGGGGGTTATGCATAGGGATTTGAAGCCTGAGAATTTCTTGTTTATTAGTGGTGATGAGGATGCTGCCCTCAAGGCTACTGATTTTGGCCTCTCTGTCTTCTACAAACCAGGTTTTCTTTAAATTTTGAGTTTGTGTGATGCTGATTTTGAGGTTTATGGTGTGATCTTGTGATGCTGAGTGTGGTGTGGTGTAGAGTAGATTGTTCTCACATTGGCTTTCTTGGATATGTTCTTTTGTAGTGGGAAGAAAATTTTGAGTTGTGATACTTGTTTTGAGGTTGATTGTGTGATCTTGTGATATGAGTGTGGTGTAGAGTGCTATCACATTGGGTTTCTTGGATTGGAGATTGTGCAATTGGGCTTGTTTCTTCTCTCTTGTTGATCTTGATTTAGTGTATCACCTTGATTTCTTGCATTGTTACTGAGTGCTATCATGATAATTATGTTGCTTCAATTATTTGGTTTGCATAACTAATGTAAGTGTTGTGGATCCCCAATTATACATTCTGCAAATATTGGTTCTGCTCTTCATAATTTTTGGTTTAATTTCTTGTTTATATCCTTGGTATGTTTATGTTGTTCAATGTGTTTCAGTTGTCAACTCTGCTTGATGTTTAGAAGTAAGATAAACAACATGAAAAGTAAACTAAGATTATTAAGAAGTAGAGCTGTAGAGGAAATTATGCAAATTTTGAAGTAGATGCCTCAGGTTCATTAAATATATATCTTATGTATTTAGGAATTCAAATTCTTTCATTCCTTGTCTTGTGGAATCATATCCTTCATTGAAAATCATATGTGCAGGTTTTAAAAAATATAAAATGAAATGATCCAATCAGCTATGAAGAATTTCCCTCTTTCTATCTTTGTTACATTCAGTTATCATTTTTTATTAATCTGACTATATGTTGCTGAAGTGGCAATTGTATTCAATCTCCATCTTCTATGCTTTAGTTTAAATGCTAATTATGTTGGCTGACTGAATTTCTCCTCGTGATTTGTGATCTAGAACTCGTGTTCTGTTCTGATATGCAATCTTTTGAATCATATTTTCAGATGAAACTTTCTGTGATGTTGTTGGAAGTCCTTACTATGTTGCACCAGAGGTTCTGCGCAAGCATTATGGACCCGAGGCAGACGTATGGAGTGCAGGAGTTATTTTGTATATATTACTCAGTGGTGTACCACCTTTCTGGGCTGGTATTTTACTTTTTCCCCCGTTTATTTGCTATTTAAGGATCTACATGAGGTCCAGTTTCTATTACAGGGCCTAATATCTCTAGTGCTGTTTCTTGTCTTTTTACTCCAGAAACTGAGATGGGAATTTTCCGACAGATACTAAAGGGGAAATTAGATTTTGATTCCGAGCCATGGCCTGCTATTTCAGATTTTGCCAAGGATTTGTTGAGAAAGATGCTCGATAGAAACCCAAAGACAAGGCTTACTGCATATGAAGTTCTGTGTAAGCAACCTTCCTACTGTCGAGACTATTGATCTTCGTGGTTCACTAAAATGAGATTATCTAATAATATACCTCTCTTTTTTGGTCAGGCCATCCTTGGATTATTGATGATGACATGGCTCCTGATAAGCCTCTTGATTCTGCTGTTTTGTCACGCCTAAAGCAGTTTTCTGCTATGAACAAACTTAAGAAGATGGCTTTACGTGTAAGGCTTTTGTCAGTGCTCTTATGGCTTTTCTTGTTTGCATCTGAAACATAGTTTTGAAATATTGTACAAATAATTATAGATCAAGACTAAGCAGCCATTATTCTACAAATTCCGTTTTCTCCATGCGAGCAGTCATTACTTTTATCTTTCTCTTTAGTAGCACATGCCATGTTGCTTTGCTTTAATGTGGAGCCAAACCTCACCATGTATGACGCGCCAAAAAGTCCTCCGACGAATAATGTGCCTAACAGCTTCCAAAAGCATATCTTTCACCTTTTATTTTGCCAGCCTTTCTGAATAATCACATGATTCCTAAACTTCCCATCTTAAAATAAAATGGAATTATCTTGGCGGTGATATATCTATCCTTGAACCCTCCATTTTAATCTTAAACTCGCAGCATCAATGGAAAAGCCTTCATTGTTTTGTAGGTTATCGCAGAGAGATTATCCGAGGAGGAAATTGGTGGCCTCCGGGAGCTGTTCAGAATGATAGATACAGATGATAGTGGAACCATAACTTTCGATGAACTCAAAGAGGGACTAAAGCGAGTTGGCTCTGAGCTGATGGAGTCTGAAATTAAAGACCTTATGGAGGCGGTAGGAACCTGAACCCACTCATTCTAATCACATGGATGAATGTAGCATTTTCTCGATCAACTTCTTATCGATTGCTTTTTTTATACCTCCAGGCTGACATCGATAACAGTGGAACGATAGATTATGGGGAGTTTCTTGCAGCTACCGTGCACTTAAACAAATTAGAAAGAGAGGAGAACCTGCTTTCAGCCTTCTCTTTCTTTGATAAAGATGGTAGTGGTTACATAACCATTGATGAGCTTCAACAGGCCTGCAAAGATTTTGGTCTGAGCGAACTCAATCTTGATGAGATGATCAGAGAGATTGACCAAGATAATGTAAGTTTGCAACTTGTGGTTCCTTGCAGAAATCAAGATAAAATCGAATCACTGTTGCATTATGATTTGTGACTTTGGTTTTTGCTAGTAGACTCTCTGAAACTCTTCATTAGAGAGAAGAACATAGTTAGAAAAACTTGGTCTGTCACGTTGATTATCTATCGTGTGAATTATTTGCAGGATGGACAGATAGATTATGGAGAATTCGCGGCCATGATGAGAAAAGGGAACGGAGGAATCGGGAGGAGAACCATGAGGAAAACTATAAACTTGGGGGAAGCACTGGGATTGGGGGTTACAGAGAAAAAAGGAGACAACTAACAAAACCTAATTGGTTCAAGTTTGATTTACTTTCCTTTTTTTCCTTTTTTTGTAGTTATGTAGCTTCATATTGGTGTGAAGTTTCAACATTCTAATTGAGGATATAAGCTCATCTTGCTTCCTACACCTAAGCCTTGCAGCATTGGCTAATAGTTGCTACTCTCTTTTAACCATGCTGCTAAGTTGTACTCAGATACAATATATCAAATGCATATGAGATTATATAAACAGTGCCTATTAAAGCCATTTCCTCTCTAATACAACGTCGAGTTCACTTAGCTGGTCTTTACCTTGCTTGTATTCATGCTACTTCTGCAAAAATGTAATAGTGTAAAAATATGGTCGTGCAGAAATCTTGATTTCTTGATCATTGAATGCATTCATTCTGTAAATACTGTAGGTTTTTCAATGTTTACATCTCTTATCTAGCTGAAGAGATGATACATTCGTTTTAAATGGCTTATACATCAAGGATGCTATATTTCATATTTTACTAGGGAGAGCCAGATACTTTGTGTGGCGCCCCTGAGCTATAAGCTTTCCAGTCTTCTTACTTCTCAAATCGACACTGACAACAGCAAGCGCCTTCCCCACGCGCAGTGCCTTGGACTCGATCTCAACTTCCTCCTGAACACAAATCACCAAATCAACGAATCTGATTGCTAATTTGGATATTATCTTGAATGAAAGATCTTACAGGAAAACATGTAATGTATCAACTTGAGCATTTCAGATTGCAAGAATGAGAAAAGCTAAATAGAACATAGCTCAATGAGTTAGACCATCATGCTTATTTAAATCAAAAAGTTGACCGGAACAAAATAGCAAATAGATGAGAATTGAGGACATGGCTAAGCTCATTTCAGAAACAGTACATTTATAAGGCGACCGAGCTTCACAAATGAACGAGGAACCACCAACATTATGCAGAAAAGAACACACAGTAAAGCAATGAAAGACTTTCATATTGATTCAAGCAGCTTCACTATACTATTCTCCATTTGACTCATTCATTGTGAAAACTGAAACCTTTCATTAAATATTCTACAATCGGTAGAATTAGAAACGTTCAAACATACAATAGTCCACCTGACCTGAGCTTAGATCCTATAGGATTCTGCACAAGGAATAATGGCTGATATATGCAAATACGTTTGCCTATGTAAGAGCTAACCAACAAAGACCAAATAGAGATCCACATTTGCAAGAATCATTATCTTGTTATCATCCCTTCACTGTGAGCTACGAAGACTATTCGAGGAGGAAAACGACAGGAAAAGTTAAAAGGAGACACCTTTACAGAAGCACTCCATTAACTAACTACTGAAGTTGGTTTAGAAATTGTGTTTTGAGCTCAACTCGAAGTTAAGGAGTCGAGCTCAAAGTCTAGTTTAAACTACTTCAGAATCCAGCTCAAACTCAAAAATAAAAAAGTCTTAGTCCAGCTATAGCTTAGAGCTACTCTGGATCACTAAGGTTGCAAGCCTATAGAGCCTAACATGTTAACTTGCAGATTATTTCACTTAACATTTTAGATTTAAGAAATTTAATCAACAGATGAAATTGAGTTTACTAGCGCTTGAATTTGTCAAAGACTAACTCGAATTTTCTGATCGAGCTATGACTGTACCCGTACCAAATATAAGGGCGAAAAAAAAAAGGAAGAACAATAAGCAGAAACCAAATTCAATAAAATTTAAGGAAAATTGCAGGCTGGTAGATGTTTACCCCAACACTAGCACCGTTCAAGTAGGAAACGTTAATCTCTACCGAAACACCGGTGGTCGGAGCCCCCATCGTGAAAATAACGGCCGAGCCGACGATGTCCACCAGCGCCGCCGTGGCTCCGCCGTGCAACGTGTTCCCAGTGTTCTACACAGAGAGAATTCCCCGACCGAAAAGTAAATCACAGCTGAATTAAGCGATGAGAGAGAAGAAATGGAAAAATACCAACCACGAGGCGAGGAGGAACAGTGAAGGAGCAGATGATGCGGCCGCGTTCGATGCGGTCGATTTTCATGCCCTGCATCACCATTGGCTCGATGAATCTCTCCGGCATGGAATCCACCGTGAATTCGTACGAACCTCCATCCTTCTCCACGAACTTCCTGACCGTCTCAAAATCCATACTTTTTCAACTAACTTTGTACCTGCTGTGGTGGACTTGCTGAAACTGGTAGAGCAACTCGTTTTATTTATTTTTATTTTTCAATTTCCCCCCTCATCTCCCATTTATTTCATTTTAATCCTCAGCTTTTGTCTATGTAATGTAGCACACAAAATACATTAAATGCAACCCTTCTTTTCTTGTTTGTTGGCAAAGAGAAATAAATGAGCGAACGTAAATATAAATACACGAATTATATAGGTTCTTTTTTTTTAACATGATATATGAACTTTGGTCTATGACGTTTTTAACATTACATTTTTATTTAGCCTATAATTTCGCAAACTTTCATTTAATTTTTAATACACAGTACACATCAAAGGTAGTGGCTGCGAGTACATCAAAGAATTTTAACATGATGTAATCTAAATGACGTTGTTTTAGGCATAAAATGAAAATAATTAAAAATAAAAAAAAATCATTTATTTCATCTTATTCTTCAAGCTTTCGATTATTTATTTTATCTCCTAAAACAATGTCTTTTTTTTCGGAGGGATTCCTAAAACAATGTCATTTGGATTAGTTCATGTTAAATGCAAAAAAAATTTGGAAATTTACAGTTTGAATTAAAAATTTACACTAAAAATAAAAGCTGTGTTTTGGCAATAATTACATGATTGTCATATTTCCACTTAAATAAAATTATTGGGGTACAATATATATAAAATTGCCACTAAGAAAAATAACTCACTTTTGCAAAATAAATGAGTAAATAATTTTTTATGATACATATTTCTATTAAAATAACAACTTATCTGACAGATTTTTCCTAATCTATTTTTGTACATCACACATATACAGAGCTACTTTTCTGTATCTTACTATACCAGAAAAATGTTTATATGCACATTATATATCAAAATAATTGTATTTCCACCTAACATTTACAAATTACATTCCCAACTCCATTGTGCAATCATCATATCCTACTTTCAGAATTCAGGCCATTCATTCTTTATAATCTTAGACTTACCTATAGGGCCATACTTTTAGACCCATGCATTTTAAAGCTTTAAATTATTTCCTAGATACACTCTATCTAGGCCCAATTAATTTGTATAAAAAACAATCTATATGGCAAATTTTATCTCCAAAACTTGATATTAAAAAATCAGGATTCCCCCCACCACCCCAAAAAGTTCTATAAATAATCGAACAACAAACAATTTCAAAGTACTTGTTCATGTTAATTCTACAATTTAAGATTTTGGAAACTTGATATTAAAAAATCAGGATTCCCCCCACCACCCCAAAAAGTTCTATAAATAATCGAACAACAAACAATTTCAAAGTACTTGTTCATGTTATCTACAATTTAAGATTTTTGAAATTTTATTTTCTACTTTTTAGTTTCGACGGAGATTACTACCTGCCTCCAGGGCATATGCATCACCCTTCCCAAATGCTTCCATGTGGAAAAGAAAAAGTCAACTTTAAAAAATAAATGAAATTTCATCCTTCAACTCCACCATAGTTTAAGACAAGTATACTCTCTTGTCCTTCATTGTTTTCTCTGCGCGATTTCCAAGCTATGAGTTTTGTTTTCTTCTTCGTCGTTTGAGTGTTCCGTCATGATTCACAACGACACCGCTGAATCCTATCGTCTCATTTCCCTCACTCATTCTCACATGTGATTCTCCCAGCCCAATTCCTTTCATTTGTTGTCATTCATTTCAACTCTTTCCGGTATTCATCGACACCCCCGCTAAATCCCACTCTTTACACCTCTCATTACCTCAAATACACTCTTTCTCCCCTCCGCCGCACTTTCGACTGTCATCCTCCACCGCCTGCTGTATAGACACCTCTCATTTCCCCAAATACACTCTTTCTCCCCTCCGCCGCACTTCCGACTGTCATCCTCCATCGCCTGTATAGACACCTCTCATTTCCCCAAATACACTCTTTCTCCCCTCCGCCGCACTTCCGACTGTCATTCTCCACCGCCTCCTATATAGAGAAGGGTGAGATTCGAATAACTTCGATTTCTCCACCCTTCTTCTTCGACATCCTTTGTGCTGTTATTTTCTTTGAATAATATGGTAAGGGATTTCTAATTTGTATTACCCAAGGTTTTAAAAACCAGATCAGACCGACCGGTTCAACCGGTTGGACTAGGAGCCGGCTAGTGTATCCAGTTCGATTTGCCGGCTGTGGGTGAAAACTGCCCAAAACCGCTTTGAACCGCCGGTTTTCTGAAACCGGTAGTGGTTTTTGGAAACCACCCGGTTCAACATCCCAATGTAAAACATAAATGTTGTTGGTGGGGTTTGAAACATGTACCACTTGGATGAAAGCCCAAGCACTCCACCACTTTAACTAGACAATTAGTTATTAAAATTCACAACATTTTTCTTATTAATCTATATCTTAACACGTCTATTAATATAAATAATTGTCCTTATTACTATCAATTGCCAACAAAAACCAGATTTATTCAATGGACACCTTAATTACTTGTTTGCTGATTGCCATCTTCACAAATAAAATTAGTCGATTAATAACAACTCAATAACCACAATACGTAAAAACTATGCACGTCTACAGTATGTATGTATACCTATATATTTCATGCTCCTGCATAAAGTTTTTTTTTTTTCTACGATTTTGAATATATTTTTACTTTATAAATTTTGAATATATTTTATTAGAAAATATACATATGATAAGAAAAATAGATATATTTGTAATGGATCTTAATGTGTATTTCTTATAAAACATGTAAATATTTTAATATATATCATTTATTTAATTATTTTATTTATTTATTTAATGAACGGTTAGATTAAACGGTTAAATTACGGTTGAACCGGTTAAACCATGACCCGGAGATTTCACCGGTTCGATCTCCGATCCGATTTTTAAAACACTGGTATTACCCCCTTCCCCTTCGTTTTCTTGTCGGTTTTTTACTCATTTGTCGCAACAAAAACTTTTTTTGTAATGAATTTTTAAGCATGTATTTTGTGTAATGAATTCTAATGTGATGAATCTATGATTCATCTATTTTGAAATAAGCTCAATTTTGTTGTCTAGGATCGAGTGGGCAGCGTTCGTCGCCCAATGAAGCGATTGATTAACAAGGGTCTATCTTCAGAAGGTAATTGCTTTCCAATTTCTTTTGATATGAGTTTTCCAATTTGATTTGTGTAGTATTGGAAAAAAAAAACCTCATTTTTTAATTAATTTGAGCCTACCATATAATGTAATTAAACATTAGTTGATGGAATCACTATCCTCATACAGATACTGATTTTATGGGATATTTGAAACTTTCAAACCCAAAAAAACTGTTATATAATTTTTTTTTTTTTTTGTGTTTAACCACAAGAAATTGAATACCCTAATCGATTTTTGATATTATATGTGTACTGGTTCTGTTCTTCTAAAATAAGACATACCAATGTTTGTTGTTATATCTTGATTCATGATGTAGTATTTTTTTAAACTAATTGAAATAGTGGGCTGTTTACGTCCAATTTTCCTTGTTTGTTTGATATGTGGGTGGAATGGTATTCTATATTTATTTTAAGTTGTTTTTGATTGAATAGTTAATAATTACGTACTACCTTTTTTGCATAATTTATGTCATGATTAATTTAATGGAATTTTTTCTAAAGCAATTAATTATTACAAAAATTTTAATATTGTATTAGTTGTAGCAGTTATATATAGCCATATTAACCAAAGACATATTATATATATATATATATATATATATATATATATATAGTATTTATGCAATTTATATCTTGGATATATGTTATAATTTTATGTTTTTGAACGTTATAATGTGAATTCGCTGCATGACTGATTTTACCTACCAGTGTATGATGATGTTGGAATAATATATTCTTGTTCACTTAATACAAGAAGTTTTGTTGTGCGTGTGTGTATTCAGTATTCGATGTAAATCATGTAATTGAACTAAAAATGGCAAGTTTCATTTGGACAGTGGTGAAAGTTTACTATTTATGATAATTTTAAAGTATATCCATTATTTGTCCGCAAAGTTTGCAGTCCTAATCATTTTATTAAAACCAAAAATTTGTATAATACATAGATGCATTTTTTGTGTTGGTTATATTTGGTTTAATAATTTTATCACTTTTTTTTCACATTGCATATTGTTTAACTCTCTATTTTTTTGCAGTTGGAATTGTAAATTGTAGGTCTATGCTTCACAAGGTTGTTGATATCATAAAATCAACGTTGTCCAGTGAGAATCTCGATAAGTTTCATGATTCTTGTTTAGGGCATTTCTTGGATTTACCCCAACTTGAGTTTCGTGAAAATGTTGCATACTTGATGAATCTCCATATTTGTGATCCCAATAAAGTACAAGACTTAGTTTGGTTTAAAATTAGAAATCTAGAATTTGAGTTTAGACCGTAGGATTATTTTTTGGCTACTGGACTTAAGTTTGGACCTCCACTATCTCTGCTACAAACCTCTACACTTCATACTACTTGTTTTGGCGGTAGAGATGAGATAGTAGGTGAGGTAAGGGAGGCTTATTATAAGTCGTTAGGTAAAAAACGTGTCGGTGGTATTATAGATAGCTTAAAACTTGTGTATTTGATGTTTATCTATGATGTTTTGTTTTCTGCTTATCATACTACCAGTAATAGAGTTGATATTAGATATATCCATGTTGTAGATAACTTAAAATTGTTTAATGTATATCACTGGGGTCTCGACTCTTACAAGCTTTTAGTTAGCAAGTTGTTTTTGGCTTATCAAAAAAGTAAAAACGACTTGATCGATTTTGATAAAAGCTGACTGTTAATCTTTATGGATTCAGTCATGGCCTTCTTACATTTGTTTATGAAAGTATTCGTGCACTTGGATAATTATGTACTGAAATTATCACCGGAAAAGAGTCTGCATTTCCTCGTATATTGCATCGACAAGTCCTCTGGAGGATACGTTACAAAGTGCTTTTGGAGTATTTTCAGCATGGCCCATTACCCTTCAAAATTGTAAGTAATTTATTCTTGTGATCGATGTATATAGCTAGCTCATTAAAATTTATTTGAACATATAGTTTCTTGGAATTTTTTTAATCCAGTGTTTATTTGTCTCTGAGATGAGTGTATGAGAAAGTTTTGATGTTTGATTCAGTGTAGGAGAAAGTTTTGATGTTTGATTCAGTGTAGGAGAAAGTTTTGATGTTTGATTCAGTGTTGGAGAAAGTTTTGATGTTTGATTCATACTAGAAAATACAATATGTTTTAACATGTTTGTGAAAAAAAAAATGAAATTGCATTAATTTCTTTTGTATATTGCTTTGTGATTGTTAATACATATGAAAAGTAGTGCATTCTTTAAGAAATTTCTTTTATATTGTTAGAGCTACAAAGGGTTTCTTGTAGAAATAGATTTAATCCAACTTTATACTTGGCTAATTTGCATTTCTAAGTTCCTTAAGTTCGTTAATCCAACTTTCCATGGTAGTATTTGAGAAATACTAATAAACATTATACTTAAGGAACGAGGTTTTATGATTTTTACTATCATAAATTTGAGCATAGCAAGTTGTTCCATTACCACTCCAAAATTGCATTCTATAATGAATCACATGGAAATAATAAACATTATTACATTATTTTTTTAATTCTTATATACAGTAATGATAATCACTTAATTTACTTGGTAAATTAAGATCTGTGTATTTTGTAGGAAAAATTAGGTCTCTCTCCGTTCGAGGAATTATTGAGCGAGCGATCGTATTTCCCTAATTCAGCTGATGGTTCATCATCGTTCCCCTCACAAGTCCTAATGAGTGAGGGTCCAGTTGAATTTTTTGAACGTCTACGTATTTTTTATATGTCACATTTCAAAACTAGTGATGCCTCTGACTCCAATCCCCGATCAGAAAATTTTCAGGAATATTCTGAGGCCCCTCGCTCTGGTAATATTGATTGTACGGAAGAGAAGGTATTATTACATTTCACATCACATAACTTTCCTTTAAGTAATTTGTTCCAGTCCATTAATTTTTTTTTATTTGTGGTGCAGATGGATGATGTTGTGGAAAATACTTCAAATTTTATGGTTGTGTTGTCAAGAGTACTTCGTAATCAACGGAAGGCATCACGAGATATTAAGAGATTAATGAGGGAAAATAAGTTTTTTTTTTTTAATTATACATTTCATATGATTGATTTATATATTTTTATCACCTCAGTGAAGCCTTTAATTTGCCATGCAGGTGAGGGAAGATGATGTTGGACATAATTCGAAACTTTTTGCAATCAACAGAAGGCGTTGCAAGATATCAAGACACTGATGACGCTAAATGGAAACGTTGAGGTCATTTACATAATTTATTTTTTTTGCCTATATCTTAATTTATGAGATACACATAATTAGGTGAATCAAATAACAAGATAAATATAATCTCGTATTCTTTATTTGAATCATTATTCTTATTTTCTTTTCACATAATTAGGCTAATTCACCCCTATGTTTCTTTTTCACATAATCTAGTTTCCATGAAGATAATAAATTCGCATTATCATTTTTTAGTTGAATCGTTAATGATAAAGTTGATTTTATTTTTCATATTTTATCTTAGTTCTTCTTTATTGTTTATTATTTATCTTAAAAAAAATATCTTCATACAATATCACATATTTCTACATTAAAAAGATATAAAGGTTGGCCGGGAGCACATATTATTAATTATTTTTCATGGGGACACTGGATAGGAACAATTAATTAATTAATTTAATAGGTTGATCATTGAAATTTGAATTAATTAATTAATATGAATAGTATTTGAATTACTTAATTATTTTAGGGTAAGACAAACTTTATCTTTTCATATGGAATTTAGGATTATAGTCGATTTTATTTGCTTAATTATAGGCCAAACTTGCATAAATTAAATTGAATGATATCATTACTCGATTTTATTTGATGAATTATAGGATGATTTAATGAAATAATTATGGATTTGTTTAAGTTTAATCAAATCAGTTTCCTAAGTTTATTTCATTTGTCATGCAGGATGCTGAAGATGTTGAGGAAAATTCTGAAGTGAAGCTCTTGTTGGCTAAAACATATCGTGATCAACGGAAGGCGTCGCAGGGTGTTAAGAAAGTGATGAAATCTTTAGGAAAACACACTTTTGAGATTCCTGATCCGGTCCGCGAACCCTCCGCTCGCAACAACGAGGTACTCCCGAAACTCATTCGCGTAAGAGGACTTGTTTTTTTGTAATCGAAGTCGATTCCATGAAAGTTATGTCTCCGGAAACCCGTTCCCGTTCCCTACAGCGTGGTAATGAAGTGATTGCTGCTAGCATGAAGCCGAGTTGTCCCGAAACTCCTTCCCGTACGTGAAAGGGTACCTATGAATCGACTGTTAATAGGAAATATCCCACTTGTCTGCAAACCCGTTCCCGTACGCAAAATCGTTGCTTTGAAAGCAATGCTGATCGTGTTGTAAAAAGGAAGCGCGGTCATCCACCCAAGAATCTAACATATTAGAATGATGTTGCGTCACATTTGGAAAAAAGAAATCCCCCGCAACAATTTTCGTAACCGTGGGCCGTCGTGTAGGGTTGGTTTGAGGTCGGGTCCTGATACACTGTCTAAGAAATTCCGTAAATGACATGAGGATGTCGTGGCCAAGAGAAAGTAAGTGTTATAAAAAATTACAGATTATTGAGATAACTTTGTTTTATTAATCTAACAGTTTGTATGTCATCATCGTATATAGTTCCGATGTGCTTAGGCTTCCCATCGTGTCGGTTGACCACCTCAGGCATGATGCATTTGATAGGTTGATGGATCAACGTGCATATCTATCCGACGAAGTAAGCTATTTTACTTACTGTAATACCCCGGATATTTCTTCCGTCACTAAAATAAAAATTTAATTATTAATTAAGGCTTTGCACGCCTAAGTTAAGGATTTTCATTCTAAGACTAACGGTGAAATCCGTTTCTGAAAATAAATTCCAGAAGTCGGTTGAACGACTACTGTATTAGGGTTTTCGCGTCCGATAGAATTTTCCTTCGAAAACTCAGATCGAAAAACCGACATTCACTTTTTCTGCGAAACGAGTCTACCGGAGAAAGTCAGTTTTTATTATTTTTCCGGGCGAATCTTGGACTGTCTTATTCCGACTTTTCATCGGATTTTAGAAAACGAATTATGCTTTACGACTAAGTGATTTATTTCTAATCTAGTGGTCGAATTAGATTTCGTCAAAAATGTAACCGTCTAAGAAAATATTTTCTCGATTTATATACGTCGTATTAGATCCGTAAAATGCGATATTTTTGCTAAAATATCTCCCCAAAACCGCCTATGTATGGTGAGTCATCACCTTGTTAGATCTTTTCTTACTTTATGAAATTCTATCATAACACCTCACCTCATTTCTCTCTTCCCTCTCCCCTCAATACCACCACTCTCCTCTCTTCTCTCTCTCATCTCTCTCTTCCACCGTTGTTGCTCTTCTTCAAGCTTTCAAAGCTCCACAAGTTATTCATCTTCAAATCGATCTTATTTCCGAGTCCATAAACGTCAAAGTAAGAGCTTCCTCTATAGTTTGAACCGAACAAAATTCCATTTCTTTAAATTATGCCATGACCGAAAATTTCACGAGGATTATAGCATGATGTTCTAAGTATAATACATGTTATATCATGCTTAGGAATGGATTTCATGGATAGAAATCATGTAGAAATCATCCTCCTAATTAATTGCTAATTACCGAAAATTTAAAGAAATTAGGGATTTAATGTTTTAAGTTGGATTTTGGATGATTGATTTGAGGATTATTGTTCTATGTATTAGTAGATGAGTGTATGAATTAATTGGTAATTTTCTAAAAATAAAAGCAAAAATGTAAGAGAGAAAGAAGTAGCAATTTGACTAAGTATTTGTTATGATTTGTATGATGTGATGATGTAAATGAGATGTAGTAAGTGTATAGATGATCATATAATTTAATTGGATTTTTCTAAAAATAAAATAGAAATCATAAGAGACGAAGAACCAATGATAAGTTAAGATTCGATAATAATTTAAGTATATGGTTTTCGTATTGGTAAATCTTGGTAGTTGTTGAACGTAATCGGAAAGTTTGAGCGAATTCGGAGAATGTTGAAATTCTAGTAAGAGACGAAGAATCGTTGATAAATTTAGTATGGATAATGATATAGGTTTATGGTTTGAACATTTGCTAATCTTAGTAGTTAAGGAATGTTATTGGAAAATATGAACGAATTCTAAGAAAGTTGAAATTTTGGTAAGAGACGGGTAATCGAGCTTAATTGTCGATAGAAAAGTCGAACGAGGAAATTAATCGGATATTAGTGTTTAATGTTGATAAATGAACAAGATTGTAGTTGGTGATATTGCCATTCGGGAAATGAATATAGAAGTTAGAAAATTAAAGTTAGAATTGAAATGGAATTTGAAATGAAATTTTGGTTTAGTAATTGATTAGTTAAAAGACGAGGAAATATACGTCGTGTTTTTAATCGAGAAATATGAAGGAATTCATCATGAAAGATTACGTGTATTGACTGCCTTGAGACTGAAATTTCGTGAGTATAAAGGTGGTATAGCATTAGTCGAACCTAGGGAGTCATGCGTCGAGATTTCGAGCACCTAGGGTTTCACTCAGACTGATTTGCGATACGTTACAAATACTGTCATAACTTTTAGCTCACTTAACGAAATCGAGATCCGTAAATTGGAAAATAAACTAGACATCCGTAGCTTTCTTTTGGTACCAAATTCATCCCCTGTTACGCAGAAATCTGTTCTGTATGAGCTCCAGATTTACTGCCTTGTGCAGAAATTTTTCCGAAACCTATTTTCTTAAGTTGAATTCTTTTTAACTTCGTTCTTTGAGAACTTCTAAGTCGTTATAAGTTATCGACATCCGTTATTAACTGACCTAAGTGTCGATTAAGGAGCCGAGTTAGTTCTAAACGAGAATTGTTCGAGTCTCGTTTTTTCGTTAATCAAAAGAATGTAGTTAAAGTGCAAAGGCCTAAAAGTCATAAACCGAATTCGATTTTCTTTTCTTTTATCATCTCGACCGTTTATTAAAGTTTGATTATTTACGTTCAAAGGAGGAAGTCGAGTTTAGAAGACAGGACGGAAGACAGAAGATAGAAGCTTTAGTTGTTCTGTAAATCGCCTAAGGTGGGCTTTTCTATATATCAAATAAAATTAGCGATGCTCGAAAATATTTACTTATCGCTTTATAATTGTGTTTTAAAGTGATTATCAAGGCATTAAAATATTTGTTTTATGTGAGTTCTCTTGTGCCTTTCTGAGTTAGCCAAAAGGGGTTAACTAATCGATCGGACCGCTGAGTTAACCGTAAGGGTTTTCCAGGGTTTAAGTGTACATGGTAGCTGGTGTGTGTGGTACCCTGTTGAGGGGTAGCCAGCCACGGTGAATAGAACGTGCGCGGAAGAAGTTAACTCTTCCCCGGCGTTGAAACAGAAGTTGGGCAAGTTTGAACGTAACATCTGTAAAGGCATGGCCAAGCTATATTGTGAAAAGTAAAAGAAAATGTTTAGTAGGCATGGGTATTTGATGAAAAAAAACCCCGATGCGCTATTTATCGAGATGCCTGATTAAATCTATACTTATGATATGTTTTCGGCAATGTGCCCACTAAGTATGTTTATACTTAGTCCTGCATATGTTTTATAAATGTGCAGGTTGAGTGACGGGAGCGGTGGAGGTTGAGTAAAGAGTTGTAAATAGGATGAAGAACTGTGTGTCAAGCTTTACGCTTTCCGCTGCCAAACTCTTCTTTTTGTGTTGATGTATAAACCTTTTGGTCTAAGATTCGTATTTTGAAATAGTTTCTTTTAAGAACAACTTGTCGAGCGATCCTTCAAGGTCGACTCACTTTCTTTTAATAAAGACTGTTCACAGATATCAGTTGTTGTTCAGATATTGTCTGTTTATTTATTTATCCCTCTTCTTCCCTGCTTCTTTAATCCAACCCCTAGTCGCACCCTGGCTTTGCCATCCCTAGGGATTTGGGGTTGTGACAGAGTGGTATCAGAGCAGTCGTTTCTGCTCTGTATACAAGTTCCTTTCAGTAGTAAGGTGGAGTATTTGTATATGCTCTACACCTAAGTCTTCTTTCAAGTAAAGTTAGGTCGTAACACTAAGTTTAAGAGTGTAGACGACAACTCAACCTCCCGCTACGTCGACTCAACCAAAGAAGGAAAATAAGGAAAGAGTTTCAGAAGTGTGATTTCATTTAAGAAGAATTTTTGATTAAGTATGCAAGTATGATTGTGAATAAGTATGCCAAGTATGAATAGATTAAAGTATAAGAATTATACTTTGTGATATTATGTGAGTTATGTGAAAGTATGAGTACTATACTTTGTGAAAGTATGTGAAATTATGTAAGTTATAATTTCTTTGATTGAGATGTTTTGTTGGCATGAGAATCTAGACTAATTCTAAGGCCTTCCCGATTCTTTGAGAACATAGACGTTCTAAGAAGCGTTGGTTCCAAAACGTTCAAGAAACGATTGGATCGGAAAGGACAGAATAAAGGGAATCAAAGTGAATAAACGGATGTCACATGCGTAAAGTGACATGAACAACAGACTCGTTGGAGTCGACTTGTTTTTGTAAATGAAAGCCGTAAGAGTTTCCTTTTAAGGAAATAAAATAAAGAATAATAAGATAATAAGTTAAAAAGATGCAAATAAATCGCGGGAAAATGGTTTTGTTTACGTATATTGTTTGAGTGCAATTTCTTGAAATTGCTAGATGATTAAGATAAGATTGTGATTAAGTGGTTAAGTATTGCAATTTTAATAATGGAATATTCTAATTGTAATTTAAGAATTCCTTAAGATATGTTAATTATCCTACCAGTTACTGATCCGTGCTCTCTTAAAATCTTTGTAGGATGCCTGCTACACGTGTCACGGCTCGGAAGAGCCAACCCATGAGACAACGTACTTTGATGGACGAAATCTTGGACGAGTACCACGACTACGAGGTGGACCCAAACCATGATATAGGGCAGTTGGTCAGTAACTTCGATGTACGTTTTTCCTCAGCCCGTCACTTTGTTTTGGAGCGTCAGACAATAGCCGATTTGACCGTACGGCTGCCCGACGAGTGGCACGGTTGGGCACATGACATAGCCTGGTACCACATTGCATTGATCGGTGACGACACCTAGCCGATCGGCGACTTTTCTGGATTCGCTCTAGCCGTACATGGGCGTTTCTTCGAGAGCAGGTTCATGTGGTCTGTTCCGGTTCAAGAGCACCTTCCCTACCTCCACATTCCCACAGATCCCGAGCCTGAGCGGTTTGCCATGGATCTAGAGATGGCCGCACTGTTAGAGTTGCCGCCAGTAATTGCACCCGTTCTGCAGAGGCATACGTGCCTAGTTCACCTCCTGAGCACTTTCTTTCCCTGAAGAAGCGTACAGTAGAGACTAGTTTGGATGACTCAGAGAGGACTGTTTTAGACGTGCCTCCGCCACCACCACTTGTACTGTTAGACGGCACCACTTTGAGGTTTGACGAGGCACTTCAGCTCGTCTTTGGTACGGATTCAGAGAAGGATCTGGAGGAGGAACCGGAGAAGGACCCCGAATAGTTTCAGGCCGTAGAAGGCAGCAGTGACTCGACCGCAGCTAGTTGAGTAGAGCGTCTTAGACGCGTAGTAGTAGAAGTTTCTTTTTATCTTGTATATAGCCGGATCAGTAGACTTCTTTTGTAGTACTCTATGTGGATACGAAATTTTATGAATCGTTTCCGTTCTAGTACTCCCGGTAGATATGGAGATGCAACCTGTTAGTGCACCCGGTACATAGATAGACAGTTAGCCTAGTTTAGACTAGTCGTAGTCTAAATTTTTGTATAAGTCCTCGTTGGAGGCAAAATTAGTATTCTTTTTTACGTGTATATAATATATAACCCCGTGAGTGGGCTTTGATCTTGTGAAAAGTTTCTTCTAAACACGATTAAAAGAAAAGTTTAAGATGAATATTCTGATTTAACTTGGGAAGTTAAAAGTTTAAAGAGCTAGTATCGAAGTTATGGTCTATTTTCTTTTCCATGAACTTGTTTAAGTTGGAAAAAGGTTTAATAAGTAAACGAAAGCTTAAAATCAAAGTGCTAATGAGAATTATTATTTCCTATAGTTCAAAAATGCCGCCAAGAGTAGTTAATAACAGAAGAGGACCTGGTAGGCCCAGGGGACGTGGTAGACGTCAAGCTCAAAATGATAGAGAGGAGGAACAAGAACGACAAGATACCCCACCACCACAATCACCATCTCCACCACCACCCCGTCGTGATATTGAGGACTTATTCCTCAAACGGAACCCACCTGTGTTTAACAGATCTGGTAACCCAAGCGATGCTGAGCTTTGGGTACGAACCATAGAGAGAATTTTCAAACTCCTCAGATGTACTGATGAGGAGCGTCTGTTATGCGTTGCATTCCAGCTTTCCGGACCAGCTGACTACTGGTGGGAAGCTAGGCAGAAGGTTATACCTGCGGAGTGCCTGGCTCGTTTCACTTGGGAGGAATTTAAGGAAGCATTGTACGATAAGTATGTACCTAAGACCTATAGAGCTCAGAAAGAGGCTGAGTTCTATAATTTAAAACAAGGAAAAATGACAGTGATCGAATATGATGCGAAGATCTGTGAGTTGTCGAGATATGCACATGCTCAAGTAAATACCGAGGAAAAGATAGCAAAGAAGTTCCGTGGGGGACTTAAGCATGAGTTTGGTATAGCGCTAGCTAGTCATGGAGGACTGAGCTACACCGATGTACTAGGGCGAGCTCTAGAAATGGAGGCAGTAGTGCCTGATGATAAGAAAGCTATAACACCTGCACCAGCCCCAACCCAGAATCGAGGCTATTACAACAACAATAATAACAACTATCAAAGGAAAAGGAAATGGGAAGGGGGAAACAACAATGGCTACTATCAGAGCTACAATAATCAAGGAAACCAGAGGAATGGAAATCAGCAAGGCTTTCAGCAGCCTAACCAGAATAACAATTATGGCAAGAAGCTATGGCAAAGAAACAGTCAGTCGGGACTGTATTAACAAGGAAATAATCAAGCGGGACCATGGAAAGGAAATAACCAGCAAAGTCAGCCACAAGGGCAACAAAGGAATAACCAAGGAGGAAATAACCAAGGAAGAGCTACCGTTTCTACCTGTTCTAAGTGTAATAGGGTACACTATGGGATATGTCAAGCAAACTCGGGAAGTTGCTTCAACTGTGGGCAGAAGGGGCACATTAAGAGGGATTGCCCGAAACCGTTGCAAGCGGCATGGCACAATCAGTATGGATAGCCCCAGCCTTTGAGGGCGATTCAGGCACAGCCGCAGCAGCAGATGACACAGCAGCAGTTCCAGCAGCACGCTCAACAGCAACAGAATGTCAGGGTATGTGCGATCAAACAGAATGCGCAGAATAAGGGCAAGGGAAACCTAGCAGGTATGGGTAAACTTCATAATACCCCTATTAAGATACTGTTTGATACTGGCGCATCGCATTCTTTTATTACTGGTTCGTGTGCGGATAATTTAGATATCAGACCTGTACGAGCTGAACACGCTATGAGAGTAGCTACACCTTCAGGAGAAATCACTACTTCCACGCATGTTTGCTCTAACCTAGAATTAGAAATTGGAACTCTTAAGGTTAAGGCGAACAACTTGAACGTTATGATAATGTGGGATGTAGATATAATTCTAGGAATGGACTGGTTGTCTGAGAATTATGCTACGATTCTCTGCAACGAAAGGAAAATCTATTTCTAGCCACCGGGAAAGGAGCCGACAGAATTTCATGGGATAGCGATGGGCAGGAGGATACCGATAATATCCGCCCTACAAGCCAAGAAGTTGATGAAGAAGAAGAATTGCAAAGCTTATCTTGTATACCTAAGTGAAGAACCGGGAACCGAAAAAGCCATTCAAGACGTGAAAATTGTTAACGAATATGAAGACGTCTTTTCAGAAATATTACCTGGTTTACCACCCGACCGTCACATAGATTTTTCAATTAACTTAGAACTAGGATCGGCCCCCAAATCAAAAGCTCCATATAGGATGGCACCCAAGGAGTTAGAAGAGCTTAAAATCCAACTGCAAGAGTTATTAGACCTTGGTTTCATTAGACCGAGTGTTTCACCTTGGGGAGCACTTGTTTTGTTCGTCAGAAAGAAGGATGGTTCTATGAGGATGTGCATAGACTATCGAGAGCTACATATGATCACCCTTAAGAATAAGTATCCTTTGCCAAGGATAGAAGACCTCTTTGATCAGCTTAAGGGTGCAGATGTCTTTTCGAAAATAGACTTAAGATCTGGGTATCATCAATTGAAAATCAAACCCGAAGATATACCTAAGACTGCATTCCGAACTAGATATGGCCATTACGAATTCCTAGTTATGCCATTCGGTTTGACTAACGCTCCCGCGGTATTCATGGATCTCATGAATCGAGTTTTTCACCCGTACTTAGACAAATTCATCTTAGTTTTCATCGACGACATTCTCATTTACTCTAAGAATGAGAAGGAGCACGAGGAACACTTAAGAATAGTATTAGAAACGCTTAGAGCTGAGAAACTTTATGCCAAATTCAGTAAGTGCGAGTTTTGGCTGAAAGAAGTGATGTTCCTTGGACACATAGTATCAGCAGAAGACATCAAAGTAGATCCTGCCAAGGTAGAGGCAGTACGCGATTGGAAATCGCCAACAAGTCCCAACGAAATTAGGAGTTTCTTAGGTTTAGCCGGCTATTATAGAAGATTCATCGAGGGATTTTCTACAATTGCTAGACCTATGACGCAACTACTCCGAAAAGAAAACAAGTACAAATGGACTGATGAATGCGAGAAGAGTTTCCAAACACTCAAGAAAAAGTTAACCACAACACCCGTGTTAGCTCTGCCAGAAGCGAATAAGGAATACGTGGTTTATACAGATGCTTCAAAGAACGAATTAGGGTGTGTATTGATGCAAGACGGAAAGGTGATAGCTTATGCTTCACGACAACTTCAACCTCATGAAGTTGAGTACCCAACCCACGATTTAGAACTAGCAGCTGTTGTGCATGCTTTGAAAATTTGGAGACACCATCTCTATGGTGTTAGGGTTGAGATTTTTACGGACCACAAGAGTTTAAAGTACTTCTTCGAGCAAAAGGAATTGAACATGAGGCAAAGACGATGGCTCGGACTAGTAAAGGATTATGATTGCGGAATCAACTATCATCCAGGAAAAACAAACGTTGTAGCTGACGCGCTGAGTCGCAAGACTCCAACCAAGTTAGGATGTCTCTTTGTTGAGGAAGAAACTCTTGTACAAGAATTTGAGAAAATGGACTTAGAAGTGCTCGATACACCTGAAACGATAACAAACCATATAGCAGCACTCGTAGCTACCCCGGACTTACGAGAAAGAATCATAAGTGCTCAGAGAAAGGACGAGTCGATTGAGAAGCTTCGACTAAGGATAAGAACGGATAAACCGGACGGTTTTTCCGAAGCACCAGATAATGCGATTTTATTTGAAGGCAGACTCTGTATCCCTGAAGACGACAAATTGAAGAATGATATCATGAGTGAGGCTCACGATACACAATATACAGCACACCCAGGGAGTACGAAGATGTATCAAGATTTGAGAAGGAATTTCTGGTGGAATGGTTTGAAACGAGACGTTGCCTCGTTTGTAGAAAGATGTTTGGCTTGTAAACAAGTGAAAGCTCTACACCAAAGACCATACGGGTTGTTACAGCCATTAAGTATTCCAACATGGAAGTGGGAAGATATAGCCATGGATTTTGTGACAAGTTTGCCCAAGACTAAGAAAGGAAATACTGCCATCTGGGTAGTTATCGATAGGCTCACAAAATTAGCTCACTTTTTACCAATCCCAATTACCTATGGATAAGAGAAGTTAGCTCAATTATATGTCCGTGAGATGGTACGCCTACACGGAATACCGAAGTCAATAACGTCTGATAGAGATGCCAAATTCACTTCGACATTTTGGATCACTATGCAGAAGGAGTTAGGTACCGAACTTAATTTTAGTACCGCTTTTCACCCCCAGACAGATGGACAATCCGAGAGATTGATTCAGATACTCGTTGATATGTTAAGAACGGTAGTATTGGATAGAAGCGAGAATTGGGAAAAGATCTTGCCATTAGTCGAATTCGCGTACAACAATAGTTATCAAGCAACGATAGGAATGGCGCCTTACGAGGCATTGTATGGAAGGAAATGTAGGTCACCACTTTATTGGGATGAAGTAGGTGAAAGGAAGAACCTAGGACCCGATGCGGTCAGTGAAATGATCGAGATCATTCGACAGATTCGAGTTAGAATGAAAGAAGCCCAGAGCCGACAGAAGTCTTACGCCGACGATCGTCGAACCAATCTTAGCTTTGAAATTGGGGATAAAGTTTTCCTCAAGATTTCTCCATCTAAAGGAATCATTAGATTCGGTGTTAAGGGTAAACTCAGACCAAAGTTTATAGGACCTTACGAGATTTTGGAGAAAATAGGACCTGTTGCTTATAGATTGGCCTTACCGCCAAGTCTAGGAAATGTCCATAACGTGTTTCACGTATCTCAATTACGAAAGTATGTCTTTGACCCTAAGCACATAATTAACTAGCAAGACGTTGTTCTTGAGTCCGACTTAAGTTATGAAGAAAAACCATTATCGATCTTGGATCGAAAAGAGCAAGAATTAAGAAATGAGTTGATACCTTTGGTTAAAGTGCTATGGAATCACCACGGACAAGAAAAAGCCACGTGGGAACTCGAAGAAAAGATGAAAGAGAAATATCCTTACCTTTTTGAATAAGGTATGCAAATTTCGGGACGAAATTTCTTGTTAGAGGGGTAGGATGTAATACCCCGGATATTTCTTCCGTCACTAAAATAAAAATTTAATTATTAATTAAGGCTTTGCACGCCTAAGTTAAGGATTTTCAATTCTAAGACTAACGGTGAAATCTATTTCTGAAAATAAATTCCAGAAGTCGGTTGAACGACTACTGTATTAGGGTTTTCGCGTCCGATAAAATTTTCGTTCGAAAACTCAGATCGAAAAATCGTCAGACTTTACATTCACTTTTTCTGCGATACGAGTCTACCGGAGAAAGTCAGTTTTTATTATTTTTCCGGGCGAATCTTGGACTGTCTTATCCCGACTTTTCATCGAATTTTGGAAAACGAATTATGCTTTCCGACTAAGTGATTAATTTCTAATCTAGTGGTCGAATTAGATTTCATAAAAAACGTAACCGTCTAAGAAAATATTTTTTCGATTTATATACGTCGTATTAGACCCGTAAAATGCGATATTTTTGCTAAAATATCTCCCCAAAACCGCCTATGTATGGTGAGTCATCACCTTGTTAGATCTTTTCTTACTTTATGAAATTCTATCATAACACCTCACCTCATTTCTCTCTTCCCTCTTTCCTCAATACCGCCACTCTCCTCTCTTCCACCATTGTTGCTCTTCTTCAAGCTTTCAAAGCTCCACAAGTTATTCATCTTCAAATCGATCTTATTTCCGAGTCCATAAACGTCAAGGTAAGAGCTTCCTCTATAGTTTGAACCGAACAAAATTCCATTTCTTTAAATTATGCCATGACCGATAATTTCATGAGGATTATAGCATGATGTTCTAAGTATAATACATGTTATATCATGCTTAGGAATGGATTTCATGGATAGAAATCATGTGAAAATCATCCTCCTAATTAATTGCTAATTACCGAAAATTTAAGGAAATTAGGGATTTAATATTTTAAGTTGGATTTTAGATGATTGATTTGAGGATTATTGTTCTATGTATTAGTAGATGAGTGTATGAATTAATTGGTAATTTTCTAAAAATAAAAGCAAAAAAGTAAGAGAGAAAGAATTAGCAATTTGACTAAGTATTTGTTATGATTTATATGATGTGATGATGTAAATGAGATGTAGTAAGTGTATAGATGATCATATAATTTAATTGGATTTTTCTAAAAATAAAATAGAAATCGTAAGAGACAAAGAACCGATGATAAGTTAAGATTCGATAATAATTTAAGTATATGATTTTCGTATTGGTAAATCTTGGTAGTTGTTGAACGTAATTGGAAAGTTTGAGCGAATTCGGAGAATGTTGAAATTCTAGTAAGAGACGAAGAATCGTCGATAAATTTAGTATGGATAATGATATAGGTTTATGGTTTGAACATTTGCTAATCTTAGTAGTTAAGGAACATTATTGGAAAATATGAACGAATTCTAAGAAAGTTGAAATTTTGGTAAGAGACGAGTAATCAAGCTTAATTGTCGATAGAAAAGTCGAACGAAGAAACTAATCGAATATCAATGTTTAATGTTCAAAAATGAACAAGATTGTAGTTGGTGATATTGCCATTCGGGAAATGAATATAGAAGTTAGAAAATTAAAGTTAGAATTGAAATGGAATTTGAAATGAAATTTTGGTTTAGTAATTGATTAGTTAAAAGACGAGGAAATATACGTCGTGTTTTTAATCGAGAAATATGAAGGAATTCATCATGAAAGATTACGCGTATTGACTGCCTTGAGACTGAAATTTCGTGAGTATAAAGGTGGTATAGCATTAGTCGAACCTAGGGAGTCGTGCGTCGAGATTTCGAGCACCTAGGGTTTCACTCAGACTGATTTGCGATACGTTACAAATACTGTCATAACTTTTAGCTCGCTTAACGAAATCGAGATCCGTAAATTGGACAATAAACAAGACATCCGTAGCTTTCGTTTGGTACCAAATTCATCCCCTGTTTCGTAGAAATCTGTTCTGTATGAGCTCCAGAGTTACTGCCTTGTGCAGAAATTTTTCCGAAACCTATTTTCTTAAGTTGAATTCTTTTTAACTACGTTCCTTGAGAACTTCTAAGTCGTTATAAGTTATCAACTTCCGTTATTAACTGAACTAAGTGTCGAGTAAGGAGCTGAGTTAGTTCTTAACGAGAATTATTCAAGTCTCGTTTATTCGTTAATCAAAAGAATGTAGTTAAAGTGCAAAGGCCTAAAAGTCATAAACCGAATTCGATTTCCTTTTCTTTTATCATCTCGACCGTTTATTAAAGTTTTATTATTTACGTTCAAAGGAGAAAGTCGAGTTTAGAAGACAGGACGGAAGACTGAAGACGGAAGCTTTAGTTGTTCTGTAAATCGCCTAAGGTGGGCTTTTCTATATATCAAATAAAATGAGCGATGCTCGAAAATGTTTACTTATCGCTTTCTAACTATGTTTTAAAGTGATTATAAAGGCATGAAAATATTTGTTTTATGTGAGTTCTCTTGTGCCTTTCTGAGTTAGCCAAAAGGGGTTAACTAATCGATCGGACCGCTGAGTTAACCATAAGGGTTTTCCAGGGTTTAAGTGTACACGGTAGCCGGTGTATGTGGTACCCTGTTGAGGGGTAGCCAGCCACGGTGAATAGAACGTGCGCGGAAGAAGTTAACTCTTCCCTGGCGTTGAAATAGAAGTTGGGCAAGTTTGAACATAACATCTGTAAAGGCTTGGCCAAGCTATATTGTGAAAAGTGAAAGAAAATGTTTAGTAGGCGCGGGTATTTGATGAAAAAAAACCCCGATGCGCTATTTATCGAGATGCCTGATTAAATCTATACTTATGATATGTTTTCGGCAATGTACCCACTAAGTATGTTTATACTTAGCTCTGCATATGTTTTATAAATGTGCAGGTTGAGTGACGGGAGCGGCGGAGGTTGAGTAAAGAGTTGTAAATAGGATGAAGAACTGTGTGTCAAGCTTTACGCTTTCCGCTGCCAAACTCTTCTTTTTGTCTTGATGTATAAACCTTTTGGTCTAAGATTCGTATTTTGAACTAGTTTCTTTTAAGAACAACTTCTCGAGCGATCCTTCAAGGTCGACTCACTTTCGTTTAATAAAGTCTGTTCATAGATATCAGTTGTTGTTCAGATATTGTCTGTTTATTTATTTACCTCCTTCTTCCCCGCTTCTTTAATCCAACCTCTAGTCACATCCCGGCTTTGTCATCCCTCGGAATTTGGGGCTGTGACACTTACTACTTTAAATTTGATGTGCTTGTGGTACGAATTAATTTATTTTTTGTTTTATTTTGTAGAACATTGATCTCCTGTTAAATTTGATGCTTTTTAATGTTGTTCGTGCGCCCGGAGATTGTCTATGTAGATGGACTTGCCTCCAGGCCCATCCAGTGGTATTTTTTTTTGTTCATTATATTTTTGAGGTGCCTTTTGATTTTAATTTCTTCTAATTCACTTATTATGTTGATTTTGGTTCAGTGCAAGCTAAAGATGGGGCGCGACCAGGATGTCCCTTTGAGGCTGAAATATGTATCGGACCAACTTCCTGTCACGGCCCCAAATCCCGAGGGATGGCAGAAGCCGGGGTGCGACTGGGGTTGTATTAAAGAAGCGGGGAAGAAGAGGGCTAACTGACTAAACATACATAAAAGACATCAAACAAACCATGAACAAGACTTGAATATAATAGAGAAAGAGTTAACCACGAGTGATTACTCGACAAAAGTACACAGAAGAAACTAAGTTTATATTTACAGACTTAAACTACAGTGTATTGTTCAAAAGTACATAATCAAACAGACTTAGAGTTCTGCAACGGAAGAGTTCTAACTAAAGCATCCTATCTTTCAACTCAACATCAACCGTCGCCGCTCACCGTCGCTTCAACCTGCACATTTAGAAAACAATGCAGGGCTAAGTACAAACGTACTTAGTGGGCACGATGCCGAAAACATAATCATAAGTATAGATAAATATGGCATTTCATAATTGTAGCACATCGGGGTTTTATTGAAAGAAACCCGTGTCTACTAAACATTTTCTGACTCTTTTCTCATAAATACAGTAGTCGTCTAACTGACTTCCGTAAATTATTTTCAGAAACGGATTCGACCGTTAGTCTTAGAATTCAAAATCATAAACTTAGGCGTGCAAAGCCATTTATTTAATTAACTTTAAAAAAATTTAGGGTCGTAAGGAAATTACGGGGCATTACACTTCCATGTGAAAGGAAAGTCCCGTGGTCAGAAGTAGATATCATCTAGGGAGTTTCAAACATCTTTGATAATCATTGAGTTGCGTATGCGATTCATCTGAACCGTCAACAGATTGTGGTGTACGACTCAATGTATGGAAGAGATTTGACGGAAGCTCTGTCGGATATGGCCTCAAGCATGAAGTACAATTATGCATAGCACGAGCAGATCGGCGTGGCCCAATTCATTGGATGAAGCAGAAGTGGGATGTTGTGCCGTTTGAGCATACTCCTCAGCAGCCCAATAAACAGGACTGTGGCATAATGGCGGTGAAAATTATCGAGTGTCTCACGTCAGGTACACCATTTGATGATGTTGATTGGTCTCAAACTCATGAGTTGAGAAAGAACTATTGTGTTGAACTATTCAATATGTCAGATATGTCAATCCAGTGAAGTAATGTTATCATCTTATCTCATTTTGCTGATTGCTTTTGTATTGTTGAAATACTTTCGATCAGTTTGTAATTTGAACATTTGTAATCCAGTGATCTTTTGTAATTCGAGTATGTTGTACTGTTTAACTTTGTGGCTTAGTTATTGAACTTCACATCCTAGTAGGAGTGAGCAAAATTCAGTTAAAACCGAAAAACCGAGCCGAACCTAACCGAAATACTAATTCGGTTCGGTTAATTTGGTTTTCGGTTTGGTTTTGGTTTTGAATTTTGAACTTTTCGGTTTTTCAGTTTGGATATGGTTTTTGAAAAAAAACATTTGGTTAACCGAAAACCGAACCGAATTAATAATTAATTTAATAATTTATTAATTTTTATATATATTTAAAAATTAAAATGATTATTATTAATTTTTATATATATGTTTTGAAATTTTGGTTATGTTATGGTTAAAATGTTTGAAATTTTGGACCCGCAACATCAACAAACATCACTGGATTATTTATGTTTGGTTAAAGATGTTTTAGAATTTGGATTATTACTTTTTGCGGATTTGGAATCTTGAATATTGAATGTTAATTACTTATTTAAAATGTAGAAAATATATTGTGTATTTATTTCGGTTTATTTGGTTTTAACCGAAACCGAACCGAAATATTTCGGTTCAGTTTTGTTCGGTTTTAGCCATGTTCGGTTCGGGTTCGGTTATTTATTATATAATTCGGTTTTAATTTGGTTTTTGCAATTCGGTTCGGTTCGGTGACCGAATAACCGAATGCTCACCCCTAAATCCTAGTCTAGAACTTTGAATCAATACAATGGATTACATTCATAATCCTTATGAATGTTGGCTGCATTAATAGAAGGTTGGTTGTTTGCTTCCTTTAACTTCATAGGTTTTTTTTTTTTCACTTTTAGGTGCAATTACTTTCTATCCTTTGCAACCAAACTTAAATCATGTAATAGTTGTATGTGCATATTCTTACTAATTAAACCGTCCGAAAATCGATTTTACACACTATAAAATTAAGGTGTTTAAATATAAAATGTAGTATTACAAATATACTAATTATTAATTATTCAAATTTACTCCCTTGGTAAATACTAATTTATACATTTAATACTAATTTGATATCCCTCCATATTAGTACTTTGCTAAATGAATTTCAGTATCCGCTTTACAATCTATATGTTTGTTTTGTATTATAACTCATAATTAGAATAGTCAACGTTTTCATCGAATGGGAGCCACTACATTATATGGACAATTTAAAAATCATGAAACTTTGTTGTGCACATTGTCATGCTTGATCGTAATAATAATTAAAAGAAGACATCGTCACACATACATGACTGTATTGTACATACATGTGTCAATGAAAGGTGCAACATATATATAGTATATGTTTTAATATTGATTTTGTTACTCGTTCTCCTATCATCCTATGTGCATAAAGTTGTAGATGTTGGATTTTGATTACTTGTTGTCGCCCGGATTACATAATTAATAATTGTAAACCCTAAACTGGTGTTTTATTATTCATACTAATTTTCATAATCCTAATTTCGTTACTCGAATGAAATTGCCAATTTTTGGGCATAAACCTTTTTTTTTTCGAGGTTGAATGATAACTATTGTTTGTATATTACCAAATAATGTTGTAATAGTTATTAATTTAATAGTTATTTTGCCTATAATCTAGGAATAATAAGAAATTATTCTTCGAGTAACAGATTTGGTCCTAATTAGCAGACATCCATACATATTCATCTTTTTTGGCAGCACGCAAAACGAATGCTTTTGTAGAAAAAGCCTTACAAGTGAAGACTTTCTAATTCCCTATCCATACATGGCTTTGGAATTTTGATCACCTAGCCATGTATATCGGGAGCTTTGATCATTATTCGTCCATTAAACAAATGTGTTATTCATTAAGGCATACTTGCGCTTTGTAATTCATTTTCTGCATTAGTTTAATAATATTTAACTTAATTCAATTCATCTTCTCCGCAATTGAAACGCTTATATCGTAACAAATTAAATAAGAAAAACATTCAAACGTATTGCATGTTGTAATATTCATTTGATAAGATAGTACTACAATATGGAGGATTTTTACACATCATTTTTCAAATATTTTATATATTAACTACAACTAAAATTGTTTAGTTGCATAGAGGGTGATAGAATGCGCACTACCTTTGTTGGAAAAGGGGTCTACCTAGGTTCAAATCATAGTGATGCTAGGGTAGAGTGATGGGATATATTCTTGTTTGAACTCCACTAATCCAAATAAATTTCCAGGGCATTAATACTTTATTCCTCATTCTACTTAGCCGTGTTACTGCCTTGTGTCCAATAATGAATTGTAACTGTCCATTTAATTACAATAGCAGAGAAGTGAGATAAGTATGGATTTTAGGTGTTGGTTAACCAAATTAAGTAAAATGATTAAAAAAAATACAATTGTGGACTTATACAAAAGATGTGTTAGGCCTCTATAATAGGGTCCACCGGCCCTTTTCCTGTCATGTCATCACAGCCATCTATTTGTATTCCTTTTAATAGAGCTCAGTGCGACAAGTTTATTGTATATCAATAAATATCATGCACATGATGAAAATGGTGACTTTATTTGGTATGTAGTTCAATTCCTTCAAGTATAATTAACTAATTTCAGAAAAAGCTTAAATACGTCATCATCATCTAACTAATAATGAATTAATTTAATTTGTTAGCCTTATACACTTTCATCCCATGAAAGTCATTAATTTTTATACACTAAGACTATATAATCGAAACAGCGAACTAAAGAATTTGTTGTATTTGTTTTGATTCGTTTCAAATTATATCGAAATTAAATTGGGCAGCTCATAATTTTTTATACTTAGCACATTAACTCGTTTGCGTTGAAGTATACTTTCACAATAGGTAATTAAGGTCAATCTGCTTCTCATATTTGGTTAATTCTCATAATCTCACATTTGTTAATACGGGTAAATTCTCAAGTCTATGTTGTACATGTTTGAAGATTAATACTAATAAAATGGTATGGCAATTTTCTCCATGTTCATACAATACAACCTTACGAGCAAATCTAACTTGTTCAAATCGCCCTTAATTAATGAATTTAATTTACTTAGATTGTGAATCGCATCTTTTTTGAAAAGAATATACTGTATCGAAGCTTATTAGTACAAATTCTAAATCCATTAAGATTTCAGATATTCCTAACTATGCTACATACCAGCATCATAGCTCTTAAGATATTTGTGAGGATATTCATGGTGATGCAAAAGTGAACTTGTATAAACATCTAGTGTGACCCTATTCGTCGCTACTATGTATGAAATCAATATTCGTATATAACGATAAATATGAGACAAAAAAATTAGAGGTGAATAAAGCAATAGGACTAGTCATACATTTATGATATTCTCCATTCAATTATATCAATCATCCAAACAGACACATGAGCTTAATTATATCACAATTTTTTTTTGTAGCTTTTCACTCTGTGTCAATACTTTCTCTTATATGGTTCGTTCATTATTTCATACTTTTTTTATGTAGTGAAATTGAGATATATTCCATCTATACAAATACAGTGCATTTTTCTTACAAAATCCCCGACAACTAGGTTTTTCCATGCTCTTCCATCATTGCACGCTGCAAATTCTTTACATTTAATTTGAGTGAGATTAAATTTGCTTATCACTAGTAAAGTTGTATTGTCAAATTTACAGTGAATGACCTTTAAATTAAAGTGCACATATTATCCGTATATCTATATATATTTGTTCATGATTTTATTCAAACTCCAAACATAGGTGTCATGAAATGTGTTTGCATTTTTTCATAATTATTCTTGTAATACCCCAGAAATTTCGTACTGACTTAAAATTTTAAAGTTAATAATAAAAATGGCTTTGCACGCCTAAGTTCACAAAATTTAATTCTAAGACTAACGGTGAAATCCGTTTCCGAAAATAAATTACAAAAGTCAGTTAGATGACTACTGTATTTAGGGTTATCGCGTACGATAACTTTTTAGTTCTAGAACTCAGAACGGAAAACCGTCTGATTTTTACATTCACGAAATCGCGATACGAACTCGCCCGAGAAAGTTTGTTTTTGTGATTTTTCCGGACGAAATCTGGACTGTGATGTTCCGAGATTTTGTCGGATTTTAGATTTTAAATATTACTTTCCGAATAAGTTAAATACGTCGGAATTAATGGTCGAATCGGAATTTGACGAAAACGTGCCGAATACGTTTTCGTTCCTCGATTTTTGTAACGTCGTATCGCGCCGAAAAAACGCGGTATTTGGAGAGGATTTTTCCTCTCATAGCCGACCTCTCTCTCTCTCACATACTTAGGATATTTCATTTTATATAATATAACTTTGGGACACCTAATGTCCTTTTCCTTCTAACACTTTACACCTAAGGTTTAATTAAATATCTAAGACTAAGTTAGTCATCACAATCCTTCCTTCTCCACCACATCCAACCGCCATCTCCCTCTCATCATCCCTCTCAAATTTCCTTTCACCATTAAAGAAGTTCAAGCTTTTGAGCAAGGAAATTTCCACAAGTCACTAATCATTCATCTAATCCTACTTCTCTTATCATTAATTATTAAGGTAATCTTCTCCTCCTTTGTTCTATCCAACTCAAATTCTATTCTTTCCATTTTCTTGAAGACCGATTTGGATCATGATGGTTTAGTAATTGATTTAAGTTTAATTTATGGAATTAAGTGTGTAGGATTGATTCTATGGATTAATTGAAGGAAGAAAATCAAGAACCCTAAATTATATGTAGGACCGAAAATGAGGGCTAATTTGTAGGATGAATAAATTCTTCAATTGATGGTATAATTGAGCTTAGGGGATGCTTAATTGAGGATTAGTGGAAGAATAAATGGAACCCCTATTATTTTGATGAATATCGATTTTAGGGTTTAGGGTTTCAACTTGGTTTTCTAATTGATGATGTAGAAGTGTTGATCAATAGATAATATATGATGAAGTAATATGGGAATTGGATTAATGGAGTTAATTGATGAAGAAAATCACCCCCTTTAAATTATTATTATTACCGATTTTAGGGGAAGAAGTAGGGGTTGATTGTAGTTCGATTTAATTGATGTAATAAGGATGGATTAATGTCCCTTATGGTAGTAGATGATGATATGAATTTTATTGGAATTTTCTAAAATAATAATGAATTCGTAAGAGACAAAGGTTTGATAATTAGTTGAAATTGGTTGATGATATAAGGTAATGATATACGTAATAATGATCTACGTTAGATGATGATTAATGTTATAGAAAATGAATGAAATCCGATAACTTTGGAAAATTTGTAAGAGATGATCAAATGAATATAAGTAATAATCGAGGAGTCGAGTAAGGTTTCTAACTAAATAATATTGCTTATTATGGACTAAGGAACAATTTGGTAGTTGACGACATGAGCATCCAGATTATTATATGATGAGTTGTAGTTATAATCGAGAACTAGAATCGAGAAATGTTAACTTGTTTTGGTATAGTACTTGATAGTTTGAAAGCCGATGTTTAGAACGTCGTGCTAATAGACGAACGATGGAAAGGAGTTCTTCACGTACGGGAGTACGTGTTGACTGCCTTGAAGTGCTAAAATCGTGAAAATGTAGGTTCGATAACATAGAACGAGCCTAGGAAGTCATACGTCGATTCTATCGAGCAACTAGGGTTAGCCGCGGCAGTTTTGCGACCCTTCCCGGAAACTCTAATATATTTTAGCTCGTTTATCGGATTTGAGATCCGTAAATTGGAGAGTAAACTAGACATTCCAAGATTTTTAACGGAACAGGGCACATCCCCTGTTTCCAATTGCTCTGTTCTGGGCAGTCCCCAGAACTACTGCATTGCGCAGTGAATTTTCAGAATTTAATTTCCTAAGTTGTTTTCTTTCTAACTTAGTTCCTTTTGATCTTTTAAGTCGTAATGAGTTACCGACAATCTTTTCTACTGACCTAAGAGTCGAGTAAGGAACCTTTCGAGTTCTAAACGAGGTTTGTTCAAGTCTCCTTCCCATTTAATAAAAACAACTAGTAGCGTGCAAATGCCTAAAAGAACTTAAAAGACTAAGACTAAAACCTAATTCGAATTTTCATATTCGATTATCTTTTACGACCGAATTTAAAGTGTGATTATTTTTACGATGAAGGAGGAAGCCAGCACTAAGGAAAGGACGGAAGAACAGAAGAACGGAAACCTATTTAGTAGTTATGTATCATTAAGGTGGGCTTTTATATATGAAACAAAACGAGCAATGCTCGAAAACCTTTCTTTATCGCTTTGATAATCGTGTTTTCAAAGTGATAATTATGGCATAAACTGTTTTATATTTTATTTGAGTTCTCTTGTACCTATCTGAGTAACTATTAGGTGTTAACTATCGATTGGCTTTGAGTTAGCTATATGCTTTCCAAGGTTTGTGCACTTTATAACCTGTGGTGTATGTGGTATCCTGTTGAGGGGTAACCAGCCACGGTGAATGAGAATTGGTCAAGATTTGAACGTAACATCTATGAAAAGTGCTTGATCAAGCCAAATTATGAAAATGAGTCAGAAAATGTTTTAGTAGACACGGGCTATTTTTAATAAAACCCCGATGTGCTACAAATTATGAAATGCCAGGTTATCTATACTTATGAATATATTTTCGGAAACGTGCCCACTAAGTACTTTTGTACTTAGCCCTGCATATGTTTTCTAAATGTGCAGGTTGAAGCGACGAGAGCGGCGGTGGTTGAAGTTGAAGTTGAAGTTGAGTTGAATTAAGAAGTTAGGAATGCTTTAGCATATGACCTACTTTTCCGCTGCAAAACTCTAGACCTTTTTGATGTTATGTACTTTTGGTAAATCGCTGTAGTTTAAGTCTGTAATCTATAACTTAGATACTTCAGTATACTTTCTTCGAGTGATCCTTCGAGATCAACTCTTCCTTTTATTAAAGATGTCATGTTCATAGAATTATGTTGTCTATTATGTATGTTTATTTCAGTTAGTCCCCTTCTTCCCCGCTTCTTTAATCCAATCCCAGTCGCACCCCGGCTTCTGCCGTCCCTCGGAATTTGGGGCTGTGACAGAGTGGTATCAGAGCCAGGTTTCTGCTCTGCATACAAGTCTTCCTTCGAGTAGTAATATAGAGTATTCGTTCGTACTCTATATCGAGTCTTCTTTCGAGTCATAGGATAGAGTATTTGTATATACTCTAGATCAGAGTCTTCTTTCAAGTAAAAGATAAGAGTTAGGCTATGACACTAAGATTGAGAATGTAGATGTCAACTCAACCTCCCGCTACGTCGACTCAACGAGGAAAAGGAAAGAATTTTAATGATGTGATTTCTTTTAAATAAGAAATTTATAAATAAGTATTGAATGAGTAGAAAGAGAGAATGGTGCCAAAAATACTTTTCAATGATAACGAAAGTATAATTTGTATACTTTATGTGATTATGTGATAGTACGAGTACTATCTTATGTGAAATTATTTGCGCGATAATTTCTTTCTTATGAAAAATATTTGGACACAAGAATATAGTTGGACTTTAAGGACTTTCCCAGTTCAATGAGAACGTAGACTTGAAACCTAAGATCTTTCCGATTCCTCGAGAACTTAGACGTTTTGAGAACGTTAGTTCGAATGATTTCGAAAGGAGATCGTGAATCGGGAAGAACTTCTGTAGACGAATGTCACGTGCGTATAGTAACATGAACAAAGACTCGGCAGAGTCAATTTTTGTTTTGATAATCAAAAGCCGATAAGAATTTCCTTCGAGGAAATAAGATAAATATTGATAAGGTGCGTTAATTCTGTACTAAGTAAACGAAAGAAACGAATGTTGCTTCCGTAAAAGTGACATAAACGGGGTCATTTTTAGTTGGAGTTCGCCTCGCTCGAACTTCAAGAAGAGATTGGTTATACTTACCAAGAATCAAGTACGAATTTCAGTTAATTTCCAACGATCGCTCGATCCAACAACTAGAACTTGGGTTCTAAAGTCATTTTCCAGTTATATTTCCTTTTCTTAGGAAATTATTTTATTCATACTTCATAATTAAACGAAGAATACTACGAGTGAGAAATTCAAGTGTCGTGAAGGACAAATTTTTCTTTTAAAAACAGATGTTACTTTTGAATAAGTAACATGAACAAAGTAGACGTACTTTGTTTTAATAAGTAAGAATCATTAAGAAATGTTGTTGAGAAAGAAATAAAGAATGGAAATAAAATCTTGAAATTTTATTTCTATATATTGTTTACGTGCAATTCTTCTTGAAATTTGCTAAGGTATTTAAGATATGTTGTCAAGTTAAGTGATGATATTACAATTGAATAAGGAATGTTCATTTTGTAATTTAAGTTTTTCGTTGAGATAAGCTATTTCCCTACCTGTTACTGATCCGTGTTTCCTTAAAACTTTTGTAGGATGGCTAGGACTCGCGTTACTGCTCGGAAGAGCCAGCCCTTGGCCACGAGTGAGCGTACCATAGTAGATATGATACGAGATGAGTATTATGATTTCGAGACAGACCCGGGTGAGGAAGACATAGGACAGATAGTGAGCAACTTCTCGTCAGTTTATTATGCAGTACGACACTTTATACCGAAGAGTCAGGCGATATCCGACCTGATTGTGCATCTACCGGACGAGTGGCGCGGTTGGGCGCACCGCGTGGCGTGGTATTTTCTTGGGGTTTTCGGCGACGACATAGAACCGACGAGCAACTACACGGGATTCGCTCTATGTATACACGAGCGTTTCTTCGACAGCAGGTTCATGATTCCAGTTCCTTTAGAGCCACATGTTCCCTACCGTCACTTTCCAGCAGAGACCGAGACAGAGCCTTTAGAGTTGGACCCGGAGTTGGCCGCTATGTTGGAGGTACCACCAGACTTTGTACCGAGTGAGGAGTCTGACGCAGAGTCAGAGCAGTTAGAGGTGGACGAGAAGCCCACAGCCTCACCAGAGTTACCACTTCCACTTGGACCACTTGAGGAGTTGGTCCCAGGACCGGGACTCGTAGAGATCGACGCCGAGACAGCCGCTTTGTTAGGATTAGCTTCACCGTTTTTACCTGACGTTTGTGTTAGAGTCAGAGGACCTTTAGAGACGGGACTGTTCCAGACAGGATCAGAGTACCGAGGGATAGACGCGGAGCTTGCCGCCATGTTAGAGCTGCCATTTCCTCCGACACCACTTGAGGAGATCTGCGCGAGATGGGCGGCAATCAGAGAGCAGATGGAGGCAGGACCATCCAAGGTCCGTTCCAGAGAGGTTTTTTAGTCCGGTTCCATTCCTGAGTGCCTTCTTCCTTTGAAGAAGGGTGCAGTAGAGATCAGTGAGGACTACTTCATTTCAGATTCTGAGAGGACTATTTCAGATGTGCCCGTACCACTACCACTTGCACTTACAGACAACACTACCTCTAGGGTTGACGAGTCACTTCAGCTCGTTTTTGGTTCAGCGTCTGAGGACGAGGATCCGGAGGAGGACACCGATGAGGATCCGGATAAGGACCTCGAGGAGGATCAGGCCGTAGAGGGCAGTGGGGATTCGACTGTAGCAAGTTGAGCAGTGCGTCAGGAACGCGTAATAGTAGCAGTAAGATTAGTAGTCTCCTGCTGATATGTGCATAGTCGGATCAGTAACTAGATAGTTTTTGCAGTACTCTAGCGAATACGAGATTTTATGAATCGTTTCCGTCCTAGTATTCCCAGTAGTACAGTAATGCAATATGTTAGTGCATCCTGTACAATGATAGGCAGTCAGCCTAGCTTAGACTCGTTGTAGTCTAGTTTTGTATAAGTCCTCGTTAGAGGCATAATTAATATTCTTTTTGATGTATATATATATATACATGACCCATAAGAGGGTTTTTAATCACAAGAAAAATTTCCTATGAATCATGTAATTAAATCAGAATGTCAATGAATTCGTGTGACGAGAATTTAAGTTTAACTTGAAAGTTAAAAGATTACGAAGTTAATATCGAAACTATGTTCGATATGTCGTCCCGTGAACTTGATTAAGTTGGAAACGAGTTAGTAAGTACTAAGAGCGATTAACAGAAAGGACTAACGAGAATTTCTATTTTCTTTAGATCAAAGAAAATGCCATCAAGAAACGTTAACAATAGGAGAGGTCGAGGACCTGGAAGGCCTCGAGGACGTGGTAGACGTCAACCAGAGAACAACAGAGAACAAGAGCACGAACAGAATGATACCCCATCACCATCACCATCACTATCACCACCACCTCCACCACCACCCCGTAGAGATATTGAGGATCTTTTCCTCAAAAGAAACCCCCCAATGTTCAATGGAACGGGCAGCCCTAGCGATGCTGAGCTATGGGTGAGATCTACAGAGAAGATATTCAAACTCCTCAGATGTACTGATGAGGAGAGACTACTATGTGTCGCCTTCCAACTATCCGAACCAGCGGATTACTGGTGGGAGGCAAGACAGAAGGTGATACCCGCAGAGCAGCTGGCTCGTTTTACGTGGGGAGAGTTCAAGGAAGCACTATTCGATAAGTATGTACCAAAGACGTATAGAGCTCAGAAGGAAGCTGAGTTCTATAGTTTGAAGCAAGGAAAGCTGACCGTAACTGAGTATGACGCTAAGTTTTGCGAGCTGTCTAGGTATGCGCCGACTCAGGTTGATACCAAGGAGAAATTATCGAAGAAATTCCAAGGGGGACTACGACATGAATTGGGAATTGCATTAGCTAGTCATGGGGGACTAAGCTACACTGATATTTTGGGAAGAGCTTTAGAGATGGAGGCCGTCGTGCCTGATGAGAAGAAAGTTGTATCAACCACACCAACTCCAGCACAGAACCAGAACCGAGGCTATTATAACAACAATAATAGCAACTATCAAGGAAAGAGGAAGTGGAATGGAGGAGGTAGCAGTGGCTACAATCAGAACTTCAACAACCAGGGAAATCAGAGAAGGGGAAATCAACAGGGCTATCAGCAGCCTGGTCAGAACAACAACAACAATAATAACAGCAACAAAAGACCGTGGCAGGGAAACAACCAGTCAGGGTTGTTTATTCAGGAAAATAAGCAGAATGCACCATGGAAAGGCAACGGTCAACAGAACCAGCCGCAAGGGCAGCAACGAAACTTCAACCAAGGAGGAACTAACCCAGGGAGGGTTACCATTCCTGTCTGCCCTAAGTGCAACAGAGCCCATCCCGGAGTTTGTCAGATAGGCACCCCCAACTATTTCAATTGCGGACAGAAGGGGCATATGAAGAAAGATCGCCTGAAACCACTGCAAGCCATACCTCTCAGGGCCATACAAGCATAGCCGCAGCAGCAAATGAACCAACAGCAGTTCCAGCAGCATGCATAGCAGCAACAAAATACGAGGGCATGCGCTATCAAATAGGGTGGCCAGCATAAGGCAAAAGGCTACCTAGCAGGTATGGGAAAACTTCACAACATCCCTATTAAGTTACTGTTTGATACTGGCCCATCGCATTCTTTCATTGCTGGCTCGTGTGCCGATAACTTAGACATCAGACCTGTAAGAGCTGCACATTCTATGAGAGTAGCTACACCTTCAGGAGAGATCACTACTTCCACGCATGTTTGCTCTAACCTAGATTTAGAAATCAGAACTCTTAAGGTTAAGGCGAACAACTTAAACGTTATGATACTGTGGGACGTAGATATAATCCTAGGAATGGATTGGTTGTCAGAGAATTATGCCACAATTCTCTGCAACGAGAGAAAAATCTCTTTTCAACCTCCGGGTAAAGAACCAACCGAATTCCACGGAATCTCAATGGGTAGAGGCGTACCAATTATATCAGCCCTTCAAGCCACGAAACTTATGAAAAAGAAAGGTACCACAGCTTATCTTGTGTACCTAGTCGGAGAGCCAGGAGCCAAGAAGACCATCCATGACGTAAAAGTTGTGAATGAATACGAAAACGTCTTTCCAGAAGTGTTACCAGGATTGCCACCAGATCGTCATGTGGATTTCATGATCGACTTGGAACCGGGAGCAGCACCCAAATCTAAAGCCCCATATAGGATGGCACCTAAACAACTAGAAGGGCTCAAAATCCAGTTACAAGAATTGCTAGACCTTGGTTTCATCAGGCCAAGCGTCTCACCTTGGGGAGCACCTGTGTTGTTTGTTAGGAAAAAGGACGGATCGATGAGAATGTGTATAGATTATCGGGAGCTGAATAAGATCACACTCAAGAACAAATATCCTTTGCCAAGGATAGAGGATCTTTTGGACCAGCTCGAAGGTGCAGGAGTCTTCTCCAATATAGATTTAAGGTCAGGATACCATCAGCTGAAGATCAAACCTGAGGACGTACCGAATACCGCCTTTAGAACCCGATATGGCCATTACGAATTCCTAGTAATGCCATTTGGTTTGACCAACGCTCCAGCTGTATTCATGGATCTTATGAATAGAGTTTTCCACCCTTACTTGGACAAATTCGTTTTAGTGTTCATCGACGACATTCTCATTTACTCTAAGAATGAAAAGGAGCACGAGGAACATCTACGGATAGTGTTGAAAATACTAAGAACCGAGAAACTCTACGCCAAATTCTGGCTGAAGGAAGTAATGTTCCTTGGACACATAGTATCGGCGGAAGGAATCAAAGTGGATCCAGCCAAGGTAGAGGCAATGCACAACTGGAAGTCACCAACGAGTCCGAACGAGATCAGAAGTTTCTTAGGTTTGGCAGGCTACTACAGAAGGTTTATAGAGGGATTCTCTACGATTGCTAGGCCAATGATGCAGTTACTTCGGAAGGATACCAAATTCAAATGGACAAAAGAGTGTGAAAAGAGTTTCCAAACCCTCAAGGACAAGTTAACCACAGCACAGGTATTAGCACTTCCAGACACAAGCAAGGAATATGTGGTTTACACCGATGCCTCAAAGAATGGACTAGGTTGTGTCTTAATGCAAGATGGACGAGTTATAGCTTATGTTTCACGACAACTTCGACCTCACGAAGTTGAGTATCCAACCCACGACTTAGAACTCGCAGCCGTGGTGCATGCGTTAAAGATTTGGAGACACCATCTCTATGGTGTAAGGGTTGAGATATTCACTAATCATAAGAGTCTGAAGTACTTTTTCGAGCAGAAAGAACTGAATATGAGACAAAGGAGATGGCTCGAACTAGTTAAGGATTACGACTGCGGAATCAACTACTATCCCGAAAAGGCTAATGTGGTAGCAGACGCATTGAGTCGCAAGGCTCCAACGAAGTTAGGATGCCTTTTTGTAGAGGAAGAAACTTTAGTGCGAGAATTCGAGAAGATGGATATCAAAGTGCTCGACACGCCAGCTACGATAACAAGTCAGATAGCAGCATTAGAAGCCACACCAGATTTAAGAGAAAGAATCATCAGTGCTCAGAGGAAGGACGAGTCAATGGAAAAGCTTCGGCTAAAGATAAGAACAGATAAATCAGATGAATATTCCGAAGCCCCAGACAATGCGATCCTTTATAAAGGCAGAATTTGTATTCCTGACGATGACAACGAACTAAAGAATGATATCATGAGTGAGACTCACGATACACCGTATACAGCACATCTAGGGAGTACAAAGATGTATTAGGACTTGAGAAGGAACTTCTGGTGGAATGGACTAAAACGAGATGTCGCCTCGTTTGTAGAAAGATGTTTAGCATGTCAGCAAGTTAAGGCTTTACACAGACGACCGTATGGATTGCTGCAACCATTAGATATCCCAGAATGGAAATGGAAAGGCATAGCTATGGATTTTGTCACAGGCTTGCCTAAGTCAAGAAGAGGAAACACAGCCATTTGGGTGATCATCGATAGGCTTACAAAGTCAGCACATTTCTTGCCGATTAAGACTACCTACGGATCAGAGAAATTAGCTCAGTTGTACGTCAGAGAGATTGTACGTCAGCATGGAGTACCGAAGGTCATAATATCTGATAGAGACGCCAAATTTACCTCGAGATTTTGGATTACGATGCAGAAAGAATTGGGAATAGAGCTTAACTTCAGCACAGCGTTTCACCCACGGACAGATGGACAGTCCGAGAGAACAATTCAGATTCTAGTCGATATGTTAAGAACAGTGGTATTGTACCGAGGCGCGAATTGGGAAGAAATCCTACACTTAGTCGAATTCGCTTACAACAACAGCTATCAGGCCACGATAGGAATGGCACCGTATGAGGCCTTGTATGGATGAAGATGTAGATCACCACTTTATTGGGACAAACTAGGTGAAAGAAAGAACCTAGGACCTGATGCGATTAACGAAATGATTAAGATAGTTCGGCAGATACGAGATAGAATGAAAGAAGCCCAGAGCCGACAGAAGTCTTATGCCGATGAACGTCGAACCAGTCTTAGTTTCGAAGTAGGTGATAAAGTTTTCCTTAAGATATCACCGACCAGAGGAATCCTTAGATTCGGAGTTAAGGGTAAACTAAGACCCAGGTTCATAGGACCTTATGAAATCCTCGAGAAAATAAGACCCGTCGCTTATAGATTGGCCTTACCGCCAAGTCTAGGAAGTGTCCACAACGTATTTCACGTTTCTCAATTGAGAAAATACGTCTATGACCCTAAGCACGTCATTAGTTAGCAAGACGTAGTTCTTGAATCTGACCTAAACTACGAAGAAAAGCCAATATCGATTTTGGATAGAAAAGTCCAAGAATTAAGAACCAAATCGATACTAATCGTGAAAGTACTATGGAATCACCACGGCAAGAAGAAGCCACGTGGGAGCTCGAGGAGAAGATGAAGGAGAGATATCCTCATCTTTTTGCAGAAGGTATGCAAATTTCGGGACGAAATTTTTCGCAAGGGGGGTAGGATGTAATACCCCAGAAATTTCGTACTGACTTAAAATTTTAAAGTTAATAATAAAAATGGCTTTGCACGCCTAAGTTCATAAAATTTAATTCTAAGACTAACGGTGAAATCCGTTTCCGAAAATAAATTACAGAAGTCAGTTAGATGACTACTGTATTTAGGGTTATCGCGTACGATAACTTTTTAGTTCTAGAACTCAGAACGGAAAACCGTCTGATTTTTACATTCACGAAATCGCGATACGAACTCGCCCTAGAAAGTTTATTTTTATGATTTTTCCGGACGGAATCTGGACTGTGATGTTTTGAGATTTTGTCGGAGTTTAGATTTTAAATATTATTTTCCGAATAAGTTAAATACGTCGGAATTAATGGTCGAATCGGAATTTGACGAAAACGTGCCGAATACGTTTTCGTTCCTCGATTTTTGTAACGTCGTATCGCGCCGAAAAAACGCGGTATTTGGAGAGGATTTTTCCTCTCATAGCCGACCTCTCTCTCTCTCACATACTTAGGATATTTCATTTTATATAATATAACTTTGGGACACCTAATGTCCTTTTCCTTCTAACACTTTACACCTAAGGTTTAATTAAATATCTAAGACTAAGTTAGTCATCACAATCCTTCCTTCTCCACCACATCCAACCGCCATCTCCCTCTCATCATCCCTCTCAAATTTCCTTTCACCATTAAAGAAGTTCAAGCTTTTGAGCAAGGAAATTTCCACAAGTCACTAATCATTCATCTAATCCTACTTCTCTTATCATTAATTATTAAGGTAATCTTCTCCTCCTTTGTTCTATCCAACTCAAATTCTATTCTTTCCATTTTCTTGAAGACCGATTTGGATCATGATGGCTTAGTAATTGATTTAAGTTTAATTTATGGAATTAAGTGTGTAGGATTGATTCTATGGATTAATTGAAGGAAGAAAATCAAGAACCCTAAATTATATGTAGGACCGAAAATGAGGGCTAATTTGTAGGATGAATAAATTCTTCAATTGATGGTATAATTGAGCTTAGGGGATGCTTAATTGAGGATTAGTGGAAGAATAAATGGAACCCCTATTATTTTGATGAATATCGATTTTAGGGTTTAGGGTTTCAACTTGGTTTTCTAATTGATGATGTAGAAGTGTTGATCAATAGATAATATATGATGAAGTAATATGGGAATTGGATTAATGGAGTTAATTGATGAAGAAAATCACCCCCTTTAAATTATTATTATTACCGATTTTAGGGGAAGAAGTAGGGGTTGATTGTAGTTCGATTTAATTGATGTAATAAGGATGGATTAATGTCCCTTATGGTAGTAGATGATGATATGAATTTAATTGGAATTTTCTAAAATAATAATGAATTCGTAAGAGACAAAGGTTTGATAATTAGTTGAAATTGGTTGATGATATAAGGTAATGATATACGTAATAATGATCTACGTTAGATGATGATTAATGTTATAGAAAATGAATGAAATCCGATAACTTTGGAAAATTTGTAAGAGATGATCAAATGAATATAAGTAATAATCGAGGAGTCGAGTAAGGTTTCTAACTAAATAATATTGCTTATTATGGACTAAGGAACAATTTGGTAGTTGACAACATGAGCATCCGGATTATTATATGATGAGTTGTAGTTATAATCGAGAACTAGAATCGAGAAATGTTAACTTGTTTTGGTATAGTACATGATAGTTTGAAAGCCGATGTTTAGAACGTCGTGCTAATAGACGAACGATGGAAAGGAGTTCTTCATGTACGGGAGTATGTGTTGACTGCCTTGAAGTGCTAAAATCGTGAAAATGTAGGTTCGATAACATAGAACGAGCCTAGGAAGTCATACGACGATTCTATCGAGCAACTAGGGTTAGTCGCGGCAGTTTTGCGACCCTTCCCGGAAACTCTAATATATTTTAGCTCGTTTATCGGATTCGAGATCCGTAAATTGGAGAGTAAACTAGACATTCCAAGCTTTTTAACGGAATAGGGCACATCCCCTGTTTCTAATTGCTCTGTTCTGGGGAGTCCCCAGAACTACTGCATTGCGCAGTGAATTTTCAGAATTTAATTTCCTAAGTTGTTTTCTTTCTAACTTAGTTCCTTTTGATCTTTTAAGTCGTAATGAGTTACCGACAATCTTTTCTACTTACCTAAGTATCGAGTAAGGAACCTTTCGAGTTCTAAATGAGGTTTGTTCAAGTCTCGTTGCCGTTTAATAAAAAGAAATAGTAGCGTGCAAATGCCTAAAAGAACTATTGTTTGTATATTACCAAATAATGTTGTAATAGTTATTAATTTAATAGTTATTTTGCCTATAATCTAGGAATAATAAGAAATTATTCTTCGAGTAACAGATTTGGTCCTAATTAGCAGACATCCATACATATTCATCTTTTTTGGCAGCACGCAAAACGAATGCTTTTGTAGAAAAAGCCTTACAAGTGAAGACTTTCTAATTCCCTATCCATACATGGCTTTGGAATTTTGATCACCTAGCCATGTATATCGGGAGCTTTGATCATTATTCGTCCATTAAACAAATGTGTTATTCATTAAGGCATACTTGCGCTTTGTAATTCATTTTCTGCATTAGTTTAATAATATTTAACTTAATTCAATTCATCTTCTCCGCAATTGAAACGCTTATATCGTAACAAATTAAATAAGAAAAACATTCAAACGTATTGCATGTTGTAATATTCATTTGATAAGATAGTACTACAATATGGAGGATTTTTACACATCATTTTTCAAATATTTTATATATTAACTACAACTAAAATTGTTTAGTTGCATAGAGGGTGATAGAATGCGCACTACCTTTGTTGGAAAAGGGGTCTACCTAGGTTCAAATCATAGTGATGCTAGGGTAGAGTGATGGGATATATTCTTGTTTGAACTCCACTAATCCAAATAAATTTCCAGGGCATTAATACTTTATTCCTCATTCTACTTAGCCGTGTTACTGCCTTGTGTCCAATAATGAATTGTAACTGTCCATTTAATTACAATAGCAGAGAAGTGAGATAAGTATGGATTTTAGGTGTTGGTTAACCAAATTAAGTAAAATGATTAAAAAAAATACAATTGTGGACTTATACAAAAGATGTGTTAGGCCTCTATAATAGGGTCCACCGGCCCTTTTCCTGTCATGTCATCACAGCCATCTATTTGTATTCCTTTTAATAGAGCTCAGTGCGACAAGTTTATTGTATATCAATAAATATCATGCACATGATGAAAATGGTGACTTTATTTGGTATGTAGTTCAATTCCTTCAAGTATAATTAACTAATTTCAGAAAAAGCTTAAATACGTCATCATCATCTAACTAATAATGAATTAATTTAATTTGTTAGCCTTATACACTTTCATCCCATGAAAGTCATTAATTTTTATACACTAAGACTATATAATCGAAACAGCGAACTAAAGAATTTGTTGTATTTGTTTTGATTCGTTTCAAATTATATCGAAATTAAATTGGGCAGCTCATAATTTTTTATACTTAGCACATTAACTCGTTTGCGTTGAAGTATACTTTCACAATAGGTAATTAAGGTCAATCTGCTTCTCATATTTGGTTAATTCTCATAATCTCACATTTGTTAATACGGGTAAATTCTCAAGTCTATGTTGTACATGTTTGAAGATTAATACTAATAAAATGGTATGGCAATTTTCTCCATGTTCATACAATACAACCTTACGAGCAAATCTAACTTGTTCAAATCGCCCTTAATTAATGAATTTAATTTACTTAGATTGTGAATCGCATCTTTTTTGAAAAGAATATACTGTATCGAAGCTTATTAGTACAAATTCTAAATCCATTAAGATTTCAGATATTCCTAACTATGCTACATACCAGCATCATAGCTCTTAAGATATTTGTGAGGATATTCATGGTGATGCAAAAGTGAACTTGTATAAACATCTAGTGTGACCCTATTCGTCGCTACTATGTATGAAATCAATATTCGTATATAACGATAAATATGAGACAAAAAAATTAGAGGTGAATAAAGCAATAGGACTAGTCATACATTTATGATATTCTCCATTCAATTATATCAATCATCCAAACAGACACATGAGCTTAATTATATCACAATTTTTTTTTGTAGCTTTTCACTCTGTGTCAATACTTTCTCTTATATGGTTCGTTCATTATTTCATACTTTTTTTATGTAGTGAAATTGAGATATATTCCATCTATACAAATACAGTGCATTTTTCTTACAAAATCCCCGACAACTAGGTTTTTCCATGCTCTTCCATCATTGCACGCTGCAAATTCTTTACATTTAATTTGAGTGAGATTAAATTTGCTTATCACTAGTAAAGTTGTATTGTCAAATTTACAGTGAATGACCTTTAAATTAAAGTGCACATATTATCCGTATATCTATATATATTTGTTCATGATTTTATTCAAACTCCAAACATAGGTGTCATGAAATGTGTTTGCATTTTTTCATAATTATTCTTGTAATACCCCAGAAATTTCGTACTGACTTAAAATTTTAAAGTTAATAATAAAAATGGCTTTGCACGCCTAAGTTCACAAAATTTAATTCTAAGACTAACGGTGAAATCCGTTTCCGAAAATAAATTACAAAAGTCAGTTAGATGACTACTGTATTTAGGGTTATCGCGTACGATAACTTTTTAGTTCTAGAACTCAGAACGGAAAACCGTCTGATTTTTACATTCACGAAATCGCGATACGAACTCGCCCGAGAAAGTTTGTTTTTGTGATTTTTCCGGACGAAATCTGGACTGTGATGTTCCGAGATTTTGTCGGATTTTAGATTTTAAATATTACTTTCCGAATAAGTTAAATACGTCGGAATTAATGGTCGAATCGGAATTTGACGAAAACGTGCCGAATACGTTTTCGTTCCTCGATTTTTGTAACGTCGTATCGCGCCGAAAAAACGCGGTATTTGGAGAGGATTTTTCCTCTCATAGCCGACCTCTCTCTCTCTCACATACTTAGGATATTTCATTTTATATAATATAACTTTGGGACACCTAATGTCCTTTTCCTTCTAACACTTTACACCTAAGGTTTAATTAAATATCTAAGACTAAGTTAGTCATCACAATCCTTCCTTCTCCACCACATCCAACCGCCATCTCCCTCTCATCATCCCTCTCAAATTTCCTTTCACCATTAAAGAAGTTCAAGCTTTTGAGCAAGGAAATTTCCACAAGTCACTAATCATTCATCTAATCCTACTTCTCTTATCATTAATTATTAAGGTAATCTTCTCCTCCTTTGTTCTATCCAACTCAAATTCTATTCTTTCCATTTTCTTGAAGACCGATTTGGATCATGATGGTTTAGTAATTGATTTAAGTTTAATTTATGGAATTAAGTGTGTAGGATTGATTCTATGGATTAATTGAAGGAAGAAAATCAAGAACCCTAAATTATATGTAGGACCGAAAATGAGGGCTAATTTGTAGGATGAATAAATTCTTCAATTGATGGTATAATTGAGCTTAGGGGATGCTTAATTGAGGATTAGTGGAAGAATAAATGGAACCCCTATTATTTTGATGAATATCGATTTTAGGGTTTAGGGTTTCAACTTGGTTTTCTAATTGATGATGTAGAAGTGTTGATCAATAGATAATATATGATGAAGTAATATGGGAATTGGATTAATGGAGTTAATTGATGAAGAAAATCACCCCCTTTAAATTATTATTATTACCGATTTTAGGGGAAGAAGTAGGGGTTGATTGTAGTTCGATTTAATTGATGTAATAAGGATGGATTAATGTCCCTTATGGTAGTAGATGATGATATGAATTTTATTGGAATTTTCTAAAATAATAATGAATTCGTAAGAGACAAAGGTTTGATAATTAGTTGAAATTGGTTGATGATATAAGGTAATGATATACGTAATAATGATCTACGTTAGATGATGATTAATGTTATAGAAAATGAATGAAATCCGATAACTTTGGAAAATTTGTAAGAGATGATCAAATGAATATAAGTAATAATCGAGGAGTCGAGTAAGGTTTCTAACTAAATAATATTGCTTATTATGGACTAAGGAACAATTTGGTAGTTGACGACATGAGCATCCAGATTATTATATGATGAGTTGTAGTTATAATCGAGAACTAGAATCGAGAAATGTTAACTTGTTTTGGTATAGTACATGATAGTTTGAAAGCCGATGTTTAGAACGTCGTGCTAATAGACGAACGATGGAAAGGAGTTCTTCATGTACGGGAGTATGTGTTGACTGCCTTGAAGTGCTAAAATCGTGAAAATGTAGGTTCGATAACATAGAACGAGCCTAGGAAGTCATACGACGATTCTATCGAGCAACTAGGGTTAGTCGCGGCAGTTTTGCGACCCTTCCCGGAAACTCTAATATATTTTAGCTCGTTTATCGGATTCGAGATCCGTAAATTGGAGAGTAAACTAGACATTCCAAGCTTTTTAACGGAATAGGGCACATCCCCTGTTTCTAATTGCTCTGTTCTGGGGAGTCCCCAGAACTACTGCATTGCGCAGTGAATTTTCAGAATTTAATTTCCTAAGTTGTTTTCTTTCTAACTTAGTTCCTTTTGATCTTTTAAGTCGTAATGAGTTACCGACAATCTTTTCTACTTACCTAAGTATCGAGTAAGGAACCTTTCGAGTTCTAAATGAGGTTTGTTCAAGTCTCGTTGCCGTTTAATAAAAAGAAATAGTAGCGTGCAAATGCCTAAAAGAACTTAAAAGACTAAGACTAAAACCTAATTCGAATTTCCATATTCGATTATCTTTTACGACCGAATTTAAAGTGTGATTATTTTTACGATGAAGGAGGAAGCCAGAACTAAGGAAAAGACAGAAGAACAGAAGAACGGAAACCTGTTTAGTAGTTCTGTATCATTAAGGTGGGCTTTTTATATATGAAACAAAACGAGCAATGCTCGAAAACCTTTCTTTATTGCTTTGATAATCGTGTTTTCAAAGTGATAATTATGGCATAAACTGTTTTATGTTTTATGTGAGTTCTCTTGTACCTATCTGAGTTAACATTCGTGTTTTCCAGATTTTATGAGTTAACCATTAGGTGTTAACTATCGATCGGCTTTGAGTTAGCTATATGCTTTCCAAGGTTTGTGCACTTTGTAACCTGTGGTGTATGTGATATCCTGTTGAGGGGTAACCAGCCACGGTGAATGAGAATTGGTCAAGATTTGAACGTAACATTTATGAAAAGTGCTTGATCAAGCCAAATTATGAAAATGAGTCAGAAAATATTTTAGTAGACACGGGCTATTTTTAATAAAACCCCGATGTGCTACAAATTATGAAATGCCAGGTTATCTATACTTATGAATATATTTTCGGCAACGTGCCCACTAAGTACTTTTGTACTTAGCCCTGCATATGTTTTCTAAATGTGCAGGTTGAAGCGACGAGAGCGGCTGTGGTTGAAGTTGAAGTTGAGTTGAATTAAGAAGTTAGGAATGCTTTAGCATATGACCTACTTTTCTGCTGCAAAACTCTAGACCTTTTGATGTTATGTACTTTTGGTAAATCACTGTAGTTTAAGTCTGTAATCTATAACTTAGATACTTCAGTATACTTTCTTCGAGTGATCCTTCGAGATCAACTCTTCCTTTTATTAAAGATATCATGTTCATAGAATTATGTTGTCTATTATGTATGTTTATTTCAGTTAGTCCCCTTCTTCCCCGCTTCTTTAATCCAATCCCAGTCGCACCCCAGCTTCTGCCGTCCCTCGGGATTTGGGGCTGTGACAATTCTATTCTTTATTTAATAAAATACAAAAAAAAATTATTTGCACAAACAATAGTTGGATTTTCATTAGAAATCGAATATGCAAAACATAAAACATGTGCTAATTAGTCAACTGAAACAATAAGTTTACATTGAGGAGCAATCCAAAATACAAATCTTGTTGATCACATCGTGACTTAGTAGAAATAGAGTAATACCAAAAATCCATTACCTACCACATTTACATCTAACACAATATCCAAGTTCGGGACAAAAGAAAGCTTCCATCAAATTAAACATGATGAACATCAACACTGTTACTACCTGCGAAATGCAAGGAAAAAAAATGCTTACCACCTACTTCACCCGAATGTCTTCAAATAGCTTTAAAGATGAGTTCTTTTACACATATGGATCTCCCAACCATAAGATGTCCGCTCCCGTCACTGCAGCCACGAGCTAGCGATAATTCACCCGACTAAGCCATCCATTGTGGAAAAGGTACCGGAGAAGGGTGCAATTCCGGACATCTCGGTAGTGGATCATGTCGTATAGTTCGTTTTCCTAGGACAACATAAATAGAAACATTAGTAAATCCGATATTATTAAGGTAATGCGCGACTGAAAATTGATGATAAGTTACAAACCGAGTATGCAAAAACGAAGTAAAAGTCAAGACCGGCCTACCTGACGTTATTTTCTTCATCAAAATGAAGCCTCTGCAAGAAAAGAAAGGAACGTAAGTTCTCGAAATCCATCTTGAACTCGAGGAGCTTCTACACTGTTGGATTTGAGGCATTGTTGCTCAAGAGGTGATGTTGTTTAAAGATGTTGGCAAAGTTTATGTAGCCAAAAGTACAACTGGAGTGTCGAAGCCACTGCATAGAACAAACTCTATTATGTGTGCTTCAGTCTGTGCTAAAGGAACCTGGAATAGCCTGGTAGAGACTTTCCTTATCTGCGCGGATTTTGCGGGATCTTTTCCATGTTTGTGTTAGATGCGGACAAGATACTTATCAAGCAGATATCAGACGTAATCCCAAAGCCTTATCCTCACAAGAAAAGAAGATCTAAGAAGATATACATGATAGCGAAGAGATCTAGGGTTTCAAACCTATATATATTTGACATCAACATTGTGAGGGGGAGCTACTTTGTTCTATTGTTTGAGTGCATATACTTTCTTGAGAGTATTGTAATTGAGTGCACGGTTTAGTGAGGGGTTTATCTTTGATAAATTAAGTCTATAAGAGAGTTAAGGATCGGACTAGAGGTTCGATCTTAGGTTGAGCGATTGTAAATCGATCAATCACGAATTCACGTGAAGTTAGGAAGAGGGTGAGCGAAAGGGTAGCATAAGGTGTTGACCTGTATGTGTAAGATCCTCTATAGCCATTTCTTCTAATAGTGGATTGGTTCTCTCTTGGGCAAAGGCCCCCCAGACGTAGGTTGCAAAATCGAACTGGGTTACCATATCGTGTGTCTTTTATTTCAGCACAGTTTATTATTTGTGTTATACTGACTGTACTAATTTTTTCTAGTACCACAACATCTTTATATGCATAAAGTGTTCGTTTAGATCTAACACTGCACGATGTCAGATTGCAACAGATTCGCCAATTCCGCGTAGAAATATCCAGCGAGGCTCTGAAAATGTGCCACCTCTGCCAGCACTGATCTCGTGCCCTCCGACTCATAATTCCTTGCAATGGAGTGAAACCAATGCAGCAGGAAATCCTCCTCGTAGTAAGCCCAGGGTCGCAAAGGAAGGTAGTCGTGCCATTTTCTCCGTCGCCTAAAGATGGGAATTTAGTGAATTGGGTGTGGGGAAGAAAGTGAATGAAGAAGAAGTTGGATTTGATAGATTTATTGGAAAGTGAAAAATTGAAAAATCTTAGTTCGGCATATATATTGGAAAGAGAATGAATCATAAGTTGGATTTAGCAAATTGCAACAAGGGATGGGGCTGTGTCAATCTGTAAACGAAAAGTGATGTGGTTACAGCCCTAAGGCATTGCCTTCCAAATTAAAAAGCTCTATTTGATGTGATTAGTGAGGCCCTCGTGAAATCCTCCTGATGGTGCTAATCCCTTCCACTAACTTTTATTCCCCATCACACCATCATATACATTACTTGATCTATGTAACTATAAATTATTAATAAGGACTACCAGATCCCTATGTAATAACCTTGTTTTCCTTTTTCAATGTGGTGTTATTGTCGCCTGTTTCCATTTTTTTGTTTACTAAATTACAATATAATTATAATATTTAATAATCTAATTTTCTTAATTTAATCATATACTATTTACATTAATCGTCTTTATTAAATCTATAAAAAGTATATTATTGACATATGTAACAGTTAAGTACCAAAAACGAATCACACACGTAATTGGATTCGAAACCTATTACTAGTATAAAAGAACGAATTCTTATAATTATTGATTTTCCTGGTATGTCCTTGAGATGTTTTTATTTCAATAGTATTAACGTAAATTAATATATTAAATTTATTATAAAATTAACAGATTAATAATAGTCCTACATGTGTAACTGATCAACTTAAGAAATTAATTTGTAATATATGTTTTGTAGATTTTTGAATTTAGGGCGGAGGCTATATAAATCGGTGCTTAAAGAATTTATTTTGTTAGAATTTTTTGTAAAATATATGTTGTGCTTAACTCGTATTTTTTTCTGTAAATTTTTATGCATGTTATTAAGATGTAATCATAGGCTAATACTACTTTTATAATATTATTTTTTATTGTTAAATTTAGTGAGGACATATAATATTAAATTTCACAATCATTGTGTGCTAAAATTTATTAGGATTAAAGGATTAACTAAGTTAAAAACGTATTAAGTTTTTGTATTCCCTTTTAACTTTAGTCAAACAAATGGCCATTAATCTTTACTACAATAACTGAATTTTCTATAAATAATGAAAAATATTGAACCTCAAGTTGTTACAAATAACACACGAGCTCTGATCACATGATATATCAAGAGTAATATCAATGAGGTAAATTTTATTTTATTTCAAAGAATCATATAAGGTTAAAAAGGCACTTTTTATATAGCTATACATAAGTATAGATATAGATATTAACATAATATTATTGAACTTCATTAAAATAGTATTACCTCCGGTCCGCAAGTCTCTTCATAGGAGGAAGTGGCATGGGTATTAAGGAAAAAGTTCTTGAGTTAGTTATGAGTAGAGAAAAAATAATTGAAATTATTGTGAGTGGAGAAAGGGTACCACATTAAGGGTAGTGATATACTCCCTCCATTTACCAAATAATGCCCCATTTGGTGTCCGGCACAAAGCTTAAGAAAGATGATAAAGTTATTTTGAGTGGGTAAAAGTTAGAAAGTAGGGGTAGTGAGATAATGACAAAAAAAACAGTGGCAATGACAAAAAAGATGTGGTATTGCCAAAAAAGATGCAATAAAGTTGTTGGGATGACAAAAAGGTAGAAATAAAGTTGATATGAGGTGGGATCATTAATGGCAAGGGATAGTGATTATAATAAAGTAACGAGAGTATGTTGGTAAAAATAACGAAACAGGGCATCATTTGGTGAACACAAATAACGGATGAAACATGGCATCATTTCGTGAACGGATGGAGTATTAATTAATTGAGATAATGGTGGGCCATATATGGTATTTTAAGTAAATAAGTTGATAAAGTAAGGGTAAGAGATAATAATTTGTTATGTGGTAGTGTCCAAAAGTAGCTAGGATGAAACTTGGGGACCGTTCCAAAAACGAAAGATAGGAAGAAATTTGGGAACTGAGTGTAGTATAACTTATGATACAATAGTATTTTTTAATAGCATTGCACCTGTTATTTAATCATTTAATAACTTCTTTTTTGGTTTCAATTTCTTTATATACAGAATACAACTTAATGAGTATTCGTATTTTATTTATGCATTTAAAATTATATAAATTTACGACTATGAAATAAAAGCTACTTATTAGTATATAGACATAGTGCATTATACGTATCAAAATAATGAAATTATGAACTCATTTCGTTGCTAATAGTATTATTTAATTATGCATCTAATTGAAAATGTTAAGAAAAATTAATAAGAAAATAAAATCACTTCAGTTTAATATGTATGAGCATTATGTTTAATGCATACTTGCCAAATAAAGTTCATGTAGTACACAAAAAATATATGCAACCCACTTATATTCTTTCAATAAATGTTAACAATTAATTGAAGTGTAAGTGTTGTGTATCTTATGCTGTAATATTAGATTTCGTTGTTGAAAATTGTTCCACAAATCATTACCAATTACAAATAAAGGTGGCTCGATTCCACAAGAAACTGATATAATAAAGAAACCCTTATAAATTGAAAAGAGCAGTCAAACTGAGGGATCGAGTCCTCAAAGAATAAGAGAATAATGAAAAGATTGTCAAATAACTAGACATACAATATAATTTATTTCTATCAATTACTAAGTGCAAGAATGCACTCGCCGTATTAGGGAATGAAGCGTTGCGAATGAAGGTTAGAGTCAACCCGAATAACTCGAATTTTATATATTGCACCTATGTATTTTACCTTATACATAAATTTCTTCTGTTTATTGTAAATAGGGTTTATTATGAATCGAATAATTCTTTTCTCACAAGTTTACAAATTCCTGTTGCGAATAAAAGTGAATAATATGTTTATAAAAAAAGTAACTGAATATTCAATTCGATTCTAAACAATCAAATATGAATCAAATTAATTATTCAAAGTGAAGTGAATAGTAAATCGAAGATGTAGCAATTTATTCAAATATGAATCAAATACCATTATATTCAATTCGATTCGATTCGTTTCGTATACAAAACCAGTTGCAAATGGTGTATACTGTAATAAACCGTATATATTAGTTGGTCGAATTAAATTTGATATATTATATTTCATTAGACTTTATAAATTAATAAACCAACAACTTTCTTAACGAGCCTTTCATGGAAATGCAATGCAATAAAATATGTACGAACACTATAGGAAAATTTTAACTACATAACTCAAATTCGCTACAAAACATCGACTATGTGGTAAAGGTGGACTATATAATAATACAATTCCATACAGAAAAATAGGTTAAGACTACAAAAAAAATATACAGGATCCGAAAATTAGTGTACTCAATAAAGTACATCAATTTTGAAAAAAAAAAAGTTAATAGTGGGAAGACAATGTAACTTATATGTTGGGGTGGTACTTTGGGTGGACAGATTCATAAGCTAAGGCTATGAAAGACACTTATAATTACGTTGAAGAGGAATAAACCCAACACTATGCTGCTGAAATAAAGACGGTCTACCCGAAAACTACTCGTTCATCTGGAAAGGAATTCTAGCTAGAACCTGAACTTCTGCCGCATTGTTTCTTTTTTGTAGAATCTGGCGTCACTGCAACTTGTGAATCTATCATACATGGAGCATTCCATGCTTTCTTATTACCTGACATGCATGCCAAATCAAAACAGTATGTCATAACTCAGAGATAAATTTGATAGACTTATCCACAAGAACTATATAAAAAAAAAAAAAACCATTCATAGAGAACAATATAATGTAATGCCTGAGTTAAAACTTTTTTTCGGAGTGGAATTCAAAGTGTGACGCTCTCTCGCGTGGAGGAAACTTTTTTCCAACACTTGCTTAGGATCACTAAAAGGTGGAGTTCTCTCGGAATTTTCATTCTCACTGGAGACAAACGTGTGTTTTCTCTTCAACTGTTGCATCCCAGTCATGTCAAAAATTTCCTTCCCCAGTGCTTCCACCTTCTCTATCACAACAGCTCGACAATCCTCGCACTCTAGGCAAGTACATGTAATTTCATATACGCGCCTCAAAATTGTATTGACAAACAACATGCTAGGATGAGTGCCCGCCTTATCCGAACATACACTTTGAAGGAGGGATGCTGACTTCGCAGTCTTGGTCCATCTTTTCAATATTTGAGACTCAGGGATTCGATAATTTCTCATCAAGTGATAAACCATAAGTATATGTCGATAAAGAATGCCCTCTGACTCCTACATCCGACACGAACACTTCGCGTAATTCGTGTTCTTGTTGTAAACAAACTTTCGATCACGTCCGTGTGATAGCATCGTGGCTCCTATCTCCACGTCACCATCGCCAAGATCAATATGCTTATCGGATAGTCTAACATCCCACACTGCCAATGCCTCGTGTTCAAACTTCTGATGCACTTTCCGCATGTACATTGAGGCTGTCTGCGTAAATAGCTCGTTGTGGCTGACCATTTGCCCTGGCAACCAAATGCCTACGGTGTCCTCCTCCATTTCCCTTCTGTGCCAACTATTCTTTACTTCTTCATAATTCTCAACAAATTGAGTTAAAGTATCAGTTCGGCGCATTCCAGCTTTCACACAGCGATTAGCTTCTTCACTCCGTGAAGTTGACAACAAACCGGCGGTAAAAATAGCTCGCGTGTAAACAGATGCCCATCGATGACAAAGTTTGGGCATTGCCTTAAACCAATTCTGACTCTTGCCGATGGGGTTGGTAAAAGTCATTAGCTTCTTCCAACCCTCATTAAACTCATCGTCATTTTCTACTTCATTCATACATTGCCGCCACAATTTTTTAAATTCAACATTATGATTAAGTGATCCAAAACCATTTGATAGCATTTCGATTAATATGCCATTGACATAAGTGGTGCTTTGACTCGGGAAATATCTTGTCAATGGCATTCATCATGGCCACACATTGATCGGTAAAGACTACCTTTCATCGACTTAAAGAATTCAGTGAACAACTATGCAAAGGATGAAGTCGTCTCATTGGACAAGAAACCGGTTCCAAATATGCATGTGAATGTATGGTGGTTTACACCAACAAAAGATGCACAAATCAAATTGTACTTATTCGTACTATACGTCTTATCAATTGATACAACCTCTGAAAATGCTTCATAATCAACTAAAAATCTACCGTCAATAAAGAAAAAATTCATTAATCGATCCTCTTCATCCTTTTCAGCATTCCAATAAAAAAAAGGATCCTCATCTATTTTTTGCATGAAGTAATCGTGAAGCATAATGGAATCATCATTTTCAATCTTAGACTTTCTTCCCTTGCGGGAAAAATGGTCATAAGCACCCCTCCATGTAAAACTCAGATTTTGAGGGCCACCACTCTCCTTCTCCATAAAACCACAAGCACGGCTAACACCAATACCGACCGAATGCAAAGCTTCAAGAATTGATGTTTGAGCATATGTCAAATGCGGGAAGGCCTAAGCATGTACGCTTGTTCACACAACTCCAAACCATGGTTGTGTTCCCTGTCAAATATGGTCACATTCCAGGGTGACCCCGATTTGTGACTCATCCTAATCTTTGCTCTGCACCCAGTTCGCATCACGATTTTCTTGAAAGAGGGGACACTCCGATCAGAATATTTCGAATCCGAAACTCCAGTACAACAACATACATATTCCTTCCATTTAACATCGGTGGTTTGCCCATGGTATCGTTGCTCTCCCCTCCTCACACCAAAACCTTTCAACCGACCATATTCACAATATATTAAATAGGCTTGCTCTAGATCCTGCAGAATAGATCTAACTTCCAAGCGTTGTTCAATTGCTTCACACATCATTCTCAATTCTTTCTTTCCAGGATCTTCAACATTAGCATTCTCATCATCCGAAGGTTGTGGATTGTTTTCAGTCGGTGGATTTTCACCTTCAACATGCTGAACCAAAGACACTAGATTGTTTTCAGGCAAATGATCCTCACCATTAGCCAAATCTTTCCCACCATTGTTTTTAGGTAATATAGATCGAACAACATTACTATCAGTAGCTTCTACTTTACGTCGAATGTTATCATCACCTCTCAAGTCCCCAAAATTGTTGTCAACACCTATCGCTTCACCAAAATTGTTAGCAACATTTCTAGATTCACAAAAGTTTTCGCTATCACATATCGGTTCACTAACACTAATTTTATCAAATTCTCTTTTAGAACACCTGTTTTCCTCAATACCTCGATAGAAATGAATTAAGTCTTCTCCATCGGAGTCATCAGATTCATATGAAGAAGTAGTTGTCAGACCATCAATCTCATCTTCATTAATTGAATTTCCTTCGCCATCATCACTCGATCCAATATCATCTAAACCCATATTCAAGTCCAAATCCATTAAAAATATTTGCTACAAATTATATTTAAATGAAGTCATTTCAACACTTAATTAATAACTCATCATCAAAATGCAGCGAACAATTATTACAACAAGTTCATTAATAAATCATAACAATTCTAAATTTCAAATTCAATAGAGGTTTGCAGCAGAAAATATAATTTAATACTCCTTCCGTCCACGAAATGGTTGTCACTTTTGCTACTCCACTCACATTTATTGTGGACCCTTACTCCACGCCCAATAATACTCACTATAATTCACTACTACCTACCATTTTCTTAAAACCCGTGTCGGCCACAATGTGGCAACCATTTCGTGGATGGAGGGAGTAACAAATACTTCATATAATCAACTAAAATTAATAAAAACATAATTTACATTTCGATCAAATAAGCATAGATGCACACATATATATTCAACATAAAACATGTGTCGTGTACGAGTAGAAAGATACACATTCATAATTTCAATAGGAAAAAAGGTGGAATGGCCGGTGGTAATGACGACGGTGAGAAATTTACCTTGTAATAGAGTCTTTGACAGTCTGGGATCAACAAAGTCAACAGGCGCGCATCAACAAAGCCGCCGAAATCAACGAAGTCGATGGGCATAGTTAACAAGCATTTCCAGTCGATAGGCGCGCGCATCAACGAAGTCGCCGGAATCAGCAGTAATGAACCAAATGACAATTCGGGAAAAAAGAAGAGAAGAAGAAGAAGAAAGACGCGGAGAAGAAGAACCGCAACGCCGAAGAAGAAATGTAGTTTTCTTCTCCAACTAACTTAACTTTTATAAAGCCGCTTTTCCCTCCCCCTTTCCCTGTGTGTCAGAAAGCAACCCAAAAATAAAAATATAATACTATCAAATATTTTCCACGTAGATTACTATACCCAACTAAGATTACTTCATTTTTATTTACTTAAATGGAATTAAAAAAAAAAAGAAAAATGATAATAATATCCACATGGCTTAATTTTACAGTAGGGATGCATATGCCCCTGAAGGCAGGATCAAGGCTCCCTAGTTTCAATGGTCTTTTTAAGTACTTTCCCTATTCTACCTTTCCTATTCTATTACTTCACATTATATTTTATCGCAAAAATACAATTTTCTTTTCTAAATTATCCTACTCCATTACAACTTTTCTTCTTTTTATTTCCAGAAATTTGATATTACAAAACTGAATAGTTCTATATTTCTTCTTGCGTAGCTTTCTTCGAACTTTTGCAAAACACCATGCATCCCTTTGCTGGCATGATAGATGAGCTCATTCAAAATAAAATCGATTCGGTCATAAAAGCGAGATGCATTCGTGCTTACAAAGTGCCATTTAATGGAACAATGATGTCAGAGCTTCAAATGCATTTAGTGGTAAAAAAAAATTGCATTTAAAACATCAGGTATACTGTCGTTGTTCCCTCTGCTTTTATTTTGTTCATTTTTTCCTTCATGTAGGGTCATAAAATTCACATGTCTATTCCCAGTTACCTTGTGAGAACACTTAGCTCTAAGATAAATGAAGATCGGATATACTTGATTCGCAATTTTATAGTGAAGTTGAATCAAATGAATTTCAAAATAGTGAATCCTCTTTTTCAAACTGCATATCTTGCTAAAATAGTTATTTGTGAGGCAAGTGGAAATCAATTTCCATCTCATATGTTTAACTTCAAGCAATTTGAGGCACTGGCAGCAACTGAAGATTTGAATTCTGAACCATTATTTGGTAATGATTTTTTTCAAATTTTCATTGTTAATAATTTATTAAGGATATATGCTAATGTGTAAGATTCTATGTTTTTTAAAGATGCTGGAAATATTGTGATTCAGCCTTACTGCAAGTTGATTGAAATTCTGCCTGAGGATGAGAGGTATTTTATCTTAAATATTTTTTAGTCCCTCCATCTACGATATCGTTGTCCTATTGTGGATGATACGAATTTTAAGAAAGTAGTGGGTAGTGGTGGGTAGTAGTGGATGTTAGATCTAAACGAACACTTTATGCATATAAAGTTATTGCGTCGCTGGAAAATTTAGCACAGTCAGTATAACAGAATTAATAAACTATGCTGAAATAAAAGACACACAATATGGTAACCCAGTTCGGTTTTGCAACCTACGTCTGGGGGGGCCTTTGTCTAAGAGAGAACCAATCCACTATTAGAAGAAATGGCTACAGAGGATCTTACACATACAGGTCGACACTTATGCTACCCTTTCGCTCACCCTCTTCCTAACTTCACGTGAATTCATGATTGATCGATCTACAATCGCTAAACCTAAGCTCAAACCTCCAGTCCGACCCTTAACTGTCTTTAACACTTAATTTATCAAAGATAAACTCACAATATTTCGTGCTCTCACAATACAATACTCTCAAGAAAGTATAAGCACTCAAACAATAAAACAACAACCAACCCTCACAATTGTTGATGTCGAATATATATAGGTTTGAAACCCTAGATCTCTTCACCATCATGTATATCTTCTTTCCTTGTGAGGATAAGGCTTGAGGAACACGTTCAATATCTGTTGATAAGTATCTTGTCCGCATCTATCATAAACATGGAAAAGATCCCGCAAAATCCGCGCAGATGTGGAAAGTCTCTGCCAGACTGTTCCAGGTTCCCTTAGCACAGACTGAAGCACACATAACAGAGTTTGTTCTACGCAGCGGCTTCGACACTTCAGCTGTACTTTTGGCTACTTAAACTTTGCCAACATATTTGAGCAGTATCACCTCTTGAGCAGCAACACCTCAAAATCCAACAGTGGATAGTAGTGAGTATTGTTGTGAGTGGAGTAAAGGCCCCACAATAAATGTGAGTGTAGTAGTGGAAAATATAATGCTAAATACAATGTATTATGTGGACCCTACTACTATAAAAAGAAGTGACAACCATATCGTGTACGGACCTAAATGACAAAAGTGACTAACGATATCATGGACAAATGGAGTTTTTTTGATACACCATTTTTCGCACATCATTACGGTTTTAATACTAAATACTCCCTATGCTCCATAACAAGTGGTTTGTATTTCTTATTGGGTATCTCATTATAAGTGGCTCATTTCAAAATATTTTTGTTAAAGGCCACAACAAAGTCTATTGCACTCTTTGGAAAAATTTGGTTGACTATTCAGCCAATCAAATGTTTTTGAATATTTCAAAGTTTTAACGTTTTTTAATATTAATACTCTTGTACTCATGTTTATGTTGAAAGCCGGAGTATTTGATGACAAGAGCACAAAAAATTACTGATTTACTGATGTGGGGCATAGAAATAACTCAACTCTTGGGTTGGGGATAGAGATGATAATGGGTGGGATTATCGTGGGTATCCGTACTTTTCAAATTCTGATGGGATATGTTTGAGAAATATTAAATGATTTTGAGACAGGTTTTGGTAGAAACATGCAAATCCGTCACGTATTTGGATCGGATTTGAGCAAATACCTCTTGGTACCCGCTATCCAAACCCATTTATATATATATATATATATATATATATATAAGATTAAAGATACTATATGTATAATTTATTATATAATTACAATTATTAGTATAAATATTACAATAGATTTAGGGTTTTATATATATTATTTTCTTAACCCACACACACATTCCGTAAGAGTCGAGTCGTTAATGTTTCTCCTCTACTTCTGTTAATGTACTTCCGAAATATGACGATACAGCGGCAACTTCAATAATTCATAATCTTCTAGTTATGTTTTAAGATTTTGTAAGTTCGTAGTATTTTGCATTGAGATTAATGTTAGTGAAATTTTCTATTGATGTTTATGTTTTAATAATATTTATAATATTTTGTTATTTGATGTTTATTTTTTAGTATTCGGGTTTTTTACGGGTAATAAATGGATATTACCCAATGAGTTCGGGTCGGATATGGATTTTAAAATTATTGTTTAATTGAATTTTAAGACGTGAAAAATTTTCATGAGTTTAAATTTGGAAAATGCTTAATGAATGAGTATCCGGTCCATTAATTGCCATCCCAACTAGGGGAAACATGTTTGTTCTCTATAGTTTATTTTGTCAAAAATATTGTTAATATAAATACATTTCACGCATTGCACGTGCACTGAACTAGTCAAGTTAAAAACTGAATATACCCTAAAGTTTGTATATTTAAAAATCAGAAATTTACGGTAAAATCATTTATGTATTTACTTTTCTTCATTATTAAAATGGGTAGATGTTTATATATTGTAAAAAGAAGTGGTGGGTATTTTTTATTTTTATTTTATACTTTTTAATATCCTATCCTACACAATAATAATCTGCAAATATCAGTAAGCACGCGATAGACTGATTACGAAGTCGACGTCGTTCCAAACACGACAAATACGTCCAACTTTAATTTCCAAGCCATTTCCACTCCTCCATTATTCTAAGCATTCACACATACTAATTCTACAACTATGCACCATTTTCTGCAACTCCTCCAAGTTGAAGTAAACTTAATTTTTTTTTTTTTTTTTTGAGCAATGAAGTAAAACTTAATTAGAAATATAACTATGCACCATTTTCTGCAACTCCATTATTTGGTTTGAGTTCTCCATTTGTGATGGCCTTTTCTGCATCCTCCTCTTCCGTTTTCTTGTCCTTTTCTTCTTCGGCTGCCTTAATTTTGTCTTCTTCTTCTTGGGCTTTGCGGCTTGCTTCTGCCTTGGCCTCCTCCAACGCTTTCACCAGTCTCATCAAACAACTCTCACTCTCCTCGCCACTCAACTTCGGCATCAAATTCTCAGCCACATCGGCCGGAGTCATCTTCGTCTGCTGCAGCAACTCTCTTATCTTCTCGAACAAATCATGCTCCTCGAATTTGAGATAGTTCTTCGCCAAAACCTTAAACGCCTCGAATCCGCAGTAAGACATCTCGATGTGCTTATCCATTCTCCCCCTCCGAATGAGCGCCGGATCCAGCTTCTCCACGTAGTTGGTCGTGAAGACGATGATTCTCTCTCCTCCACACGCCGACCACAGCCCGTCGATGAAGTTCAGCAGCCCCGACAGCGTCACTTCACTCCCCTTCTTCTTCTCCTCCAGCTTCTTCAGCTTCTCCTTAATCGGATCCTTCTCTTCATCTTTCTTCTTGTCGTTGTCATCCTTATCTTTTAAAGCCATCGACTCCCTCTGTCCCGTCAGCTCCAGCGAGCAGTCGATATCCTCGATCACGATGATGGACTTGCCGGAGGTGTCAATGAGCAGCCTCCGCAGCTCCGTGTTGTCCTTCACCGCCGTCAGCTCCAGATCGTAGACGTCGTATTCGAGGAGATTCGCCATGGCGGCGATCATGGTGGACTTGCCGGTCCCCGGGGGGCCGTGGAGGAGGTACCCCCGCTTCCACGCCTTCCCCACCGATTTATAATACTCCTTTGACTCCGAAAAATTGATGAGGTCATCCATGATTTCCTTCTTGGTGACCGGATCCATGGCCAGGGTCCCGAACGTGGAGGGGTGGTCGAACACCACCTCGCTCCATAACCGCCGGCGGCTGAAGAAGCCGCCATCGTCGCTGCCCTTGCTGTTGGTGAAGAGCTTCCGGCGGCGCTCCTTGACGGTGATGGCCTTGCCCTCGTCTAGCACGTGCTTGAGGTAGTGGTCGCAGATGGCGTCGCGGTGGCGGCGGTGGAAGGTGAGGGAGAAGGATTTCTTGTCGGCCTCGCGTGGGCCCCAGGAGATGGTCTGGGAGGAAGGAGGGGTGGCGCGGGAGGACCACCAGAGCTTGATGCCGTTGAAGTGGTCGGTGACCTCCTCGCGGTTGGCCATGGTGAAGACGACGGCGTCGGTGTCGCGAAGGACGGTGGCCTGGAGGTGCTTGGCCTGGGAGGTGGAGTGGGCGTTGAGGTAGCGCTTGATGGAGTCGAAGGCTTTGCTCCGCTCGTAGCCGGAGTCGCCTTGGAACTCCGGGAAGGTGATCTGGATGTAGGGGTTGAAGAAGTTGAGGAATTTGTGGCTGTAGCGTTTCAGAGGGGCGGCGAATTGGTGGGGGAAGTAGTTCTGGAACATGGCGTACGCCACCATGAAGCCGCCGATTAGAGAGCCGAGTTGGGTTAGCATTTCCGCCATGGCAGTGGCTGCCACCATCTTCAAATATTTTGTTGCTTATTCTACCAATATTGTAATGAGATGTGCTTCTATATATATATAGATGGATTATTTTTATTTTTTTATTTTCTATTTTCTACTCCTGCTTCTTAATAGCAATAGGATCGAAGGAGTATTTTTTAGTGTCAAGATAGTCCAAACTCCAAAAGCTAAAATAGGAGTAGTTGAATCTAAAGAAGCCCAGTGCGAGTTTCTGAGGAGTTTCCTTGGGCTGAAAAAATCATTTAATCCGAGTCGGTTAGTAGGGTCACTTATCTTAGTCTTACCAAATGCTTAGTTTATTATTGTTGGTTTGTTCATTTTTTTTTCTTTTTTTTTTAGCAGGGTTTGTTCTTTTAGTATTTGATTAAACGAATTTTGGGGGTTAGAAAGGGCGGGGAGAGAGAGAGACCATGGCTACCGCGACGGTTCTATTCAAAACCGAAAAGGTAATGATATATAGATTAATTAACTTTGTTTTAAAATTGTTTTTAAAGAGATATTTGAGTCATGCCACTCAAGTCTACAAACAGTGAGACTTTAGAGTTCAAAAACTTTGCCGCTTCCCTCTTCCCCTTCTTCTACGTCAAAAGAAGAGTAGGAAGTTTTTTTAGGCCCGTAACTTTGAACAAATTACAATAAAAAGGATAATTTTTTATGGGTTAGCAGTTGTAGGATAATATATAAAAAAATTGGTAATTGAAGGACAAATTTGAGTCCGATTGGATTAAATTATACATTTTTTCCACATGACGTGATTTAAACGACCCGATGACTGACTAGATATAGTATTAACTTTTGCAGTCTCGTAATCAACACAAACCAAATACAATATTCTTAAACCTCCAATATAGCCAACAAAAACTATTTAGCAAATACACATGCATATAACTTGATTAATTGAAATCAAAATTCAAATTGTACAAAAAACAATATAAAAAATTAAATATTTAACGTAAGGTAAATGAACCTAAACTGACACATAACATTTCAATTCCAAAAGTAAAATATTCTCCAGATTGTCTAGTTTCAAAATATGACCAAATTAATTTCATAAAATGATTAGAAATTTAAGCTAAATATTGCACAAAATGCAATATAAATTTTGATTTTATATCACGGTATGTCTGACCAATTCATTTTCTTTGCTTATGCTTATTAAAGTCCACATAGGCACCACATTGAGTAAAATGTATGATTTGACAGGCTTAAATTTGTACTTCAATTGCCAAAGTAAATAAATATTCCATAAAAATTTATCATTCTATCGTAACTTGCCCAAAGTTGGGCATAAAATAACCCTATACTCTCAAAAGAAGAAGGAAACATTGAAGTTACGTTTCATTTTTAAAGGTCTGACAAATGTTTATATGATATTCATGATTTTAAATATATTCTATGGCAGCATAATTTCTTAACAATTTTTTTTTTTTAATATAAAAAAGCACACCCTCAAAGTTAAAAGCGGGACATATATATCTATATATGCACAAATCAAACGTTAATCTTTTCTCATAGTTGATGGGTAAATATATGCAAAAAAATCATTAATAGTATAATTAATTATTGTAAACAGATTACACTAAATGCTTAAAAATAACAAATTATAACTAATCAGACCTGTTGGATTTAATATTACCGAATGAGAGGAGAAAACGAAAAGCTACAGTAGATATGGATATGGTAGTAAAAAAGAAATGGAGTAACGTGACAGAGTAGAAAAAGAATAAGAATAAAAATTAATTAAGTCTTCCAACACTTTAGCAATACGACGGTTACAAGAATAAAATCATTTGACAAAATCATCCTTTTTAAATCCAAATAATATCAAATATTGAATATAATATTTAATTAATCTACAATCATTAATTGATTAGTATCTACGGTATAAAAAAGTTTCTTCATTGTACATGAGAATCAGTTTTTATTTGAACTCTCCCTTATGAGTTATGGATTTTGGGTTTCCCTTGATTCCAACAAATAGGACCAGTTTTGCTTAATGCGGATGATCTAACGGCGACAGTAACAACTCAGGACTATATAGTCTATAGATGTACTATTCCTCTTGTTGCCGTTTTGAGGAAGGCTAACTTTGTGTTAGTAGTATCTGTAGTGGTGGTTTATACATCACTTAGCTTAGTCGTATCGGTGGCAGGAATTTCTAGATTATTTTTCCTTTTCTTTTCTTTCCTTTAATTAGCTCTTTTGATAGCTTTCTTTTTTTTTTTTCCTTTTTGTTTCTCTTTTCTTGTAATTTTCATTTATTCCTTTAATAATAATCTCAATTTAAAATAGTATGAATTATTTTTCGAGTTCGAGGCAAGAGAAAAACTATAAACACAACTAAAGAAACCATCATTTTCACATAAAATGAAACTGACATCTTCCATTTAACATAATCACTGCCGTACAATGTCTGCATAGCAAAATCATTTAACCAATTAAGATTCGTAACTTGACATACCAAACAAAGACTGGCCACTTTTTTAGCCAAATTTTATTCTTATTGGGTAGAAAGTCGAAAGACAATAATGACCAAGACATTTATTTCCATACTCCATTTCTTTATAATTATACAAGTTAATATCCGTCCTTTAGCTAGGTATATATATATATGACTTGGCAAAATATTTGTTTTAAATTCATGGGCATGGCGTGGCCCATGGTGCTCCGCCCAATTTCAGTCTAATATATCTTGATTACAAGTTGCAAAGAAAAAGTATATTTAAAAACAAAAGATTAGTGGGCTGTTATCAAAGGTAAAAATAAGAAAAATTGTGCATTAATTTAGACGACAATTTAATTTAATTTAATTTAAATGTATATACACTTTACTCTTTTCAGCAGAGTGTGCATCACATTCCGAATAGGACAAATTGAGTACAATTAAAATTTAATTATTTGACGATTATTAATTATGAGAAGGCCAATGGCAAGGACAAGGCTAGGCAGGCGTCTTCTCAGAACGTGAATCGTAGTACTCGATTTGTTTTGTCCATTATTACACGTCATCGCAAATCATATTACATCACCCACCTCACGTCATACACATGTTTGGTAATGGTACTTCATTAAGACTCGATAATTTGTCTACCTTCAAATTTTAAATAAGAAAACTTCATCCCTCAAAATCCTTTAAAAAGTGGTGGTTGGTTGTGCTCGTATCCTATTTTGATGCTTTTGTTCTTAATATGCATACCGAACAATAAGTAGACAAATTGAATAGGAGAGACGAAGTAGTGTTTTGTAACATGACAACTTCGAGCTGGCAATCTGGACTACAAATGGGCCGACCGGCCGAGAACGGTTGGGTTTCACAGCCTTCACCAACAGACTTCAACCAACCTGTTGAAGCTGGATAACCCATATGAGCAATCACACTGAAGTTCTTCTAAAGTTACACGAATTCAAGAAAAATGATGATAATAAATGAGAGAAGCATATATGTATCCATTTGGGGCTTTTTACAGTATAAAGACACGAGGAATCTTAAATACAGATTCAACTAAGGGTGAGGTAAAGAAAAAAATTTATAATCGACTTTATATCACATGCTTTAAGTTTGGGGGGTGTTTAGAATGTTGTGGCATGCAAATAATTACCCCCCAGAAAGTAGAACTTCAAAGTTAATGAAAACAAATGTTTTCTGCCAAAAATAATACGTACTATAAATTAAATACGAGTTTCCAAATCAAGGAAAAGGTGTGGGAAAGGAAAATTAGTGTCGGAACATGATTCTTAAACTTTTATGAGTGGATGTCTATATACATGAAAAGTATGAGCTTGCTTGCCATCTTTTATAGGGTAAATATCAGTTATGTTCTGATATTTTAGCTTTTAAATATAATAATGTCCCCAACAAGCTTTCTTGCCATCTTTTTATAGGGCAAATATCAGTTATATATGTTCTGATGTTATAATGTCGCCAATGTAAGCATAATGTTAAATTTGTACTAAACAATTCTATTTTTTTTTTCACAATTTTCTCAAAATGGATTTCCGACGAAATGTTTCGACACTCATGCGCAAACTTAATCGTTGGAATACAATCATGGAAAAAGAATTAGCGTTGGGCACAAATCTAACATTATGTTTACGTTGAAACTTTGGAGCATCCAATACCCTTGCGTCTCTAAGAGGCGTAATCGGGTTGTGATCCGACCATTGCGTCTTGTGCTACAATGGTGGGGCGTGATTAGAGGCGCAACATAATTAGTTTTGAAAAATAGGCTTTTTATTCATTTAAATAAAATTAAGAATTACAATAATGTACATAAAACCCTAATATTACATAAATTAAAAAAATTCAAAAATTACATAATTTAAAAATATACTTGATTAAACAATTAACATCAATCAGAAAAAAATGAGATAATTAAATAAATAGATAATTTTAACAAAAATTACATTAATTAAGATATGAAATTTTACATTAATTTACATTAGGAAATTAGTTAGTTAAATTTTTAGTTATTAGTAAGAAAAAAAAAAATAGTTCAATCCCACAAATTAGTCCAATCGAATTGAAATTCTCAAAATTAATAAAATACAGAGCACTCATGTCTTCTTTCTTCTCTTTTCTCTTCTCTTCTTTTTATTTCATCTGAATTCAATGTGGGTGTTCAACAAATTAAATTCTCCTCATCCTGTCTTCTTCTTCTTCTTTGTTCAGTGAACGCGCCTCAAATGAGCCACCATCGAGCTGTCTCGCTAGAGCAGAATGTGACCCGTTTTGAAGGTCTTGACAATGGGGTGTCCCGTTGAGCCGTCTTAGCTAGCGAACAGGATACCCGTTGTGGGTGTTCTTATTGTAGAAATGCTAAAACATTAGAATATTAAGTGATATTTACCGTAATTTATATATTATATAATAGGGTAATGATGGTCGGCCACACGGTGGCCAGCCACACGCGTCAGAAAAGAAAAGTTGACTCTAAAAATGGAAATAATCACATTTTCCCCCTAGGGTTTATGTTTTCTAATTGGGGTGTATTTCCATTTTCAAAACTTATATTACTATTTTTAGCTTGTGTGGTCGGCCACAGTGTGGCCAAATATCGCTACCCTATATAATAATCACTAGGAAAGTAATCAAAACTGAGTAAATCAATGATAACATTTTTTTTTAAGGTGCATGGGAAGAAGAATTGGAATTGAATTCCGATCGTTCAATCATAAATGTACTGTATAAGGAATATTACTAGAGTGTATGTTTGTGGTATCAATAGGCAGGTTTTCAAGAGTAAATTAATTAGGCAAAAAATACCCAGACTTATATACCTCGAAATTCACTAGCTATTTTATTTACTCTTTTTTCTAACAATAAATTGAAGTTTAGCCCTAATTTCTGAGCTAAGTATTGTTAGACAAAATTTCATACCCGTGTCGGTCCGTTGCATGGCCTTATGGCCACCTAGGTTCAAGCACTAATTTTGTTCTCCTCATTTTATTTTGGGTAAATTTATAGATTATGGTTTACTTTCAACCGTTTTTGAAATTGTGCCTTAACTTTGAGATATCAAATTCGTTTTGGATTCTCTCTCTCAATGTTATTTATATCACACTCACCCTCACTCTCCGTACTTCCATAAAATATAGGTCATAGAAAAACTCATAAACACAACCAAAAACAAAACTTACAAACATTACTTTCACACGAAAGGAAACTAATACTATATTCCATTTCACATAGAAAAATCAATTGATGAAGTTTTTGCATACACCGTAAGGCTGTGGACAGCGGCGCGCTCGCTGCCCCAGCGAGGGCATGGACCGAGCTTGCCCATCACTACCGAGCGCCGCGCTCGCGCGCTCAAGCTCGATAGAGCGAGCCCGCGCTCTCCCACGCTCGAGGACACGTGGTGGCCGCTAGTTGGTCGCCGGCATAGCCGTTGCGATCGCCAACGGTCACCATTCAATTTTTTTTATTCCAATTAAAACACTATATATATTCCCTTTCCACCCACAAATCACACACTACACTCTCTATTCTCTCTTCTCCACACTCTTTTCTTTCAAATTTGCTCCCAAAACCAGCGGTCACCTTCTCCGGCCAAGCCCTCCGGCGATCACCTCCTCCGAAATAAAAAAAAAATGGATCCAAACGCCAATTTCAACTCCAATTGGCCATTCGCCGAAGATTCGCCGAGCCCCAACCCCTCTCGTCCATCCCCTCGCCAAAATTTGTATTCTCAAATACTCCAACGAGATTTATTCTCGTCGCCTTCGGCCTTCGCTCCACCATTTCCCACGGCGGGAGCCAGCTCCACAATTTCCCACGGCCTTCGCAATCATTGGGATCGAGTGAAGATCATCTTAATGGAATTCCAACAAGTTTACAAGGAGTGCGAGATGGCAAGTCGGAGCGGTAAGAGCAGTGAGGACATTTTGTCCAACGCTCTCAATGCATGGCAAGAGGCGAAGAAAGCTGCTTTCAAGCACTAGCTACACCACTTCGGCGCAGGATTAGGCGGTAGGAAGCAATCCGAGCGGGAGCACACCGCGGTCCACCACTCCACTTTCCGGCGGTGAATTTGGGTCGGAGCACTCTAGTCGGATGGAGCGCCCGATGGGTAGAGACAAGGCAAAGGCGGCGGCAAGAGGGAAGGGGAAGGTCGGATCGGAGCTCGGGTAGCGGTTCGGCATATGGAAGTATACGAGAGGAATTTGTTCAAGCGGCCACGAGAATGTCGCAGCAAATGGAAGAATTTACGAGGCAACAAGACTATCATATCATCACGAGGAGCACTGTCGGTATGGAACCGGCCCAGAAGAAGTTCCACGATCGATGGGTCAGAAACCTTAAAATAAAATATGGGTGGCCCGTTGATGAAGAGTAGTTTTTTATTTTAAGCTCTTCTTTAATGTAGTATTTTAATTTTATTAATGTAGTTTAATGTCCTATTCTAATTTTAAGTGGAATGAAATGATTTTTTTTTAATTTTATTTTGTTCGAATTAAAAAAAAAAAAAACATAAAATGGCGAGCTTGGCGAGCCCCATAAAAAAGGCAAGCGAGCTCGCCGCCGCTAACGGTCTAAGATTCATAACTTGACATACCAAACAAAGAGTAGCCATTTTCTTTACCAAAAGTTACTCTTATTGGGCAGAAGAGTAGAGCCAATGACCAAGACTTTTATTTCCATCCTCCATTTAGTATGCGTCCTTTAGTTATATGGTTGGCAAAATATTTGTTTTAAATTCATGGGCAGGCATGCCGTGACGTGGACTGTGCTCCTGCCGGTTTCAGTCTAATATCATGCAATTAAAAGGCAAAAACAAAACAAAATAAAATAAAATAAAATTGTGCAGTAGACGACATGTAAATTTAATTAAATTAAATGTTATACTCTTTTCAGCATTTTATCATCATTTCCGAATAGGCCAATTGAGTATTTGATGATTATTATGAGAAGGCAAGGGCAAGGCATGCGTCTTCTCACTTCTCAGAAGGTGGAATCATATTTGTCCATTGTTACACGTCATCACAATTGATATTACATCACCCACTTGACGTCATACATGCATGCTTCGTAGTAGAGTACTAGTATTTCCTAAACAACTTGCTTGACTTATTCGAGCCGGAATTCCGGACTGCCAACAAATGGGCCGAGAACGGTTTGGGCTTCACCAATGGACTTCAACTAAATCAAAAAAAAGGCGTGGGAAAAGAAAATTCGTGTCGGTGCATGATTCCTTCTTTTTTTTTTTTTTTTTTTTTTTTGTTTGCCCTTTTGTGAAAGGTCGGTGCATGATTCTTAAGTTTTTATGAGTGGATGCATATATATATGACATTGACAACTATGGGTTTGCCATCTCTCTTTTTACGGTAAGAGAATTTCCAGAACAATGAATGCGTACGACACAACTAATAATTTGATCACACCAACGAGATGATTATTCAAGTTATATATTTATTTACAATGATTTGAAATAATTAATTTAACACTTATTTGTAATTATTTATCAAAATACATCACTTCTAAATGAATTATTGTATCAATTTTTAAATTTATGTATATAAATTACAACGTAAAGTACCAAAACTTTTTAAGATTGAGTTTTTTTGGCCCCAACAACAAGACGGTTCATGCAACACTTATTTGTAATGATTTATCAAAATATATTACTTCAAAATAGAGTACTAAATTATTTTTTATATTTATATATGTAAATTACAATGTGCAGTAGGCAAAATCTGTGTTTACATTTTCAAGCCCAAGAGACTTACGTAATAGGCGGATAGGCAAGACGTGGTCGACAGACCGGTCCAATAAAGACATAATTAAGTCCAAACTAATAATTGGGTTGAACAAACTATCTCCAAGACCCATGGTCTACCACGTAGGCCATGACGGCTGATACGACATAACACACTAATCTGCTACATAATTTGTGGACTAAGTCAAAATAAGTCAGTTTCGCAAAGATAGCAGCAGAAGTAACTGAGTTAGCTGAAAGATACTATTGACAGAGATAAACCTTATTATATGGACTATATAAACAACCACCATGGGTCAATGAGGATCATCTTTAATCTTATTCTCATTCTCATACTCTCTTCGCCTCTCTCAACTACTTCTCTGCTCGTTCTTTTTACATAGCCTTTCATTGTCAATCTTGAGATCATCAGAGTCGTTCGACACGCTTGCTACACCTTCACCCTTTACTCTCTCATACACGCACAATTATCACCATCATACGGAGTCGTCCGACACGGTTGATATGTCTTCACCCTTTACTCTCTCATACATGCACTGTTATCACCATCACCGTCGTCACCCTCAGAACGCCACCAATCTATCACGACCGTCTCCATCTCTCAGAATTTCTCTATTAACTTTCTTTATTTTACATTTTCTTTATCATCATACTAACTTATATAAACGTCGGAGGCTCTTCGGTCGACCCCCCTTCCGGTGCTCACCCTAGGGTTGTCACGTGCCCATTCGTATTATGTTAGCAGGTTGATAGTGCCCGATTTACCCGACGTGCCTGATGTCTCATCAATTGTAGATTTAGCATCTACACAACTTAAAGTGTAAGAAAATTTTAAGGATAGACCGATTTTGGCCCTACCAACGAGATATTTCTTCAAGTAATACTTATTTGTAATGATTTATCGAAATATATCATTTCAAAATAAAGTATTGAATTGATTTTTAAATATATATGTGTAAATTACAATGTGAAGTGCCAATTTTTTTAAGAATAGAGCTATTTTTTAATTACACCATAAAATAATCTGACTCCAAATCTCGTCGGGCTGCATACACTTATTTTTGTTAAAACTTTTGTTACCCACCAAAAACCACACTCTTGGTGCACGGAGGGAGTATGTCTTAATATTCAATTTTTACATGACAATGTTCCGACATAAGCATAATATAGGTAAATTTGTACTAAACGTGTCAATTTTTTTCATGATTGTCCCAAATGAATTGTAAACGAATTGGCAGTGTTTTTAAAACTAGACCCACCCGGCCGGTCGGACCAGGAAACCGGTGACCCTGTCACGCCCCGACTCTCGAGGAGCGACTTAACAACAACAACAAACTTAAACAACTAACAATTAACTCAATTAAGGGAACATGCTCGGGAAAAACAAAGATGGAATATAAGGCAATCGAATTTGGTTTTCAAAAGCATAATGAAATAATAACCGAGCATCTTAACTTCACCTACAACATGAATTCAAACAAGTAATTCATGCTGATAGGAAGGGAATTTCAACAAAAAGAGAGAGAATACGAACATATATCAAGTTAAAGGATCATGTTCAACAACAATTCAAGATACGAGCCCATCGCTCGGAATTACAGGTTAAAGAGTCACGAATTCAACAAGTGTTCAAAGTCTTCGAGTACAACGCTCGGGATAAAAAACATGAGTATTAAAGTACTAGCATCAACAGACATTAATTCAAAAGGGTTGCAGCGGAAACTTGCATCAATACCCAATACATGCACGTATGAAGACGTACAAATGCCAGTCTGAAATTCAACTAAAGTCAACCAACAAAACCAAACCACACCACCAAGTATCCACGCCATCGCCATCCAGTCAACCTGCATGTTTAGAAACACACGCAGGGCTGAGTACTTCGTACTCAGTGAACACAAGCCAAAACATTTGAATAAAGATGCTTCTTAAAGCTATAATAATTGAACTTGTCTTGCCGAACATCACAAGTATATAAGCAGTTTTACAAACAATTTACTTGTGCATGTCAAAACGTTTTTCTTTTAAAACAGACTGCGCAGTCAAACATCATATAATATAACAGTGTGTATCATCTATCACAAACAATTTCATTGTACCGAGAAGTAGGCCTCCTTCTCGAGCACTGTGACCGGCCTAACCGAAGCAAGGCTCACAGTCACCTCAACATATACCACACGTGGGTTCCTGCTTTTCACAGGATAATAACATCCTCATATAAATAGATGATAACACATACCAACTTTAATAAAAACGGCAAGTCAATCACATTTGAAAACATATCATAATACTTAATAGCATAACTAATTTTTATCGATAGTTTTGGTTCAGAAAAGCCCACCTGACTTCCGAAGAACTAGCTAGGTGGTCTAGGGCTATTTGTCCTCGCTTAATGATCCGTCCGGCTCGATCCTTCACAGTTCGACATCGATAGGAAAATAAGATATATGAAAGACAGACACAAAGGCGTTGGACTTTAACTGACGGACTTCTATTTGAGTCGTCTCTCTCTTCGCTCTAACTTTTCTAAAGGATCTTGCGTTCTCGTCTTTAAATTATTAACTCTACTCGAATTGGTTAACTTTACTACTCAACATCGTACACTTTTCTCGTTCTAATTAATAATGTCATCGTATATATTCTATTACTCGAGTTTTCTTTTAAAGGCTTTAATCAATTCTTGGTTTACAATTAACAACTCAATCATTCAATTATTTTTCACAACATAACTAACATTATGCATTTAAACACTTATTCAATCATATAATGAATTCACATAAATTAAGCATACTTCAAGACACATTAATAATCATTTAATTTAGACCTTAAATTCTAACTTGATTATGCATTTTTTTTTATGAAGGCTCAAACTATTTATTCTATCTTCCTTACTTATAGACAATGCTTTGTTTTACATCCGTTATCTTATAAGGTATTTTATAACCTTCATTCAATTAGTAAAAATTCTCTTTAATTATTATTAACTTTTATAAAATTAGGATTTTCTTATTCATCTTTAATTCGATCCTCATTTCTTATCTCGACTATTGTTCCTCTAATTATTATCTCGGTTTATCTTTTTATTCGCTTGGTTGGAAACAATGTACTCAACTAATTATTTAATTAATCTTCTTTCAACTTATTATTCGACATCTTATTTTATCCTTACTTTCTTGATTAACTTATACGAGTATCTATCTTAACTAGTCTAGCATCTTTTCTTTACTTGATTAAAAACTTCTTTTTATTTCTTTTCGATCTATTTTTCTTAAACTCGGTTTTTCTCTATTTTTGCTTATTTCTTTAATAATTTCTTCTTTACTTGTTTTAAACCTTTAAGCTATTTCTTACTTAATAATTTCTTTATCTTTTGATTAACATTTTTATGAATTAGCTCACTTTATTAGTTACATTATAAAAGATCTTTTTGTTGTAGTTTTAGTAAAAATTTCAAGTCTTTAAATTTTAATACAAAGACATTTAATTGATATATCTTTTCATACATCTTTCATCTTTTATTTAATTAAAAGCTTTTCAACTTTAAATCTTCTTATCAAAACTTCTATCTTTATTCCACATTTAAACTAACATTCATACATACATTGAAATACTTAAACATCCAATCTTTTTATTATTTTTTTACAATTAATTTCTTTCAAAAACTCCAACATGCAATCTTATTTTCTTAATTTAAACACATGTATGATTATACTAACATAACATACAATCATCTCATTGATCAAAATATCACTCAATTCATCAACAAAATCATCAAAATAAAACCTCTATTTTCTTCAAAACTCACGGCACACACATGCATATTTTGTGCATTTTATTTCTCAATTTTTCATGTATAAAATCTCATTCTCAACATGATAAAAATAACAAATCAAGCATCATAATAATAATAATTCAAAGAATTCATATTTCTCCTATTTTTACTATAATTTTCGGCACTTATCAATTCTTTAGGGTTTTAGTTTCTTTTTCTTTTCTTAATTCATCGATTAAACCTAACGTTCGATTCTCCTAACGAATTCTTCTCACTCGATTATCACATGCACATCCTAAGTTTGCCTAAACATAGTTTAAATAACATGCATGCATAGTTCTTTCTTTTAGGACTTAGAGACATACATATTTACAATTAATCAAATGAATTTCATACTTAATTTAAATGGAATCCTTCTCCTTGGCTCTTGGAATTGAAATGGATGGAATGTGAAGCTTCAAAGCTTGGATTTGAAGAGAAGAAGGATGTCTTCTTGAATCCTCAAAGAAAAAGAAGAACATGGAATTAATTATCCATTTCTTTTAGGGTTTAAGAATTAAAAGGAAGAAAGTGTTGGATTTAACTTCAAGAACTTGAAAAATATTTACCTTTTCTTGAGAATATGGATGAAATGAATGGAGATTGATACTTTCTACTTCATTTTCATGGGTGGAGAGCTTGAATACATGGTTGCATGTAAGAAATATTCAAGAGAGGTATGAGAGAGAGAGATTGCCGAGAGTGAGAGAGAGTTTGGAGAGTTTGGGAGTTTGATTTTCTTTCTTGCTTGGAGAGAGGGAGAGATCGAATGAGAGAGAGGGAGTGATGGAGTGAATGGAGTCTTTCTCCCTTGTCTTAGATGAATATGTGTGAAATCCAACAAAGGGAATAAAGTGTACTTGTTGGAAGTTGTATTAAGACAAGACTAGATAGGTTGATGTGATGTTAATTGCATGCACACTTTAGTTCACAATTTACTAAGTATGTTGGTCATTCCTAGAGTGTAGGCATGATGACATCTAAGTATAGGCTATAGGTAGTGTGAGGTGGCGTGAGAGAGTGAGAGGTGGATGACACGTGTCGTCGTCGTGTCGTTACGGGTGTCAATTACCCGGTCGTAAAGATTTTCCGGATAAAACGATTCGTATTAATTCCTTTTTGTGCTATTAACGGGTCTAACCTCTTCTCGTCTCACTTCCAACACTAAGCATTTCAACCCTATTTCACGTCTCAATTTAAAAGTTTGACGGTTTCGATCATTTTAGTTCTTTAAATTTTAAAAGAATTTAATCGGCTTATTAATCCGTTTATTAATCCTTTTAAAGATTAACTCCTCATTTCTCTTCTCAATTCTCGGATAAGTTCTTACCCTATCTCAGTGTTCTTAAAAGAAATTCTAGGTTCGAAGGTTCTAATTCAATTTTATTCTAGGTTCATCGGCGTAAACATATTTCTCGGCGATTAACGTTATGTTATCTTAATAAAACAAACTTCTCGGGATTTTTCCGGAATTTAATCTCATACTCATTTTCATATAAACAACTCAACAAGCATATCACATCATCATCATCTCAGATAAATAGAACAGATAAATTCACACAAGATTCACAAGGCAATTTAAACGTTTTATTCAATTCTCTTCGATTAGAAAAGAAAAATTTTACTCCTAAATTCTCATCTTTTAACTCACTCGGTTAATTAGACGCTCTCTAAAGGTATAAAAACTCGGGGTATCACAGACCCGGTCAAGTGGCCGATCCGATTCTGCTATAAATTCAAAATTGAACCAATCCGAAGCGAACCAGTAAAAATCGCTAAAAATCGGTGACCTAATGACCCGATGACCCGTAAAAACCCAACAACCTGACCAACTAAAAACAAATAAATTTGGCACAACTTCTTTCCAAATTGTCAATTAGAGTATACAAGTAGAGCTCTTCAACTAGAGTTTTAATTTTGGATTTATGAACAAAAGAAACATTAACAACCAAATTACATCTATCTGCTACAGTTTGTCTTCGCGAAAATACGTATACAAGCCTTACAAGAAACATCAAGTATCCTCTTTATGTTCTTACTTAATTGCTAGTAGAAATAAATTGATAATTACACGTGGCTTGTTTGAAACTTATCTTTAATCTGCAATTTTCCCCTATCTTTATGCTTAATGTTGAAAATTTGGAATATACTTATAAAATTTAAAATCTAATTTACATATTTTAATGTAGCACTTCTTAGATAGTTTTTTTAATAACTATGTACTCCGTAAAATATATAAAATAATAACTAAAGAGATGATTTTATAAGTAGCACTTCTTAGATAGTTTTTTTTTAAAATCTAGCACTCCTTATAAAAACTTAAAAATTTAGCACTTGTTGACAATTTTACCCTTACATCATGAATTAACCATTTTGATTGTACAGTAACAAAAGAGCAATTACGCGGTTTCATTTTCTTCCAGAATTCAAAATCATTCAAACTGCTCGTGTTTCATTTTCTCTCTCTCTACAAAACCTGGTTTCGCTTCTTCTTCGACGATGCTTTGGGTGGGAGACCTGGTTTTCCGACCGACGTTCAGTATTTAGGTATAGTGTACTTCCTTTCGTCGATATCATTTTCTATCTAGGTGTTTCTCTCTCTTGCAAAAATTAGATTAAATTGAAACTTCGTTCCATTTGCTCTCTCTAAAACCAGGGTTTCTGCTTCTTCTTCGACGACAATTACTGTTTCAAATCTCAATTACCGAGCGACGATCTTCGATAAAACGGTGTAGTGTACATCGTTTCGTCGATTTATTTGTGAAATTTCATGGTTTTTAGGTAATTTTGTTGTCGAAATAATTCTCTGATTGCAACTGTGTTGTGGTTGCAGAGACTACTAAAGTGTCCGGCGAGATGTCCGATTCCATTGACGAAGCGACGCAAACCCTAGGTACCTTGATTTCGACCAATGAGACGCAAATTGAGGCCACACTACCGGTGCGTTTACTGATCTTTAAGTTGAAAAGGTCTTCGTGGTCGAATGTTGTTTGCTGCAGCAGGATGTTTTACGTTTACGCAAATCCAGTTGTATTTTTATACTTTTACTTTGAATGATTTTGAAGGCCCACATCTGTGGTCCATAAAACGTGTTGAAATGTTTTTAAAAAGGTAGATCTGTTAGGTTTCTTATTTTTTTAGTATGTAAGATGTACGTGTGTCATCCTTAAAAGTAATGCTTCATCAAAAGGTAGAAGATGGAGACTTTGCTGAAAATGACTTTTTCGTCTGGGGAGGATGAGACTGTTGAACTTTTTTGTTACTGAACAAATTTTGAAGGAATTATTACTTATTGTTAATGGTAAAAAAGAGTCTTGGAATTTTTGTTACTTAACAAAACTTGATCCTGTAAACATATTTCTTATTTTTTGAATCCATAAAAAGTTTTGTCTTCTTGTGATCTGCTGTTGTGATATGGTGTTTTCTTGTTACTTGTAAAAAAAAGTCTTGTTACTTTTGTTACTCCACAAAACTTGGGCATCTGTTATTGGTTATAAGAGGCGAAAGATGCAAAGAAAAGACTCTGTTATTGGTTTTTGTTACTTATTGTTAATGCTAAAAAATAGTCTTGGAATTTTTGTTACTTAACAAAACTTGATCCTGTGAACATATTTCTTATTTTTTGAATCCATAAAAAGTTGTCTTCTTGTGATCTGCTGTTATGATATGGTGTTTTCTTGTTACTTGTAAAGAAAAGTCTTGTTGTTTTTGTTGCTCTACAAAAGTTGACATTAATTTTGTTACTCCACAAAACTTGGGCATGTGTTATTGGCTATAAGAGGCGAAAGCTGCAAAGAAAAGACTCTTGTTATTGGTTTTTGTTACTTCAAAGAAAAGCAAAGAATATATTACTGTTTAATATCTTGTATTGTTGTCTATAGGATGGCTAGAGGTACAAATGGCCTAGGATGCAAGGAGTTATATAAAGGATCAATCATCATTGTAAGGAGGAGATCATAAGTAGCATCCGAACTACGTTAAACAACCATGGCGCCCAGGTTTTCGTAAATTTGAGAACTCATGTTTTGGAAAATTTTATGATTTCCCTGGCAAACTGGGGAAGTCAATGAGCATAGTTCACGAGCTCATGAACTACCAAATAGTGCAGAAAAAGGATGAACCTTAAACTACTAGAGAGTTGTGTTTTTTTGTAAAGGGCAAGGTGGTGAAGTTTCGGCAACATGAATTTGCTTGTTACTGGGCTTCGATTTGGAGGATCGGATTTCAACCCTCATAGAAAGAGACATTTTTTTGGACCTGAATCATTGTATGCTACTTGGTATGTGGCAACCAGAACAAACTTCGGGAGGTTGTGGGATGACTACAAAGCTTCCAAATTTAGGACTGGGGAGGAATATTTGAAAGCCTCAAAAATTCTGTTTGTGTATAGTGTGCTTCTTAAAGTCCAAAATACGAAGATAATCGATGATTGGATTTGGGTTTTAGTTGAGAAAGAAGAATTGTGGGAGTCTTTTCCTTGGGGTAGTCTTGCATATCAACACCTCATATAGAACCTGGATTCAATCAAGACAGGTAGGAAAAGGGATGTGAAGAGCACATGATATCATGTTAATGGATTCGTCACTGCATTCTTGGTATGTTTTTTATTGAAATTGTTCTTTCATTTATTTTTGGGTAAATGACTTATCTATGAATATATATCTTACTAAATTGTATGTGACTCGATGTATTTTTATTGGTGTTTTGTTGTTGTGGTTGTTTGGCAACAAGACATAGATCATGTGTGCATTTCCTGAGGTTGGCAAGTAATCCGGTTTGAGAAATGAAAATTGTATTCCCAGGATGTTGAGGTATGATTACTCATCATCCCTTGGACATTTGCTGGAGCTGATTGATGAGGTAAATTTTTGTTGAAAAAAGAATTTTATATTTGTTGAAGAACTAATAGAAATCTGGATTTGTTCTCATTTTGTTTTTTTCTTGAAAACAAGATTGAGGAATCCTTGATACCAACTGACGATGAACTGGAGTCCACTTATTGGGAAACAGTGGAAGCAGAAGGAGAGCCTTTCAAGATGTATTAACCCAAATTCGATGTGATTGTTCCAGCATTGTCAGAGTCCGATGCTGAAGAACGAGAATTGCTTGATAGAGGTGTGGCTGTGAAAAAGAGACGCAAAGAAGTAGCAATGGATTCGGGAGATTTCATCAGTGTGAAGGAGGCAACGAAATTAATCACATCAATCTTGATGAATGATGATGTGGTTAATAAGTTTGCCGATGTAACTGCAAGCATTGTTATGAAGAAGATGGGGGTAAGATATCGAAGTTAGACGTTATATCTATAAAATTTAAATAATAAGTGGTCTCATCTTAATGAGTTCTTCTTTACAGAAGACGGTATTACCAGGGGTTCATGTTGTTTTGGATAAATCTGTGGCTGGTGTTAGTGAATGAAGGATGGTCCAGATGTTGTGATAGAGGGAGATGAAGAAGAAGAGGAACGGCTGAACCGTCTGAGAGAGACGGTAAATTTGGTGATTTGAATCTGTGTAATTTTATTTTTGCATTAAGAATATAATATTTATTTGGTCTTACAATGGAAAAACAGAAAAGCAAATCAAAGGAGAACAGCAGATTCACCTTCGAAACTTTTCAGTAAAATAACAGAGGAGGTTTTAGAATAATGTTATTTTTAAAAGTTGCTGTTGAAAGCATATAACCCAAAAATGTGTGATGTTGCAGATTGTAACTTAGCAGCAGCCAGTGAATCTTGGAAGCCCTATAACAGATGTTGGGCCCAAAAAGAATGTCAGTGTTTGTAAGGCAGGAGTGAAAACTGATGACGTATTATGTATGTTGAAATTTTTGGTTAGAGGAACATGTTTATTCTAAAAATTTTATAATGTACATGTAGAAAGCGTGATTTATATTATTTATGTTTTAGGGAAAAAAACAATTGAATCGTGAATCACCGTCACCTTTGATCGGAGGTGAATACAATCATACCAAGCTAGCAGGAGTTGTGGAGAACATCGTGATAGATTGTGGGCTAGTACAAACTGAGGTTTGTCACAAATATTGTTATTTATCTATTATATTTGGGATTTAACATTCTAATCATATTTTATTTTGTTACTGCTAAATTTTTTTTATTAAGTCCTTAACTTTTACAACATCTGTTCTTATATTTGTTACTAATGAAAATTCATAATGAGTGATATCCTGATTTTGTTACAGATTAAAATTTATTATGATCGATATCCTGAGTTTGTTACTAATTAAAAATTTATTATTTTTGATATCCTTATCAAAAGTGATGTTACTGGTTGTACAACATCTGTTCTTATATTTGTTACTGATCAAAATGTATTATAGTTGATATCCTGATTTTGTTACAGATCAAAAATTATTATGATTGATATCCTGAGTTTGTTACTGATCAAAAATTAATTATTTTTGATATCCTTATCAAAAGTGATGTTACTGGTTTTACAACATCTGTTCTTATATTTGTTACTGATCAAAATGTATTATGGTTGATATCATGACTTTGTGAATTCACAAAAAAGTGATGTTTTTTAATTGAATGTTAAGAAATTTGACTCCAATACGCAATGTTGCTTTTGGAGATAAGCCAACTGATTTCGTGCAAGAAGCGTGCAATAGTGCACACACTGTGACACAAATGGCAGCTGAGAAGAAGAAAGAACAACTTAATAGAAAAGGTAATAGAATAATGATTGACTATATCAATTTGTATCCTGTAGATTAGCTATCTTAATTTGTTACCATGTAAATCTGTTGTAATTTACTTATTTATAGTGAAAGTCTCTAATCACCAAATTATCGGTGATCACAATCCCTTTCTCACATGGTATCAGCCACTCACCGGAAACCCTAGAGCTTTCTCTCTTCTTCGCCCATCTTTCTACCACCCTCACGGCATTCTATCCTCGGCATTCGACGAACTAGTCCCCTTCGTCCATGGCCACCACCACTGAAATTGTTCCGATCGCGACAATGATCCATATGGTCTCGATCAAACTCTCCTCCACAAATTATCTTCTGTGGCACAATCAAGTCATCCCTACGCTTGCTGCCTTTGATCTCTCCGGTCATATCGATGGCACCTCTGTCGCGCCGTCTGCTACTGTTACTAATGCTGCCGGTGTCACTTCTCCAAATCCTGATCTCACCACCTGGCGAACAAAGGATCAAAAAATACTTGGCCTTCTCTTCTCTACATCACTGAAGAATCAATGGCGGAAGTGGTTGGTTGTACCACTGCTCGTTCGGCGTGGTTGGCTCTTACATCTGCTTTCTCTCACTCCTCATTGTCTTGAGCAAATCAACTTCGTGAGGAGTTACTATTTCTCCGCCGTGGCACCCTCTCGGTCGCAGACTACGGCCGTAAATTCAAGAGTCTATGCGATCAACTTTCTGCTATCAGACGTCCAGTCGACGAGGCGGACAAGAGCCACTGGTTTTTACGAGGTCTAGGACCTCAGTTCTCCAACTTTGTAGATACTCGTATGGCGATGTGTACAGTTCCATCGTTCGTGATCTGTTGCATCAAGCTCAACAATTTGATCTCCTCACTCGTGCTATGGATGTTTCTGCACCCCCGCAGGCTGCTTTCCTAGACTCCGCACGTTCAGCTTTCTCTTCAACTAGATCGTCGCAGGGGTCTAATCAGTCCAATCATCGACCAAGCAATAATTTTCAGCGTAATACAAACAGCTCTGGTGGCCGTTCTAATTCGGGCGGACGCAATAATGCTACTGGAAATGGAAATGGGGGGCGTAAACCCTATATTCCTCGCTGTCAGATTTGCAGAGGTGAGCACTATGCTGATAAATGTCCTCAGTTCCTTCAGTCTCGTTCGGTGGTGCCAAATTCGGCTCAACTTGCTCAGGCATTCCATGCATCTTGCAAAGTTTCTGATCAAGTGCCCGATTGGTACGTGGATTCAGGTGCATCTGCCCACATGACTGCTCAGCCATCAACTTTGGATTCTTTTGAGCGTTATTCTGGTAATGGTCGCGTTATAGTTGGTAATGGTCATTCTCTCCCTATAACATATATTGGCACACGTGCTATATCTAACGATGTCAAATTACTTGATGTTTTGGTTGTTCCTAATTTGACAAAAAATTTGTTGTCCATTAGTAAAATCACATCTGACTTTCTGGTGGATGTTGTGTTCTCTGATAAAACATTTAAAATTCAGAATCGGGAGACAAAGACCATTCTAGCTCACGGAAGGCGTGACAACGGTTTATATGTCCTGGAGCGCGTGCACCCAACTCTAGTTGCAGCTCTCCATTCCAAGGGAGTGAAGGCTAGCTTTGATTTATGGCATTTACGATTGGGCCATGTCCTATTTTCAGTTATTTCATTATTGAATAAATCAGGACATCTTTCTGTTACCTCTATTTTACCAGACCCTCATCTTTGTTCCTCTTGCCAGTTAGCTAAGAGTAAAAGGTTATCCTTTATTTTAAATGAAAAACGTGCTTCACATGTTCTTGACTTGGTCCACTGCGATTTATGGGGACCTTCTCCCATTGACACCTCAGATGGTTTTCGCTACTATGTTATCTTTGTTGATGATTTCTCACGTTTTTCGTGGATATATCCGCTACGTGCTAAGTCCGAATTTTATGATACCTTTGTTCATTTTCACAATTTTGTGTGCAATCAATTTTCCACCACTTTTAAAGGTTTTCAAAGTGATGGAGGTACAAAGTTTGTTAATAATAGGGTCCTGGAATTTATGTCCCTTCACGGTATTCATCGCCGGTCGTGCCCCTATACTCCCCAACAGAATGGTCATGCCGAACGCAAGCATCGCCATATCTTGGAAACAGGGTTAACTATGATGTTCCATGCTTAAACTCCTGCTTGTTTCTGGTTTGATGCTTTTGCCACAGCTGTCTATGTTATTAATCGTCTTCCATCTGCTGTGTTGGAAAATAAATCTCCATTTGAATTCCTATATGCTTCTACTCCAAATTACGCTAATTTCAAGCCATTTGGTTGTCGGGTTTTCCCTTATATGCGCGATTATGCTGCAAATAAATTGGCTCATCGTAGCCGTCCGTGCATATTTTTGGGTTACAGTAGCTTCTACAAGGGCTTTCGGTGTTATGATCCTGATTCATCTCGAGTTTATCTTACCCGCCATGCACAATTTGATGAGACTTATTTTCTCATATAAGTCTGGGAAGTGACCTACAGTTGCTCGCTCTAGTTGTGAATCGGAATATCGAGCTTTAGCTAATGCAGCTTCTGAAGTTATTGGGATAATGAACCTTCTACGAGAACTTCGTTCTGTGCCTCCTTCTCGTCCACTTCTGCTTTGTGATAACAAAAGTGCGATCTTCTGGAGTCAAAATCCTATTGCACATAAGCGAGCGAAACACATTGATATTGACTATCACTTTGTTCGGGAACTAGTTTCAGCTGGCAAGCTTTCCACTCAATTTGTGCCCTCTCATCTTCAACTTGCTGACATGTTTACTAAGAGTCTTCCACGCCCAGCTTTTGAGTTCTTACGTTCCAAAATTTGCGTCGGTCCTCACCCTATGCAACGTTTGCAGGGGGGTAATAAGAATAATGATTGACTATATCAATTTGTATCCTGTAGATTAGCTATCTTAATTTGTTACCATGTAAATCTGTTGTAATTTACTTATTTATAGTGAAAGTCTCTAATCACCAAATTATCGGTGATCACAATCCCTTTCTCACAAAAGGGAAAGCATTTCTGGTAGTGGAGGTGAATCAGCTTCACCTAGAACAAGGATGCGGACCGCTACAGCAAGCGCATTGGATGATGAAACTCAAAGATCTTCGAAATTAGACTGGACATTAGTGAGGACAAGGAGAAAAGCAGCGGTTTTGTACAGTCCATACCTGGAAAATGAGAAACAGGGAGTAGACTATCTGAAGTTTAAGATCAACAATGCAACGTAATATTATAGATTGTTAAATTTATTATGTCAATTACTAAATTTTTAGAATATTGTTGTTGCATCTGACTTAGGAGAATTTGTTATATCTATCTTTGTAGGAGGAATGTAGGACTTCTTGCTCCTGTTGATGCAAAATGGTTCAAAGTGATAGAGGATGACACCGAAGAATTGAGGCTGGCGCACATCTAGGCATATCTGTCCTGCTTGCACAGCTTCCCAGAATATACAAAGGTTAAGTCTGTTGATCCATGAATGGGCATCATATCATGTTCTTATGTTCCTGATTATATTTCTTGTACAACAGAAGGAACTGTACGAGCTGTGGCAGCATTATAACAGTTTAACCTAGACGAGGATGAAGCAATTTTTGTATCACACTTGTTCAAGTTAGCACAATATGTTCATGCTGAAATACCTGGATGGAAGAATCAGAAAGAGTGGTGGAAATATGATCGGATAATTTTTAATTGTGCTTAACATACATGTAATTTTTAATTGTGCTTATACTATGATTAAGTTATATTTTTGCAAAAATAATATATACATAAATAACCAATAACTAAAACACCTATGCATCATGTATGAGAATTGACAGAAAAGCTTATTTTTGTGGAACAAAAAAGTTAAGCTTTTTGGGTACTATGCAAAAGATTTAGTCTATTTTTGTTAGTACAAAAAAATAAATCTTGTTCTTGTGACTCAACAAAAAAATGAGTAGGTTTTTATGATTTGATTAAAACTTGTATAATTTTATGTGATTGCACAAAAATGTGATACTATTTTGTTAGTGATAGATATTCGATTATCAAAATTTCTTCATGGACAGTGTATGGGTGGATTGTTCTATATTGTTTTTGAATTCTGAACAATGTGTATACTTGATAGTCAGTGTTGAAAATAACTTCTAACAGTAGATATATTGTATGTTTAAACAGCTTGTTACAGTTTACCATGGGCTTTACGGATCGGCCGCTTTGGAGATCGAATTCTCCACTCATAACTTGATCATATACGATTAAAAGGCGCACAAGTTTGATGCTGAAGATACGAAAGAATCCTGCAACATTTTGGTTCCACTCTCACGATGGCTGCCACAAGTCCTCACTTATAGTGGATTCTACGAGGCATGTGAAGATTTGAGAAGCGTGCTAACTTGGAACATCACCCACATTGACAAAGCCACGATGACAATCAGAAATACAAAACAGACTTTCAAAACGGGAGGCTATGCGCTCAGGACTGTGGAGTCAATTATGGAGAGATCGTTCCCACCGAGCTTCATTTAGAAGGACATGGTGGACCATAGGAAGGCTGTTGCACTAAGAATTTTCAAGTACAGTACGGAAGGAAGTACGCAAGCTGGCAAGTCAACATAGTTCTGCGCAGGTGTTAAGTTGTTGGATGTTCAAAAAACAATTGATTTATGTGTTGGTTTCATGGAGTTGGATTTTTAAACTAAATATTTTTTGGGTTAACAGTTGGGAAGTTGATGTGATAGCGTAGGTAATTTATGCGTTTTGGCATAGGCTGGTGGTGGAAGATTTTAAATAGGAGAGGTTTTGGTTCCCAAAGAACATGATTTCATATGTGTATGCCATTTTGTATGTTTGTGATGTAAATATTTATCTTCGTTTTTGATACTGCTAAAATTTCGGATGGGTTAAGTATATTCCATGAGCTTGAAATATGTTGTATTATGTTCTTGTATCGAGTCAGTTATACTTGTCAGAGTGTTTTTGAACACCCAAAATTTGAATAGTTATTTGTGACTCAACAAAAATATATTCTTTTTTTTTATACTTGTTTGATACTTGTTTAATTATGTTTTGTGACTACACAAAAAATATGATACTTGTTTGATTATGTTTTGTGACTCCACAAAAAATTTGATACTTGTTTGATTACGTTTTGTGACTCCAAAAAATGTTAGTGGAATAGACCAATAATAAAAATTTATTAATGGGCAGATGTAACGTCTTGTAACCAATTTTGAGTTGTTTTCGTTTATCTTTTTTTATAAGTAAAAAAAAATGAGTACTTTTTTGTGACTTCACCAAAAATGTTCCTTTGTTGTTTAGTTATACACAAAATTATATTTTATTTTTTAATACTTAACAAAAAGTTGTATCGTTTTGTGTGAATCAACAAAAATATGTAATTTCTTGTGACGTGAGAAAAATTTGAAACTTTATTTGTGTAGTCACAAAAAAATTGGAACTTTTTTTGTGACTACACAAAAATTTAAATCCTTTTTTGTGACTCCACAAAAATATTAATCTTTTTTTGTGACTCCACAAAAATATTAATATTTTTTTGTGACTCCACAAAAATTTTAAACTTTATTTTGTGACTACACAAACATTTGAATCTTTTTTTGTTACTCCACAAAAATATTAACCTTTTTTTGTGACTCCACAAAATATTTGTTTTAGTCAACAACAATGTGAAACTTTTTTTGTGATTCAACAAAAATATCTTATTTTTTTGGTGATTCATCAAAAATTTTAATTTTTTTTTTGTGATTCATCAAAAAAGTTAAACTTTTTTTGTGATTCAACAAAAAATTGAAGCTTTTTTTGTGTCTCCACAAAATTTGAGATGGATTTCTTATATTGTTTGTGAATTGACAAAAATATTTTGTTTACATAAAAAAAAATGAAATAGGGGTTTACATGAACTCAAAAAATCCATAACAGAAAATGTTTGACATAAATTTAAACAAAGTTACTAAACCAAGTAATATAGTAAAACTCGTACAAAATGTAAAACTAGTACATCATAGACTAAGATGTTCGAAATCGATATTTATTATAAAAGTCCCAACAAAACAGCAAATACAAATTCAATCAACCAGATGAGGATATTTCCTACATGTATGACTGGTGTCATGACAAATACTGCAAGCCTTCGGTTTCCGCATAGTTCTTGGTGCTTTTGAAGAAGTTGGTTTGGAAATACTAACATATGCAGTACACGTGGAATTGTAATGACCACGTTGCTTGCACCGAGAGCAAAAACAAGATGAAGAGCGTGAGGAGTCACAGAAAGATGGAATGCGTTTGGTCTTGGGCCTTCCAACTTGATGGGGATTACCAGGAGGATGGACAATTGTATCTCGTACATGTTCAGGCAGATTCCAGTCATCCCGGCTTGGATTTGGGTTGACATCACCAGCATACATGTCACACAAGTTACGAGTATGAAAAATAGGAGAAACATAGGATATTGGCTGCTCCTTTGCAAAGCTACAAGACAATGGAAAAGAAGAGTATAAGTAAAATAGAGATATAAAGTACAGTAAAAAGCAAATGAAGTAGAGTAACAACCTTATTGCAGCAGCTGCATGAGAACAAGGGAACATATTGAGATCAAATTCTCGGCATGAACAAGAATGGATCTTCAGATCAACCATAAATGTTTTCCCACAATTCTTTACACAAAACCGTGTAGGGTTAATGGGTTCCACAACCATTGTAAAGCCTTGTTCAATTCTAACAGCTAGTTCGTCTGCAATCCTAGGAGAAAGTTCATGTGTACGGCTTAAAGCTAACTGGCGTCTCTCAACAAACCAACACAAATCATTGAACGGACACAATCAAGTAGAGTGCATACAGGTAACGTCCTAGCCCAACGTAGTGTAGAATTGATATTTTCACACGCATTAGACGTCATTACACCATAACGTCGAACGGAAGCAAAACTGTTTGCCCAACGGGTAAGATCTATCTCTGACAATCTACAGTGAGCTTTCGAACACATGTCTTCAATAACATTCATTAGGTGGTAAAAGTCTTCCTTCCTAGCACATGATGCTGCTTTTTGGAATGCCTTCACAACATTGACACTGTATTGGGTAAGATTTTTTTGAATATGAAAACAACAAAGCCATGCATTACTCCAGGATATACTGTCTGAACAGCTTTGCTAATGCTAACATGTTGATCAGAAACAATCACCAAATCGTTAGGTTGAACAAATGCTTTCTTAACTTCCGACAAAAACCATATCCAGGATCTATCATTCTCCTTATCGCCAATACCAAAGGCAAGGGGAAAGATTTGTTCATTTGCATCCTTTGACGCAGCTACAAACATAACTCTTTTATACTTACCTTTCAAGTTTGTTGCATTAACACAAATAACAGGACGACATGATGAAGCAAAACCAGAAATAGAAGCACTGAGAGCCATGAATGCAAATTCAAAGATATTATCAGTATCAGTCTGCAATGACACAACAGAACCAGGATTACAAGTTTCGGTCATATGTAAGAATCCAGGAAAACGTCTAAAAGAGTCATCGCTGTCACCGTATATCTATTGGATCGCACGATTGCGGGCAGCCGATGCAACTGAATATGATATCTATAAACAAAATAAAAGGTACAGCTGATATTTGTGGAAGTACAAAAACTTGGTACAATAATTTTGTTATTGCACAATTTTTTTCTTGGTTGGTCAAATAAGTGGTAATATTAAATTGTAATATAGAAAGAATGTATCTTATAACTAAATTCTGATTGGAGAAAGTGAACCATTTCTTTTGGCCGCAAGATAGCACCTCGAACCATTAGACGGGGAGCAAAAAAAGCACCCACAACACTAGAGCACATGGTCATGTACTTATTGACTCTCAAATCCAACTCACATGTATGGGGTGCTCGCCAATGTGTGATTCTCCAAAAATCATTTGCACAAGGAGCAACAGACTGCATATGAAATTGGCACTTATCAGGGTACTTACAATGCACATAATATTTCGTACCACTTGAACGCTCAACAGAAAACTCATACTTATTGGTCAAATGATGAAGACCAACAACATACATCAAGCTCGGTTTATCAACATACACAGCACCTAAAGCCAAATCATCGGTACTGAATTTCATTTCAAAATCACCCTCAATATTACCTTCGGGAAAAGGTACAATTGCTTTAGACAATGGAGATAGATTCTTGTCTCCTTGTTTGGAACTCTCTTTCTCGGGGTGGTAAATACTACGTGGGGGTGATTAAGTGGTCAATGGAGGCACAAAATTCTTATTGTGAAGGAATGGATGGAAAAGAGGAGCAGACTCACCGTCATTATAAAAGGAATCATATTTATAGGCATCGTCCTCATCCAAACTGTCAGTGCTAACAGCATCATCATCGGTTTCAAAATCATCATCTTCGTCATCGTTGTCCTCTCCAGATTCACAATGATCACCAACATAGGACTCATCAATTGATGACTCATCAGCATGTTTCCTTTTCAGTTTCGTGGCATCTGTTTGAGTGCATGGTTGCATAGGTGACGTGACGGTGACATAGAATTTCCTAACACTATTCTCTAAGGCAAAACTAAGATCAATATCATTAGTGACATTAAAGCGAACACAAGTACCATCATCTATTGGAGAACCAACCAAGCATGATACTAAACATAATCCCGAAAACTGTTGAACACCACCAATGTTTGACTGAATTTTGCTTAGGAAATCTGGAAATGAACGCTCAACATTGGATAATAGCAACAACAACTTGTCACCACCTTGGTACAAGTCATTAATCCAAACACCACCAAAATGAACTACAACTGACATTAAATCCATCTGATAAAAGGCATATTGTAATTAACAAAAAATAATATATTAGATGTTGTTATATAAACAAATAACATGGGTCACAACAAAAATTGTTTAAATGGAAAGAAATAATAGATTAATTGAGTTAAAATTGAGTTAGAAATAATAGATTAATTGTTTAACCCATAAAACGACTGTAGAAGAAGGGCTTTTCTGAAATTTGAAAGAGGGTGAAATTGAAAGACCCATGTTTCGACTGTAAAACTAGAAAACGAATGAAAATTCGAAATGGGTGAAAACATAAATTTGTATAATAGGATAATTTTGTAAACAAGACATACCTGAAAGATGGAGAATGTATAAAGCTGTACCAACTTATTCGAATAGCAGATTTGTAGATGAAGGGGTTTTCAAATTTCAACTTGAAGAAAACCCCCAAATTTCGACTTTGGGGGGTATGAGATATTTTGCTTCTGAACGCATATACGTATGATATATAACTCTTATATCGAACAATACAGACAACCAAAAACATGATTTCTATTATTGAAAGAAACAATTTGTTTTCACTCTCGTATTGTAAGTCGAATAAATATGTATGTTTTGTTACTGCTCAAATATTAGGCCACAAAAAGATATATATTAATTTGTTACTACTCAAATATTTATAAATCTTTGTTACTTCTCAAAAATTTTGTTAATACTAAAGTACTTAAGAATTATATTTTGAAGTACTATAAAATGCATTTGTTTTTGTTACTACGCTAAAATTCATTACATTTTTTGTACGATTAGGCTTCATGGTTGGATTCAGTAATACTTAAAAAAAGAAATGATATAAAATTTTAGGCATATAAACATATGACATGTACAAAAAAAAGGAAAAAAAAAAGAAATTATATGATTGTATGTACTATAACAAATTTAATATGAGATTTAGGTAGTCATAACAATTTTTGTTACTGCACATAAAAATTTGGAAGATATTAGTGAATGCGTAACAAGATTGTTATACATTCTGCTGTAACAAGATTAACAAAATTATATTCACACATTCAGGAAAAATATAGATATAAATAAACACAAATGATAATATACAAGAGACAACTTGATATAGATAAGAACATAGTTAGATTAACTACTAGTACGATGTCCTACTACATATTGAAAAATTACAAATACAAGTTTAAAAACTAACGACCAAATACAAAAAGAGAGACCAACAAAGCTGCATTGACATAGTTCTTCCACATAAGCTCAGATTTTTGTGCATGAATTTCCTGGCAACACTGAAAATGGCTTTGCACAATTTGTCTATAGTCCTCATCAAGCTGTTTGTTAGCTTTTTGGAGTTCACGACACTCAAGCTCCATGGCTTGAAGCTTGTGGTGAAGATCATCGATCTCCTTACGGTAATTCACAACAATTTGTGATGCAACATTTTCTGTTAATTGGAGCCTACGATGCTCTTCCTTAAGCTTCTCAAGCTGCCCTTCATGCATATCCCTAGCAATACGAAGCTCTTTGATATATTGACGTTGATGTTCGGTAATATTGGGATCAATCCAATCACAAAATAAACGAATATCTTTCTGTAAAAAAAATGAAAATAGAACAAATGTCTTATCGTTGCAACAAGTAAAATAAAATAACAATTAACAAAGGTAAAATACAACATATACCTCAATGTTGGGACAACTCAAATACCGCCGTGCAGGATCCTCATCAGAATAGGAAGTATTAACAACAACCTTCAAACCATGCTTACAATGCTTATCATCCATGACCTATCGGGTAAAAAAAAAAAAAAGACACACGAAGAAAGGAAAAACACAAAAGTCCATGTAGACTCACATCATGCTTTCAGAATAAAAATAAAATAATGAATGCTAAATAAGGAAGGGATATTTTGTTACAGCACAAAAAAGAAGGGATATTTTGTTACAGCACAAATAGGAGAAAATGCTAAATCCAAGTATAGCTTCAGCCCCAAAAAAGAAAGACAAATGGAGAAAAGAAATCAAACAATAAAAACGATGTTATTTAGTAAGTACTATTGGGGGAAACAGAAACATATGTTACTACACAAAAGCAACAAAATTAACAAAAAAAAAAATTTACAGAAATGAAGATCTAACCAAGAAATATATAGTCAGATACTAACACAGCAAATCGAAACAACAAAATGTATACCATGAAGAAATAAGTAAATAAGGGAAAAGTAATTCAAAATGAGGAGTGGAGTTCAAAAAATAAGAAAAAAAAGGAAGAAAAAAAAAGCGAAAAGTGTATACAGGGGAAAATCCAACGATAACTACGATTTACCGGAAAAATAGCACCGAAGAAGAAGAACGACGACAGACACCAAACCCTAGAAACAAGCACAAAGTATAAATAAGAGAGAATATGAGTTAAGAGATGACAGAGAAATAAGAAACAGTGATGAAAATATGAAAATAAAGAAACAACCAATAAATTTATCTGAATGATTCGTCCCAAAGTCGAAGAGGTAAGTCGGAAGTGAATATGAGTTGCAGAGAGAAAATGTCGCTGAGAAGAATGGAGAGAGAAAATGACGATGAGAAGAATAGAGAGAGAAATCGGGGCGGAAGATGTTAAATAGCAAATGAAATTGGGAGGATAAGATGGGAATTACAAAATGTATTTGAGGGTATAAAAGAGATAAAGTGCTAAAATTTTAAAGAATTAAAATGAGTGCTAGATTTTAAAAAAACTATAAGAAAAGTGCTACTTTTGGGGATTTTCTCATAACTACATATGGGGTCGTCCAGTTCTTTCAGAACGATTCAACCGGTTGAACTGATGATCCAGTGATCCAATCAATTGACTGGTTCGTTGTTTAGGTCCAATTTTAAAAATATTGCGAATTGGTCGTTGAATATAAATTGGGTTATAGTGCATATACACCCTTAAACTTTATATTGAAGTGCATATATACCCCTAAGGAAAGGTTAGGGGCTGCTATGTCCCTAACGTACCATTAAGTGGTGCAAATCGGCCCCTATGATTTGTGGTTGTCATGCTCACAGCATACCTTTCAATTTCTGCATACCTCCAACCCCGATTCTCAACTATCGTCAATCTAAGTGTCTTGACGACATTCATTCCATTAATGCAACAAAAATTAAATCTTGGAACACCTTCATAGTGCAATTTTCATTTTGAGCATCGCTTCGTAGTGCTTGCCCATGATCCACTAGGGAAATTTGAGCTCATTTCTTTTGGCCACCAACAACACCAAAATCCTCAAATTTAATTATCTAACTGAATATAAGAACCCCAACCACTGAATATTCAATTAATGACTATATTTTTTAAAATTAGAATATTCGAAGCACTTAGATAGATTTTGTAGACAATTAATAATTGGGGCAAGAGGTTTTACGGTTGTAGAAATTTGAAATTATGTTAGTGGCATGACAACTTGTAACTTTAAGGGTCAATCTGCACCATTTAATGGTAAGTTAGGAGCATGACAGTCCCTAAATTTTCTTTAGGGGTGTAAATACACTTCAGTATAAAGTATAAAGGTGTGTATGCATCATAACCCATATAAATTTACAATAAAGCTATTCAGACATACTATGTCTGGACATTGTTCGATCAAGTAAAAAAACTAATTTTACACAATTTTTTAATTAATATTTTTTCATTAATTTCGGCCATTTATGAATGTACAATAATACCCTCTTCGAATTTTAATTAGAAGAGAAGAAAAAATGTTTATGTCGATGAAATATGGTCTTAATTAATACAATTTTAATTAGGAAGAGATTTCTTTGGGGGATGAGAAGGAAAATTTTGAGGGGGAGTGAATATAGGAGAATACTGGCGATTTTTTTCTTGATCGAACCGTTTATGTCCGGACAAACTATGTCCGAATAGCATGGCCCATAGTATTTTTTCGACACCGCTTCTCTAGCCACTGTATGCAAAATTAATATGCTCACCTGACGTGGCATTGCCACGTAGACATGAAAGTCAACTTATATAACTTCTATATTTATCCTAAAAAAACACTGCTATTTTGACCTCAATTTCATTTAACATCCAAAATTCCACGTATATATTTTTACTTAATTAAATCAGTTAGATATTCAACATATGTTTAATTAAATTACAAGCCTAATCCCTAATTAGTCTATACGTTCTTTATTTAATTTTGGATTTTAAATAAATTTGATGTAAGTATAGAAATTGCATAAATTGACTTTATGCTTAAAATCATAGATCCTTTAATCGGTTTCACCATTAATGTCTTTGCCTAATATCTGATCAGCTGCCATGTTTATCTTGTCAAGTTCCTCCGCTTTCCGCTTGCAGGCTTCTTCCTTGGCTTCCTCCAAGGCTCTGATCAATCTCATGAAATTAGTGTCGGCATCTTCGCCATCCGATTTGAGCATGAGTTTGTCGGCAACGTCGGCCGGAGTGACCTCCGTCTCCTTCAGCAGCTGCCTTATCACCGGAAACAACTCATGCCACTCAACCTCCAAATAATTCTTCGCCAGTATCTTAAACGCTTCGAATCCGCAGTAAGACAGCTCCACGTGCTCGTCCATTCTCCCTCTCCGGATGAGAGCCTTATCAAGCTTCTCCACATGATTTGTCGTCAACACCATCAATCTTTCCCCTGGACACGCCGACCATAGCCCGTCCACGATGTTCAGAAGCCCGGAAAGCGTGATATTGCTGCGTTTCTTCTTCTTCTTCATCTTTTCCGTATCCTTCGCTGCTTTGCCACCCTCGTCGTCGTCTCCTTCCTTCTTCTTCTTCTTCTTCTCTTCCTCTTCCGATTCTCTCTTCGCCGTCACGTCCTCGAGGGAGCAATCGATGTCCTCGATCACTATAATCGACTTGCTGGTGGTGTTGATCAGCAGTTTCCGCAGCTCGGTGTTGCTCTCCACTGCGGTGAGCTCCAGATCATACACGTCGTACTGTAATAGATTAGCCATGGCGGCGATCATGGTGGACTTGCCGGTCCCCGGAGGGCCGTAGAGGAGATACCCCCGCTTCCACGCCTTCCCCACCTTCTTATAATATTCCTCCGATTTCGAGAAGTATATCAAATCCTTCACGATTTGCTGCTTCCTGATGGGGTCCATGGCCAGCGTAGAGAAGGTAGCCGGGTGCTCGAACACCACCTCGCTCCAAATGCCGCCCCTGCGGATGCCACACCCTCCGCCGGAGCCTTCTCCGCCGGCCTTGTTGGTGCAGAGCTTCCTCCGCCGCTCCTGGACGGTGATGGCCTTCCCGCGGTCCAAGATGTGCTTCAAATACTCGGCGGTGACGAGGTGGCGGTGTTTCCGGTAGAAAGTGAGGCGGAAATAGCGCTTGTCGTCCGCCCTCGGCCAGATAGAGATGGACTGCTTCTTCGGACTATCTTCGCTTGAAGTCCACCATATCTTGATGCCCTTGAACTCGTCGGTGACCTCCTCGTTGTTGACGACGGAGAGGGTGACGACGTCACTGTCGTCGAAGACGTTGGCCTGGAGACGCTTGGCGTGGCTGGAGGAGTTGGCGTTGAGGTACTTCTCGATGGCGGCGTAAGCTTTGCTCCGGTGGAAGCCGTCGCCCTGAAACTCCGGGAAGGTGATCTGGATGTAGGGATATACGAAGTTGATGAACTTCTCGTAGCATTCCATGATGAGGAGGCGGAGTTCGCAGGGGAAGTAGTTTTGAAACATGGCAAACAACACCGTTACGCCGGCAACTGCTTTTGCAGTGTGGGTCGCCATTTCCGTCAGAACGGCAGCTGCTTTCTCCGTTTGGGTCGCCATTTCCCACATGCTTAACATTTTTGCTTTTCGGATTGAGATTGAGGTGCCAGCTGATACCTCGCAATTTATAGGAGGTCAATCTGCGTCCCGGCTGCTTCATCGATCCGTGTAATCTCTCTAACCATGTTTCCTCGCAATTTCTTCTTCATAAAATACTCGATCGGTCTATTCTTATCTTTGTTAGTCTCCTTTTAAAAAGTCATGTTGCTTAGCAAAAAAAATAAAAAATAATACTTAGTACCACTATACTGTATGTAGTTTCTAGTTAACTCGTACGGACAAGTTTTCAGGTAAACTATACATGTCATGATTCATAAGCGAAAAGTTAAAATAACCATTTTACAAAAAATAAAGATAAATTTTAATCATTAATTTTTAAAAGATAAATTCTAACCACTTTTACCAAAATGCCTTATTTAACCTTATTTTTGTGAATATGTACATGAATATACGAATACATCAACTATACATGAATGTATACACAAATAACATTGAATCATACATAAATATATAAATCCATACACGAATACATAAATACATATAAGGGAATGAGAGAGTGAGTTAACATAATAGATGAGATGGTGGCGCTGGAGTGAAGGCGACAACGGTGACCGGCGATGAGAGGTGTGGCGATGGCGTGAAGGCGGCGGCGTGTGACCACCGATGAGAGCTGTGGAGATGAGAGAGAGAGAAGGGAGAGAGAGAAGCTCGATATTAAGGAGAGGACGTGGGACTAAGAAATGAAAATCTGTAAAAAATTAAGGATAAAGGTATTACAGTAATTCTGTAAAATTTTAGGTTAGTATTAATCTTTTAAAAATCAATGGTTAGAATTTATCTTTATCTTTTAAAAATGGTTATTTTTCCACATTATCTCTAATCCTTATTCTAATAGGTTTTTAACTTTTTTTAATTAGTACTAGTATATTGTAAAATTTCTAATTATAAAATAATAAAAGTACATGTAAAATTTCTTTTTACGAGTGAGGAGAATATATTCACTACCCTTTGAAATATGTACCTAATTAAAATTAGTATTTGTTGTGAATAAAAATGGCATTTGTGTTAAAAACTTGAACCATCTCGCCCTTATTGCTAGCATCTGTCCTATAAAGGTTGAAGGTAATAGGACATTCGACGTGTCCTATAGCCCTATTACAAGCTGGAACCTTCTCTTACATTCAACGAACATCCATAGCGGCGTCTACCAAAATTTTGGGTGTCGCCGAATATTGCTCAAGCGCCAGCCGCTCCCTAATTTCCTACAACAGCCTGCTGGCGCTCTTCGTTGTAATTTTTTAATTTATTTTTATTTCTACAAAAACAATTTTGATAAATGTAAAGTTATATTCAATTAAAATAAATAAAAATATTACATTAATTAAAAAATCAACTATTACAATTTATTTTGGACAGAAACGTGACCAAGTTTCTTCGGTCAAATTATCCATTAGTCTTGCATGAGCTTTGTGTTGGATTTAAGGCATTGCTGCTAAAGAGGTGATGCTGCTCAAAGATGTTGACAAAGTTTATGTAGCCAAAAGTACAACTGAAGTGTCGAAGACGTTGCGTAGAACAAACTTTGTGAAGTGTGCTTCAGTCTGTGCTAAGGGAACCTGGAACAGTCTGGCACATACTTTCCTTATCTGCGCGGATTTTGCGGGATCTTTTCCATGATTATCATAGATGCGGATAAGATATTTATCAAACAGATATCATACATGTTCCCCAAGCCTTATCCTCACAATTAAAGAAGATCTAAAAAGATATACATGATGGCGAAGAGATCTAGGGTTTCAAACCTATATATATTCGACATCAACATTGTGAGGGATCGCTTTATTTTATTGTTTGAGTGCATATACTTTTCTTGAGAGTATTGTAATTGAGTGCACGAATTAGTGAGGGTTTATCTTTGATAAATTTAGTCTGTAAGAGAGTTAAGGGTCGGACTGGAGGTTCGAGCTTAGGTTGAGCGATTGTGTAAGATCACAAATTCACGTGAAGTTAGGAAGAGGGCGAGCGAAAGGGTAGCATAAGGTGTCGACCTGTATGTGTAAGATCCTCTGTAGCCATTTCTTCTAATAGTAGATTGGTTCTCTCTTGGGCAAAGGCCCCCAGACTTAGGATGCAAAATCGAACTTGGTTACCATATTGTATGTCTTTTATTTCTGCACAATTTATTGTTTTCGTTATATTGACTGTGCTAAGTTTTCCAGTAACACAATCATCTTTATTTGTGTAAAGTGTTCGTTTAGATCTAACAATTGGTACCAGAGCGGTACACTGATCTTACAGGTGTTGATCTTGGGACAGACATCTAAATGTGTTGCTGGGTTCGTGATAAGACACAATGACTTCCACAGGTAGCAGTTTGATGATGAAACCACCAATTCTTGATGGATCCAACTATGGATATTGGAAGATTCATCTGATGGCACACATCAGAGTCATTAATGAAGAGGCGTGGAAGACGATCAAGACAGAATTCAAACCTCCCACCATAGCCATTGGTGAACCTAATGCTGGAAAAGTCAAAGACTAGAAAGAATGGACGGAAGCTGAACGAAAAGAATTTGGAATGAATCAAGTTGACTTGAATGCCATTCAAGCATCAGTTACTATGGAAATATTCTCTCTTATTTCCATGTACACTTCTGCGAAACAAGCATGAGATATTCTGGAAACTTCCTTTGAAGAAAACGATCGTGTGAAAGGGCAAAAATTGCAACAACTGGCGACCCAGTTCGAGTTACTAAGAATGGAAGAACATGAGACAATCAGCGATTTTCATGCAAAGCTTCTGAAAATCATTAATGAAAGCGTGGCTCTCAGGAAAAAGTTCGATGATGAATATCTTGTCAGAAAGGTTTTAAGATCTTCCCAACAGGTTCGAGTACAAGGTGGCTGCAATTGAAGAAACAGGAGAATTATCTACGATGAAGCTAAATGAGCTCATTGGATCATTGCAATCCTACGAGATGGGCAAAAAGAGTGATGTTATTGAAAGGAAGGGAGTTGCCTTTCAAGCTCACAACTGGCATCCTGAGGAGTCGTCTGTGCCAAAAGGAGAATTAGCAGCTGCTGAAGCGATGACCCTAATCACGAATTCCTTCAAGAAGGAATTCAAGAAGTTTGCCAAACGAGGACTTGACAAGAAGAAGGAAATAAAGTTGAGTCAAATCAACTGGAAAAGAAAGACAATCAGTTCACTCCAAAGACTGGGCCTCAATGCCATGAGTGTCATGGTTATGGACACTTCAAGTGAGACTGCATCAATACAACACAGAGGCAAGGAAAATCATACGTTGCTACCCACAGTGACGAGGATATTGATGATAGTGAAATGGAGACTGAAGAGAAGTTGCTCATTTTGCAATCTCTGCAGTACAGCCGTCCACTCATGTGCCTATGTTTGTGCCTACTAGCAAGGACAATCCAGTTGATGAAGAAAGTGATGCAGACAGCGTGGATGAGAAGTCAATGATAAAAAGTATGAATATCTGATCATTAAGTGCGATGAAGTTGGAAAAATCAATCTAACTCTCAATGCTCAGATTGAGGAAGTGACTAGAGAAAGAGACAATCTAAAAGTCTTAAATATGTCTCTACTCGAACAAAATAACATGCTTATCCACAAAATGGATAAGATGGATAAGTTTATCAAGATGATGAATAGTGAAGGAACTGATAAGCTTGACAAAATTCTTGAAGCTGGACAAAGCTCGACCAACAAATCTGATTTGGGTTTTCAAGGAAAGCAATGGATGGCTATCAAAGACAAGCAGAAGAAGGTGAAGTTTGTTCCTCAATAGGAGAAACCTCAGGGAAATCTAGTTCCCAAGACAAACCCTTCCAACAATGGAAGACAAAAGAGAATTTCTCAAACAAATTCGCAGAAGCAGACACAGATGCACAAACATGTGGTAAGGAGTGTGCAGAATCATCAATTCAGAAGGAGACAACAACAAGAGGAAATTTTCAGGCAAGTCTATCATTACTGCGATCTTCCCGGACATATAAGACCACACTACAGATACTATCTCGGAGATAAGAGAAGGATGTTTCAATCTAGAAATAACTACAATGCTTACGTTGCTCTCACTTTACTTTGGGCACGAGGTGACAATAGGTGGTACATGGACAGTGCTTGTTCCAAGCACATGATAGGAAACCCGAAGTTTCTAACCAATATTGTTGATATCTTTGACGATCATGTCACTTTTGGTGATGGAAATCAAGCTACTGTGATTGGAAAATGAATTCTGAACATTCCTGGAATGCCTAATCTTCGGAATGTTTATCTAGTTGATGGACTTAAAGCAAATCTTCTCAGTGTTGGTCAAAAAATCTGTGATGAAGGATACCAAGTTATATTCGACGAGAGTTCGTGTCAAGTAGTGAAGAATGGAGCTAAATTTATGATTGGTCGCATATCTCATGACAAGTGCTATCTTGTCACATCCACACATGTCTGTCTGCAAGTTAGTGCTGGAGTGACTAAGACCTGGCATCAGAAACTTGGGTATGCAAGTTTGAGGAGTATGAAAAAATTGTTAAATGCAGATGTGTTCGTGGAGTTCCTAAGCTCGAGATCGATGACAATGTTGTGTGTGGACCTTGTCAATTGGGGAAACAAACTGAAGTTGCACACAATAAAGTTCGAAGCATCACCACCTCTGGCATTCTTGAATTGATGCATATGGATTTGGTAGGACCGATGCCTACACAAAGCATATCAAAGAAGGAGTTTATTCTTGTATGTGTTGATGATTATTCCAGGTTCACTTGGGTGGAATTTCTCTGACACAAATCAGAAGCTTTCAATAGCTTTAAGGAGTTGTGCATTCATGTGGAGTTAGAGAAAGATCTTCTCTTAAGAAGAATAAGAAATGACCATGGTGGAGAGTTTCAAAGTGAAGAGTTTATCAGCTTCTGTGCTGAAAAAGGTATAGCACATGAGTTCTCAGCCCCAAAAACACCTCAACAAAACGGAGTTGTTGAGAGAAAGAATAGAACTCTACAAGAGATGATGAGGACCATGCTCAAGGCGCATGATATAGCTGATAGGTTTTGGGCTGAGGCGATAAATACTGGGTGCTACATAGTGAATCGAGTCTATCTTCGCCCTAAGACAAATCAGACTCCCTATGAAATCTGGAAGGAAAGGAAGCCCAATGACGAGGCTGTCGTTCGCACTCTCAAAATGAATTTGTAGCCTATCCTCACAGCTATATAGTTAGCAAGTAAGTACAGGGTCGATCCACAAGGAGTTGAATGTTACTATCTCTTGAAACCTCCTCCACCTGTTCAGAAAAGTTGGTTTTGCTATCTTGGTCACTAGGGCTCTCTTGCCCAATTCGAGAACTCAATAAAACACTGAAAAGTAAACAAAGAACTTGATCAATAATAAAAAGGACTTGGTCTGAATCTAGACATCGTTAAGTGAAAACTCTAGCTTGGTCATTGGTGAAAATATATTCATCACATGCATGCATCGTTAGTTATAGGACTTGAATGCTGAGATCCCTTTTTACTCATCACGCTCCCAACAAACCCTTCCCTTACCAATCCTTACTTAATCGACGACGCTCCGCCGGCTCCCTACCTTGGGCAATACCTCTGTCGGAGTCATCGTTCAGTTTCTTGCCCAAGGAGCATTTATCTCTAGAAAGGCCTAACAAGGAATCATCACGTCTAGCCCAATAGGGTAGACACCTTCCTCTAATGTTAATCGATCTAAATCAAGGAGATGTTGGAAAACACTCCTACTCCCCAATTGATTGGTGATCTAATATTTCCTAAGTGATTAACGGCCTATTAATCCCCTATTCGTATTATCTCATATTAGAACAAGCTCATTAACATTATGGGAACACATGCATGCAACTATCTAGCACAATTTAGACCTCTCAAGCATTGGTTAACACTTAATTCGTCTTGCCCAGACCAAGTATAAAAACTTAGCTAGACATAATCATAAAATAACAAACACATGAATTGAAGAACATAATAAACTCTATATTAAAACTCACGAAGTCTGTGCAGCAAAATAAACTCGGCCAAAAGTGCCGATCAACAAAGCATGAAATAAAGTATGCCCTTAGATCTTGTTTTTCCCCTCACCAACTCTCGAATAATTACAGGGAAAATAAAGCATAAAAGACGGCGTATCATGTAGCAGCAGGGCTTCGATATTTATAGGAGAGTGCTTAGGGTTTGGGCCCCCTAGTCCTTAACATGGAAGGAATCCACGAGCTACCTTGGGATGCAAGTAATACTTGATAAGCTCGACCCCAACAAGGAAAGTCACATCTATCTCCAAGAGATCCCTTGCGGATCCTATATCTAGTCGGATAAAGGAAAGATATTTAAGTTAGATCATCTTTTCCTTATCCTTCTAGACCTAGGAGAGAAACTTCGCCTGTTGACCACGGCACTCCTCCTATCTGTCTTGGCAAATATGGTTCTCCCTGACCTGCTTCCAGAAATACTGCTTCTTTTCCCTGTTTTGCCCAACTTCCACCTACAAGGCAGCAGACATCCTCCTGCCCAGTATATGTCCTCCCAGACATAGAAACAAGACAAAACACACACAAAGACTCGATCTAAACTACCTAAAACAGGCACTAGAAAGACACGAAATATGGACTCATCACCCAACCTTAAACACCTCTACATGTTCGGGACAATGTACTATGTTTTGAACGACAAGAAATACATGAAAAGGCTTAATAATCGATGTCTTGAAGCAATATTTATGGGATATGCTTGTGACATCAGAGCATTTAGAGTTTGTCAAGACAAACAAGACTATCATGTAGTCTATCAATGTGGTCTTCACCAATTATACAGAAGTAGAATCAGAAGAGGAGCCTCAACTCAGAGTCTGTGCCAACCTCATCAAATGCACAGACTGAATCTTCTGAGACTATTACTGATACTGTCGAAGCTAGAGCTCCATCTGAGTCCATCTCAGGTGAGATAGTCCGTACTACTCTAGCTCCATCCAAAAGGGTATCCAAGAATCATCATTTAACAAATATTATTGGAGATGTCACTGGAGGAAGAGTAACAAGAAATGTGGTGAAAGACTACAAACATATGGTGGCAAACATTGCATTCATGTGCTATCTCTCCAAAGTTCTACAAAAGAATGTCAAGGAGGCCTTGTTGATTAAAGATTAATTTGCCTCCGCAAGAAGAATTGCTCCAGTTTGTTCATTGCAATGTGTTGTATCTTGTGCCTCGTCCCATTGATGCTCATGTAATTGGGACAAAATGGATTTTTCGCAACAAAACTGATGAGACAGAGGAGATTATTCGCAACAAGTCAAGACTAGTTGCTCAAGGATACTCTCAAGAGGAGGATATTGATTATGAAGAGACATTTGCTTCTGTCACTCGCCTAGAAGCTATTTGACTACTACTTGGAATGACGTGTTGCATGAACTTCAAGCTATACCAAATGGATGTTAAGAGTGCCATTCTCAATGGTACTCTTTAAGAAGATGTATACGTGGAGCAGCCCCCAAGATTCGTTGATCCTGAATTTCTTGATCATGTTTACAAATTAAACAATACGTTATATGGATTGAAGCAAGCACCTCATGCTTGGTATGATACGCTGTCCAAGTATTTCATCTCCAAGGGATATGTTTGAGAAGGATCAGACAAAACTCTTTTCTATAAGAGTAATTCGGAAGGTATCATCATTATTCAGATTTATGTTGATGATATAATCTTTGGCTCTGTGTCGCAGAATCTGATCCAGGAATTTGTGGCTCACATGACAAAGGAGTTTGATATGAGTCTTTTTGCTAAATTGCATTATTTTCTGGGACTTTAAATTAAGCAATTCGAGGAGGGGATATTTGTGACTCAATCAAAGTATGCTCGAAGCTTGGTGAAGAAATTTAGGCTTGAAAATGCTAAGGTGCATCGCACCTCTATGTCAACTTCACTAAAGCTCAGTAAGGACACAGAAGGTGCTTCTATAGACTAGTCTCTATACAGAAGTATGATTGGAAGTTTGCTCTACCTGACGGCCAGTAGACCAGACATTAGCCACAGTGTCGGATTTTGTGCCAGATTTTAGGCAGATCCGAAGGTGAGTCATTTGCTAGCTGTGAAGAATATTATTAAATATGTTCGAGGAATAATTGATTTTGGTATTTGGATGACTAAGGACAACACCACATCCTTAGTAGGATACAACAATGCGGATTGGGCTGGTAGCCCAAACGATAGGAAGAGCACATCTAGAGCATGCTTCTTCCTCGAGAACAATTTGGTATCCTAGCACAGAAAAAAGCAAGTGAGCGTGTCTCTGTCTTCAACTGAAGCTGAATATATCGTTGCAGGATCAGCTTGCACTCAACTCATGTGGATGAGCCAAATTCTTGAAGATTATGGAGTGACATTCGAGCCATTCACTCTTTACTGTGACAACAAGAGTGCCATTGATCTCTCGAAGAATCCTGTGCACCACTCTAAGTTGAAACACATCGACATTTGCCACCACTTCATAAGGGAACTAATCGAAGAAAAGGTACTCAATATGGAGTTCATGCCTACGGATAAGCAGTTGGCGGATTTGTTCACTAAGTCCTTGGATGCAGCGATGTTCGAGTCCCTTCGAGCTTCGTTGGGTGTTTGCTCTCTCTAAATTCTCTAGAGAGACCTCGTGCTTGTGGTCATCTAAACAAGCACAATGTATATGTACATTATTGGTTTTTGGTTTCCTTGGTAATTCTTGTTTTCTCTGTGTGTTTCTGTGCCAGGATATCTGGGCACAACTGATGGATCACGTAGTGTGCTGGAGCAGACAAGGGCTAACGTCATCTCTGCAGCCTTACAACGGTTAGTTTCTGAACACGTCTATGCGGCTTCCAATCGTGTTAACGACTGATTTACGTTCAAATTTGAACATTGGAGATAAGGATGATTTCAAATCTTGTTAAATATATCATCTCATATTGTGTTGGGATTTATTTCCATCTGTATCTTTTAAGAGAGAGAAGTTCACCGCCTTTGAAACTTCTTATATATATTCTTCCTTCTGCGTTAAGATTTCACCAATCTTTTGCTTAGTATCGAAGTTCTCTCTCTCTCTCGAAGCCTTTCTTTGTGTTTGCATATTGTTGATTACTAGTAACCATGTCTGACGGAAGCTGCTCCACCCAGAAATTCTACGATGATTCCAGCAATAACGAAGTTCATCTCTCTCGATTATATGGTGCCGGTGGCAAGAAAAAGAATGCTTTGGGGATCGTGGACAACCTAGATACTGAATCAGATTCAGAAGAGAAGGCTCCCCCATCTGCTGCCAAGAAGAAGTAGCCTGCACGTTCTAAGTCATTCTCTCTGGCGAAGACTGTCTCTGAGTCGCCGTCAAAGCATTCTCCTCCTCAGGAGAAGTAGACCGTTGAGGACTCCGAATCTGACACAGAGTCAATTCAGAAGGAACAATCCTATGCTCATGTTGCTGCTTTGAAGAAGAAGGTTACACCATCAAAGTCTTCGACTTTCCGATCCATTCTCCGGCGATCTGTATTTTCTGCAGGTGGTTCTCAATCTGTGAGAGAACAAGCTCCTATCCCTCATGTGATTCCTGTATTTCATGAAGTTGAGAATGATGTCCCTGCTGCTGAGGAGGAGATTTATGTTGATGAAGCTGTCATCGATGACGTAATGGCTGATTTGGAAAATCTTGTGCAAAAGTTTGTGCCAGCTGAGAAGAAGAAGTCTTCCAAAAGACGTCTTCGTAAGCTTTCTGACCTGCCCAGGAAGAGGGTCAGAATTGAAGAAGCTGCTCTGACCATCAACGAACCTGTTGCTACCCCTGCTATTTGAACAAGGGTCAATTGGCTAAGAAATTTGTTGCTGCTGAAAGGAAAGGTTGGTGAATCTTCCAAGAAGAAGAAGAAGGCTGCTGTGAAGCCTAAGGAAAGTGTGGATCCAAATCAGCCCATTGAAGTTGAGTTTGGGCCAGAAGGGGCTATGGATAGTGATGGTGGGAATTCTGAGAATGAAGCTTCTCATCAAGGAGCCTCTTCTGCTGCTCATCATGGTGCTTCATCCGCTACTCCATCAAGGAGACAAATGTTTATAGCTGATCCCCTTCAACGAACAAAGGCTGTACAAGAAGCCCTCAAGTTCAAATCTGATGAACATGCTGAGGCGTGGGATAATGTCATCCACAGGAAACTGGTGTATGAGCAACCTGTGATGAAGCAAGATCTGGAGGGTACTGGATTGGACAAGCTGCTGGAGGATGCTAAATGGGATCAAACTGTCTATCCTGTTCGACGATATGTTTGAGCAGTTGTGCTGGAATTCTACTGCAACATGTCAAAGAGTATTGCTGAACCTACCTCACACAATCACTTCAAGTCTTATATTCGAAGAATGTATATCAATTTCTCTCATGTTGTTATCTCTGTTTTTGTTGGGCTTGATGATTTTGGTGTAGAAGAGGGAGGATGGAATCATCTCATCGCAATTCCCTGTAGTGATGCACGTAGGAGAGCAGTTTGAGCGCACACCAAAGAGCATTGTCATCCATGACCGTTATTCAACGAATTTGTTCATCCCAAGGACATTGAGGGTCCCTCTGTCCACATCGTGGAAAGAAAGAAGCCGACGTCAACTGTGCCAGTGCTTGTGCTGAGTGAGCCTAATCTTCGGGCTATTTCTATAAGGATGTTGCGTGAGCTAGAACGTGAGTACAACTCTATCCTATTCCAGATGAAGAGGTTTCGAATGCGCAAAAATGAGATTGAGGCATTACTTAATGATGCCAATGCAGTCTTTGTTGGAGGGAAAGCTGTGCCATCTGGATCGACGCCACGTGATGCTGGGTCTGTGCCAGGCGATGATGATGATGATGTTGATGATGAAGATGGTGATGATGATGATGAAACTGATGATGATGCTGAAGAAGATTTGGGTAATGAAGATACCCAAACTGAAGAGGATGAAGATGATCTCCAAGCATCTGCTAGAGCTGCTAAGACCAAGGGATCCCAGTCTTTCTAAAGATTGGATGAAGGACCCCCTGCTTTGTCATTTTTGCCAGACAAAAAGGGGGAATAGAAGAAAAAGTTTTTTTTTTTTTTTTTGGATTTTCTTGGTATTCTATTTTTATGTTTTGGTGATGGTGTGTTAATGTCTGTGGCTTTATTTGCACAGACTTATTTTGTTGGTGCCAAAAAGTTAATCCCTCTACTCCTTGATGATTTTGATGGACATATATTTAAGCTTCCCGGTTTATGCTTTATTGATTTGATGGTTTATTTTGATGTTGTGTTGAAGATCATCCGCTCGACGATTGAAGACTTATTTGGTGATTAGCTTACTCCATGCCTTGATTAATGGGAAGTTCAACACAGTTTCTCCAACCGCTAGTAGGAGGGGGAGCTTTGGCATACTTCGTACAAGTTCCGGCTTGTAGGATTTGAAGGTATGAAGATGCTTATGGTTGATTGTTTTCTTGATGATTGGTTTTGTCTACATAAATGCCAAAGGGGGAGATTGTTGGATTTGAGACATTGCTGCTCAAGAGGTGATGCTGCTCAAAGATATTGGCAAAGTTTATGTAGCCAAAAGTACAGCTGAAGTGTCGAAGCCGCTGCGTAGAACAAACTCTGTGAAGTGTGCTTCAGTCTGTGCTAAGGGAACTTGGAACAGTTTGACACAGACTTTCCTTATCTGCACGGATTTTGCGGGATCTTTTCCATGATTATCATAGATGCGGCTAAGATACTTATCAAGCAGATATCTTACGTGTTCCCCAAGCCTTATCCTCACAAGGAAAGAAGATCTGAAAAGATATACATGATGGCGAAGAGATCTAGGGTTTCAAACCTATATATATTTGACATCAACATTGTAAGGGTTGGCCGCTTTGTTTTATTGTTTGAGTGCATATACTTTTCTTGAGAGTATTGTAATTGAGTGCACGAATTAGTGAGGGTTTATCTTTGATAAATTCAATTTGTAAGAGAGTTAAGGGTCGGACTGGAGGTTCGAGCTTAGGTTGAGGGATTGTAGATTGATCAATCACGAATTCATGAAAAGTTAGGAAGAGGGTGAGCGAAAGGGTAGCATAAGGTGTCAACCTGTATGTGTAAGATTCTCTGTAGCCATTTCTTCTAATAGTGGATTGGTTCTCTCTTGGACAAAGGCCCCCCAGACGTAGGTTGCAAAACCGAACTGGTTACCATATTGTGTGTCTTTTATTTCTGCACAGTTTATTGTTTCTGTTATTTTGACTGTGCTATGTTTTCTAGTACCACAAACATCTTGCATCACGAAGATTGTGTTTCCTTTGCAAACATTGTTGAAAACTGGTGGTCACTTCTGTACCACCATTGTTGTTTGACGAGCCCGGTGCATCTTTCTCTGAAGCCCAGTTAGTCAAATAGCCACCTTCGTCTTCAACAATAAAATTTTGCCAAATAATACAAGCATATATAACTACAGTGATATGCTCTTTAAACCATACTCATACCGGTCGTATTATTCCCCAATGAGCTTGAAAAACGCCGAATGTCCTTTCCACATCCTTGTGTGCAGACTCTTGTTTCTTTGCAAATAGAGCTCTCTTCGGGTCAGTTGGAGAAGAGAGAGCCTTCACGAAGTTTAGCCAATCCGGTAGATGTCGTCGGTGAGATAGTAGCCATCTTGTGTTGGTTGTTGTTGGCGTTGAAACTGATTGCCGGCAGTTTGCCCTTTAGAAGATCGTTAAACGCATTCAATTGATTCAAGACATTGATATCGTTGTGCGAGCCCGCCGCCACAAACAAAGAATGCCAAACCCACAATTCGTGCAAAGCAACGACATTGAGCACAATTGTCGCTTGTCCTTCTTCTAGTTCGAGTAAGCTCCTTTTCAGGCCATCGGATAATTCTTCCACTGACAATGCATGAGGTTGATGCTTACAAGCATTCCGGGAAAACTGTGTCTCGCCTCTTGCATTTGGAATAGGCGAGTGCAATCGGCTACCATACATCGGCATCCTCAAGTACCCCGCACTATAGGCCACAATCACGCAGGTGCAAATATGCTTCATTGATTTGCGGCCCGTTATGTCGGCCATCCTCAAGTACTCATTGTATTGGTCTGTGGCGCCGCTATTTGCTAGTTGTCGTAATGTATTAGTGCATTTTAGAATCGCAGTAAGGCCCGTTCTTCTGGTTGCTTCCAGGTACCTACCGGAATACTTTTCTTGTGCCTCCAGCGTGTCTTTGCTTATTTTATTATTTTATATAAATAATATTGAAGTGCATATATTACTCCAAACCGTCTTTGCTTATTTTATTATTTTATAGAAATGACAAGATCGGTGCATAATTTCCGAATAGGACGAAGGGTCATGACTATCAAGTCCACCCAAACATATTTTAAGATTGGAAGAGTGGGACTTGTTTGAGTTCGATAGTTTAAAATGTGTGTAAATGAGAAGGCATTTTCACCGAAATGGAGAGATACTTCCGAATCATATTGGTCAAATGTGATTTGTCTGTTTGGTCACGTTTCATTAATGCTAATGATGACAAGTATTGTGGTATAATGATACTCTTTCTACGAAGATTATAATTACATTTTTGTTGGTACCTATATAAAAAGTGGGGTGTCATTAATGAAAAGACTTCACACACTCTCTTATATATTAAACTTTACATAAATTTAAAATGATGGATCATAGTCTATATAACATTTTGTTTTTCTTTAAAATTCATGTCACCCACAAAAAATCACACTTTTGATGGACAAAGGAAGTATCATAAGTTAGATACATCTAACTTATGGATAAGGGTGTTAGTATAGCTTGAAAGTCAAAAGGGACTATTCGATCCCGGACTCCAAATAAATTAAAAAAAGATTTTTTGGAAAGAACATTTAGAGAAAAATATGTGTTACGTATAAGATGATACTTTCTGGCGTCTACGAATTAAATGCCTACTTACTTATATTTTTTTGTACAAAATCAAATGCTTACTCACCTTTTTCTACAACTATATATCCTCTACTTTTCTTTTATTTACTACACTTTGCCATTGATGGCACCACTTCATAATAACTTTATTTCTACTATTTAGTCAACATACCAACTTTTTTCCTACTTTTTGATCAATACCACCATTTTTTGGTCATTACTATTGTTTTTTGTCATTATCTCATTGCCCTTACATTCTAACTTTTGCCCACTTAAAACAATTTTTTATTAGCTTTTCTTAATCTGTGTACTGAAATTCAAATGGGTATTTGATTTTTGTATGAATTATATATAATATTGATCTTTTTAAAAAATAAATTATTTTGATTTGACAACATATTATTTAATTATGTCGATTTGCTATTCCTAATAATAGTATATGTAATTGAGCTTTATTGTTAAATCTTGCTTCCTCGAACAATTTGATACTTAGTCGTCATTTATATTGTTTTTATAGGAAACTACACCGAAAATTGGAGAAATATTCCAAGGGTTGAAGTTCATGAAGGAATGAGCTCGTAGACACGCAATGATGTCCATACGATGCCCTCATCACAAAGTTGAGCGCGCTCGGATCGAGCAAAGGACATGGCAAGATGAATGCCTCGACGTGCAGCCGCCCCTTGACTTGATTACTCGTGCATATGGGTGAACAAGGGAGAGCTAAAGCTGCAATTAAAATTTGGCCTTGTTTGCTCCCATTTGTGCGGACTCACAATTTTTGTGTCGTCGTTTATGCGGTTGCACCTCCTACCGTGCCGCCACACATCATGCTTTCTGAGACGCTCGAATCTCGGTCCCAAATGCGCGCCGTGCATGACGACTTCTGTCCCGGCATTAGGTCTTTTTTTTCCCAGAAATTACCATGTTACCCTTTTACTTAACCATTTTGGTTTTCACTTTCTTTACACTTGCTAATTTTCATAGTATCCCTAGATTTTCGGGTTTAGCCTCCAAGGATTTTACCTTTGAGAGAGAAATAAGATTGAACAAATTCAAGACAATATTGAGAATTAATAATACGGTTTTTACTCCCCCAAGCTCATTGAAATTGTTAGGTTACTTGTTCGACACAGATATTAAGAATAAGAGTAAAAAGGATAGAACTTTTGAAAGATTTAGAAGTTTAAAACTTTCATTATTTAGAAGATGACAATATGAGTGGGATAACTAAATGACATTTATTTCTCTCCCGGTATCACTCATTATTTCTATTTAGTGTTGGACATAAAAATTAAGAACAAAAGTTAAAAATATAAAAAACAGTGGCGGAGGGAGAGGGGGTCCTGGGGGCCATGGGCCCTCCACAAATTTTGGAAAAAAGATATTATATATTATAGGGATGCATTCTAGTGAAAAACTTCTTATCCTAAAAAATGAGAATTAATCTCAATCACACATCTTTGCATGATGGATGGTCAAGATTTGATCCTGGTTAAAGCGGGTCAACACGGGTCAAAGTGGGTCAACCCGTTGACTTTTTTTTTTATTTTCGATTTTTTTTTACAGTCAGACCATATGCACCGCACCTTGCATTCATATGCACCACACAGTGTGGCGAGATGCACCACTAGATGAATTGAGATGCACAATTTTTTTTTTCGTTTTTTCTTTTTACGGTCAGGTCATATGCACCGCACCATATATTCATATGCACCACACTGTATAATGATATGCACCACTAAGTGCATTGAGATGCATATGGTTTTTTTTGTATATATTTTTTCCCGACTCCGCCTTCGGCTCCGATTTTACGGCTCCGCCTTCGCTCCGATTACTAATATAAGGATAATCATCGGGCAATAATTTGGACTTTTTCGGCTCGCTCCGAGGCCTTCGGCTCCCCTCGCTCGAATCTTGACCAATGAAGAAGCGGCAAACAAAAAACGAAGAAGCAAACAAAAGGAAATGGGGAAAATAAATTAGAAAAAAAAAAAATAGAAAAAAACCAGAAAAAATGTGATGTATCTCGTTATATAGTGTGGTGCATATGAATACATGGTGTGGTGCATATGGTCTGACAGTAAAAAAAAAATCAAAAATCTGGTGCATCTCAATGCACTTAGTGGTGCATCTCGTTGTATAGTGTGGTGCATATGGACTGAAAATAAAATAAAAAATCGAAAAAAAAGTCAACGGGTTGACCCAGGTTGACCCGGTCCAATCTTGATCATCCATCCCTCCTAAATCAATGGATGAGATCAACTCTCATTTTATAGGATAAGGAGGGTTTTTATATGAACATACTCTCTCTCTCTCTCTATATATATATATATATGTATATTACTATTATTATTTTTAATCTTTTATAATTACAATAAGACATATCATTTAATAGAATTATTGTATTTCATTTTTTTTTCTACTTCCTCCAATTAAAATTTAGCTCATGTGACTACTCTACTTTGAATTAATATATTATTAATATTTATCCTATGGTTGAATTTAAATTTAGAGTTCATTACAGATTTGTAGTGGGAATCAATATTTGAACTTCTCAATTAATATTGTTGAGGTTGGAACATATAATATGTTGAGTATTTTGAGTTTTGTTGCTATTATGAATTGTTTGTGTAATTGTTTATTAAGTGAACTAAATTAATATATAATTTAGGGAGAAGTGCAAATATAGCCACTCCTAAAAAAAAAAGTGCTAATATAGCCACATTTTAAAAAATGATCAAATATGGCCATGCATACACGACTAGCATACACGACCAGCATACACGACCTAAACTGGTCGATAGGTCGTGTATGCTGACCATGCATACACGACTAGCATATACGACCATAACAATATACACAATAATGCACACACGACTAGCATACACGACTATATCAGCATACACGACCTGAATACACGACTAGCATACACGACCATATCAGCATATGCGACCAGCATACACGACCACTATATATGGTCGTGTATGTTGGTCGTGTATGCAAGTCGTGTATGCGTGGCCATATTTGATCGTTTTTAAAAACGTGGCTATATTAGCACTTTTCTTTTCAGGAGTGACTATATTTGACTAATTTTCTATAATTTACTGTAGTTATGAACTTTAACTTCTATATTTTATTATGAATATTTATGGTATTAAGTCCCTCTTTTGGGATATATATGTTAAGTTGTTGAGATTTGAAGATTAATGTGTGTTGGCTAATAAACCATCATCATTATGTAATGATTTAGATGTCAGATTTTTTTATCTTGGCTAATAGACGTCATTTTTGCTGATTTGATTATTTAATTCAATGAAATGATTTGCATCAAAAAAAATTTCTTTATATCACATGATTTTTTTTATCTATTCCATTGTTATGAATTGGGCCACCTAGATATAATTTTCTGGCTTCACCACTAATATAAAGTGTGTAGGTACTACTACTTTTAAAATATTTTGAAGGGTTAAATTTTTTTTTTTTTGTGTTCTTGGTACCTTTTTCTTGTGTTTAAATTGTTGGCCACTTTTTTTTGCACTCCAAATATTTGTAGAAGTTCATAATAGGTTTTAAGAAGTATGGATCTCAAGAATTCACGAAATGCATAGTGGTTGAAACATACATGCATAGGAACAGTTAATCTTTGTGTGCTTTTGGGTCTTGATTCTAGAGGAGAGAGAGTTGTGCTAATAATCAAGAACTGTAAACCTAATCGAGAGATAGTTTTGCGATTACTTGAGTGATTGATTACTTGAATGTTCCACTTGAAATGAATTAAAATAGATCAATAGGTTAAATCCATCACCATTGTTAAGTTGAAACATTTCCTAGAATAGATCCCTTGTACTCTTGTTATTTCCATAATTTCATGTATTGGCTTGATTGTCTTTCCTTTAAATATTCAATTTTTCTTTAAACAAATCAAAACCCCAAAAGTTTGGAAATTATGAAGAGAATATCATGTGATATAGCCATAATGAACATTAAAATATAAATTTTGGCCCACCTTCTTTATAAATATAAATTATGGCCATTTTTTTGAACTTAGGACCTAAATACCCCCTTCCCTCTTCTATTTTTGATCCATCAATCCTTGATTCATTTTATTGACACTTGTTTTCCTTTCCAAGTTTTTTTTTTTCCTTTTTTTTCCAGCTTTTTTCTTCCTTTTTCTGTTTTTTTTTCTTATTTTCCAGATTTTTTTTATTTTTTTTTCTGTTTTTTTTCAGATTTCTTTTGTTTTTTTTATTTTCCAATTTTTTCCTTGTTATTTCTTTTTTTTTCAGATTTTTTCTTTTTTTCTGTTTTTTTTTCTATTTCTTTTTAATTGCCAAATTTTTGTTTGCCTCATTATTTTTTGTTTGTCTATTCATTTTTTTTGTTGGCCGCTTCTTCTTTGGTCAAGATTCAAGCGAGGGGAGCCGAAGGCCTCGGAGCGAGCCGAAGAAATCTAAATTGTTGCCCGACGATTATCCTTATATTAGTAATCGAAGCGAAGGCGGAGCCGTATAATCGGAGCCGAAGGCGGAGCCGCAAAATCGGAGCGGTATAACTTGAAATAATTGGAATTTTTGTCCCAAGAGTACCATATCATAACTTGGAACATCTGGAACTAATTCGACAATTCGTCCCAATTGTACCAAATCTGGAACTATTGGCACTAATAACGCTAAATTCGTACCAGAAGTACTAGAACTATTGATACTAATATAACTAAATTTGTACTAGAAGTACCAAACGCCTTATAATTAAAATAATGATTAATTATAAAAATTAAAATTTAAAAAGATTATAATTCGGTTCATATCCTTTATCACATGTTTTTTTTTGTGTCCCACTATTCATTTCATTATTTTAAAGATAGCTATTATTAAGAAATATTATTAAATAATGAACCATAATTGGGTTGAGTATTCATCTCACGTAAATGTGTAAATAACGAGATATAATGAGTAACAGCGTAAGAATTCATGTTTAAAAAAGAAAAGACATGTTTTTATAAGATGAACTGAAAAAAATCAGATATATCTTTATAGGAAGAGTGGAGTATTTATCATACCCAAATGATGGAACATTTGACTCGAATAAATAATTATTAATTAAAAAAATTAAAAATTACAATATTAAAAAATATCGTAAAGCTTAATTAAATTAATAAATCACAAGTATCAATTGTAGATTAAGCTAGTTTACAAGAGATTGAAATCGATAGTGGACACGAGTGAGCCGTCAAAACCTCACACTAGAAGACTAGAAGTTACACCACACTAAGAAGACTAGAAGAGAGACCACATGTAGGTGGAATTCGAACCTCTCGTTAAGAAGACTAAAAAAGACTTGTAATGCTTCCACTTTCAACTTAAATTAGACCTAATTAGCGAGTAATTTTGACCATCATTTGTATAGTTATTTGATAAAAATATACCAACAATAATATTTTGTTTTAGCTCAGCAAGACGATTATTTTTAGCATGAGACTTTAAAAAAAAAAAATACTTAAGTCTATTTGAACAGAAATGACCGCGTATTTTATTAAGAAGAAATTGCGAGGTAGTTGCATGCTATATTTACAAACATAAGACTATCCACGATGGCTTGGTGTCTCCTCCTCCAATGAGACTTAATTAGAGACAATCACCTGCAATGAGACTGTCTCTATACTGTCTCCTTCTAATTAGTTTCTAAATATTCATTTTATTATTAATATTAATCGAAAATTATAAAATTCATTAATAGAAATAAATACTAGTACAATACATTAATTAAAATAATAATAAAAAAAAACACATCCTAGTCTTGAAGAGATCCAAATCGGACCCAAAGATGCTCCATCAAGTCATTGGAGAGCTGGTGGTGCTTTCTTTTATCTCTCAACTCTTCTTCCCGTTTGAGAAATTTTTAAAGGACAACGGAGTGGGCTGTCGGTCTACACCACTCGACGTCGATGCTTCCGCGTAGTCCCTCCAGTTCTCAGCATCCCCTCTCTTGTCTTCAATGATCATGTTGTGCAAAATAATGCAAGTAAACATGATTTTGCAGAGATGCTTTTGTTGGAAAATTTATTAGTAAAAGTTTTGATGAATTCCAAAACCGACTGACCCCAACCGAGTACATGTTGCCAGAACCTAATGTTAGAATTTAGGCTCGCTGTTTGAGCAAAGTTAAGATATTATCTTTACAGGTCTCCAGCTGAAGATGGCAACAAGGCATCACTCAGACAGAACATCAATTGTCACAAAATACAACTGAGAGCTCATTGTTCCGATGCAAAGAGGGGGAAGTCTTCAGAACATCAGTTGTGAAGGAAACCAACTGAGGGTTCATCAGATGAGAAGCAGTAGAGAGGAAGAGAACATCAGATGAAAAGGAAGTCATCTGAGGGTTCAAACCCAACTGTTTAAATACAAGGAAGACAACTGAGTGTTCAGTTTCAGAACCTCAGTTGTAGAACTCAAACAAGAAGATCAACTGCTTGAAGTTCAAAGTCAGCTGAGAGTTCAACAGATTAGAACATCAGCTGAAGACCACTCAGATGAAGATCAAGATTTTCAACCGACTAACCAAGGTTGACTGTCAGAAAGGTTAAGATTTGAATTTCAAAAGGAAGTCACATGAGGGTTTGATCGTTCAGTCATTACCCCATCTGGCCCAACATAAGGCTGTCTCAGATGGAAAGCAGAAGAGCACAGATGCCATATCGGGAAAGTCTGCAGAAAAGAGAGACAAGCCATCGCTTTCATCGATCAGAGATCAACAACTCCTCCAACGGCTAGTTGATTCTCTCCGCCTATATATAGAGGCATTCTCTCATTCGAGAGGTACACACACATGCGAGACAAGAGATAGAGAAGTGCAATCACAAGAAAATCAAGCACAAGAGAAATCTGCAAAAATCCTATTCTAAGAACATCAGCAGCTGAGAGTTCAAGAGTGATAGAACATTAGTAGCTGAGGGTTCATAGAGTTATAATCTGTCTTAGATCTTAGTTTGAGTGTTTATTCGTTCAAGCCTTAGATTCAGCTCTCATTCGTGATCGAGCTGTAGTTGGAAAACCCACCCACACCCTAAAAAGTGTTTGCTAGGACCTTACTCTTCCTGTAATTGAGTAGTTAGGTCGTCAAGTACCCGCAAACTTGACATAGGTTGTTAAGTACCCGCAAACTTAACGGTAAGGTTGATAAGTACCCGTAAACTTATTGCAACGGTTGCGCAGCCCGGGTAAGCTGTGTGGATTTGTCCAGAAGAACTTGGACTGAGGTGTGAGGATTCACATCTCCTCGTGGACGTAGGAGGGTTATCTCCGAACCACGTTAATTTCCATGTGTCTGTGTTTATTTTTATTCAGTTGCTTATTGCATTCTTATCTGATCAATCTAACCGACATACAAATTGCATATCTGTGCATTCTCAACTGTTTTAGTTGTTGACCAACCCTGCACTAAAAGCGTGAGTTGTTTATAACGAGTTTAATTTTCCACCACATTCCGCACAGCCTCACTCTTCCAGCTGAGGTTGCTTACTCAGCTGTGAGATTCCAACTGAGTCCGATTTACTCAGTTGAAGTAATTTTAAGGGTTAATTTTTAAAATCCCAACTGGTGTATTCCCCCCCCATACACCAGTAACTCGTTTCGGGAGCATCAAGTGGTATCAGAGCAGTGGTTCAAAAGACTGCTGACTCTGTTTCACAAGGTGTGAATTCGAGAATTATTCTTCAGTGGTCAACTGAACAGATCTTTTCACGCTAGTGCATATCTGCTCGCATTTTTTTTTGTCATGTTTCTGTTTGTGCAGATGGACGTCAAGGACAAGATCGTCGTCATGATCTCAGTAGTCAATTATACATCATGGAGAACTCGAATGAAGAAGATCCTTCTGTCAAAGCATCACATGATGCAACAAGTTCTCTCGTCCGGACCAATAGTCATTAAAGAAAGAATAGCTCGCACTCCCACAAATCCTCAAGATGGAGATACAGTGGTGGAGTATGTGGAGAAACAGCCAGAAGACTACTCTCCAGAGGAGGCCAAGGTGAGCCAGTTGGATATCTGGGCTCAGAGCACAATAATGTCCACGGTTGGACACGATTATCTGCCCTAGATAGAGAAGTGTGAGACTGCAAAAGAGATGTGGGACATCCTGGCATCGCTAAGTGAAGGAAGCGATGAGACAAAGGAAAACAAGTTCTCACATGCATGTCAAGATTTAGACAACTTCAGTCTGCGACCTGATGAGACTATCGATCAGCTAGAGCTCCGGTTTATGGATATCATCAGAAGAATCCAGTCCATCCGGAGAGAAAAATACACACTAAGAGAAATCAATCTCAAAGTGTTGCAAGCACTACCGGCTGAGTGGGATACTTTCACAAATATCCACGAGAGCCGAGCTGACCTTGGTGAAATGAGAACTGAAAGATTGTTCTCAATCTTGAAAGGAAATGAGTATAAGGTCAACAGGAGGAGATCGCAACCCTCAGGATAGACGAGTAGAATTGAGGATGTTGGCTCAGCCTCAAAGTCAGTCGCTCTCCGAGCTGATTACTCAAAATCGAGATCGTCAAGGCCAACCAGATCAGCTAACACAACTGCAAAGGAGCCAAGCAGAGAGGAACTGCAACAGAACATTGCAGCTTTGTCAAAGAAGCTAGCCGAAATGGACACTCGGTTCGGCAAATATAAACGTTTCTATAAATCAAACCGAACTCGAGACGGTTCTAAGCCAGTCACCAATGGTTGCTTCGAATGCGGAAAGAAAGGTCACTTCAAGGCTGACTGCCCAGATCTATCGAAGAAAGAGAGAGATGCTCTAAGGGCCAAACAAGCTGGAAAGAATAAGGCCATGGTTGCAGAAGAAGCAGCTGACGATATAGATATCTTCACTAACACCGAAGATGAAGATGAGCTGACTTCTACCAACAACGTCATCAGTCAGGATCAATGCCTCATGGCACTTGGAACCAACCAAGATGATATTGAGGTACAATCTAATCCTGTTCAGTTAAACTTTTCCAATACTTCTAACATGCAGGAATCTCTGACCGATGAGTTGGAACCCTCCTGGAGTGATTTTCAAGAACTCAATGAGGAGCTGCATCACCAATCGGTTGAGTTTAAGAGTCTTCAAGCTCAGTTCGTCAAACTTGAAGATTCCTTAACCGAAAAGGACGATCTGATCAAAAGCCGAACCGAGGAGATTGAGAATCTCAAGTGTCAACTGAACGAGGCAAAGGCTCTAGCTGATGAGGAGTTGACAAAGCAAAATAAGGAACAGGAAAATCAGTTGAAAAATCAAGATGCTCAGATCGAACAGCTGATAAAGAAGTCAGATGGACAAACTGAGCAGATAGCTGTACTCGTCAAGGAGTTGCAGCAGACATCCAAGATCATCGAAAACCTTTTAAGTTACAGTAGACAGATGGATGACGTGTCAGGACTCGGTTATGATGTTGTCAAGGATACTGGGATTCCACCAGCAACCTTCATCAAACCAGTAGAAGTCACAGCTGTCGAGCCGGACACGGCTGAGTCTCCTGAAGCTAATACAACCTCTATCTCTCAACAAGTTCAAACGACCAATAAGATTACAACTGAGAAGGGAAAATGAGTAGCTGATGTAGGACAGAATGTTCCATCGGTTGAGGTATCAACCGAGGGGGAATGTTCCAAAAGTCAGAAGAGGAATCAGAGGCGTCGAAGGCACAACCGCAACCGAACTAAGAATCAGAGCCGACCTCTGCATCAACCTCAAAATCAACATCAGAAGGAATGGAACCGACCTCAGAACAGACATGGGCTCAATCATCTGAATCAACAGCGGTTCCAACATCAGTTCGACCAAAGGTTCCAACCGAGTCAACCAATGAGGAACTGGTCAAACAACTGGAGATATTCATGCCATAATAAGAATCATCAACAGGGCATGAACAGCTACAGACAACCCTCAGGAAGTTGGAATCATAATCAGCCACAAAGATTCCAACATGGCGTCCGACCTCACAGACAAACTCAACAGGATAAGAATCGCCATCAAAACAGGGGGAAAGCCTCACCTCCTAAAGCTCAACATAGGAGAAATCCAACTCCTCCCAAGAAACAGAACATCACTACTAACAACAAGCCTAAGGATAACCGAGGTGTTGTTATAGTTGATGATGAAGGAAAAGTAATCTGGAATGATAAATCCATCCGAGTTTACAGGGAAAAGCGACGCACAGTTCCAGCGGAAACTGGTTCTAACCCTCTAGGACCCAACTGAAATTGGGGACCTAAGTGAGTTTCTCTTTGCAGGTGCAGGAGAAACAGTTGAGGAAGAAGAAGGCGTCTGCTACAATATGGGTGATGGATAGTGGATACTCGAAACACATGACGAATCTGAAGGATTTGCTTGGAAGTTTCGTGGAGAAAGAAGGTCCATCAGTTACTTTTGGTGATAACAAAAGGTTATACCAGAGGTTACGGTACCCTTGAAACCAATCATGTTTCAATTTCTAATGTCTCTTATGTTGATGGATTGAAGCATAACCTGCTCTCCATCAGCCAATTCTGTGATAATGGTTTCTCTGTCAAGTTTGATGCACAGGGTTGCAGAGTTAAAGATGTCGGATCAAAGCAGGTGATATTGTTGGGATATCGATCTCAAACAGGGAATGTTTACTACGCTGAATGGAACAGCAGCCTCCCTGACACTTGCCTGTTATCAAAGAGCAGTTCAGATGTGAGCTGGCTGTGGCACAAAAGGCTCAACCATCTGAACTTCAAGACGATGAACCGACTCCCAGACAAGAACATGCAAGAGGCATACCTAACCGAGTGTTTTCAACAACACACATCTGCAGTGCATGCCAGCTGGGAAAGCTCGCTAGAACCTCCTTCCGGTTGAAGTCAACTCCCTCAACTGACCGAGTGTTACAGCTGATCCATATGGATCTCTTCGGGCCAGTTACACCAAAAAGCATAAATGGAAACGAATATACATTGGTTGTAACTGATGATTACTCGAGGTACACGTGGACCATTTTCATGCGTCACAAGAGTGAAACCCGAGATGAGCTGCCCAAGCTGATGGATCGGATATCGAATCAACAAGAGATGAAGATCATTTCTATCCGATCAGATCGTGGAACGGAGTTTCTAAATGAAACCATCTTTGAGTATTGCGAGAAGAATGGAATAACTCATCAGACATCAGCCGCGCGTACTCCGCAACAGAATGGCGTAGCTGAGCGAAGAAATAGAACACTGAAGGATGCTGCCACATCTATGTTAGCAAGCTCAGCTCTGCCAAAGAGATTTTGGGCTGAAGCGATCAACACAGCATGCTACACTCAGAATCGATCTCTTCTCACCAAGCGGTTGAGAAAGACGCCCTACGAGCTGTGGAGACGCAGAAAGCCAGATATTTCTTATTTTCGCGTTTTTGGTTCTAAGTGTTATATTCACAACAATGGGAAGACTCAGTTGAAAACTGTTGATGCCAAAGCTTCGAAAGGCATATTTCTTGGATATGCAGCTCGGATCAAGGCATATAGAGTTTTCAACAACAGCTCTCGTGTTGTGGAAATAACACCTCATGTTAGTTTTGATGAATCTACCTTTGAGTGCAGGGAACAGGTAAAAGGACAACAAGCAGATCCAACCGTTCCACCAGTTCTCACCAGATCGCAAGCTCTAAGGGAAAAGAACCTAGCTGAACCACTGGTTTGGGCAACTGAGGATGAGGATCCATATTCCTCTGAAGATGAATGCGAAGACCCCAGCTCATCCCAAGGGGGAACTTCAGCTGATGCTCCTCCAACTGCTTCAGCATCCGAAGCCCAACCGAGTCCGGTTCAACCCAATGTCAATGTTGAGGATCCATACTCAACAGCTGATCAATCACCAGCTCTGAAGACTCCAACTCAGATTTCTGAACAGCCACAGTTGGAAGAAGAAGGAAGACGCAACCGAAGATGGTATGAAGTTCATTCCACCGATGACATCATTGGAGATCCAATCGAGGGTGTGCGTACACGGAGCAGAGTTGCAAATCCTGAATCAACAGAGGAAGACTCCAACACTTACGCCCAGTATGCTGAGGAGTTGGCAGTTCTAGAAGAGTTCGAGCAAGCTGGAGATGTTGCCATGATCTTTTGCTTTGTAGCTGATGTACCAGATCCGAAGAATGTTGGGGAAGCTCTCAACTGTGTCCACTGGACAACAGCAATGCAAGAAGAACTGAATGAGTTTCTACGCAACTGTGTATGGGAGTTGGTAGAAAGACCAAATGGTGTCAAAGTGATTGGATTGAAGTGGATCTTCAAAAACAAGAGAGACGCCATTGGACTCATTGTGAGGAATAAAGCAAGGTTGGTAGCTCAAGGATACTGCCAACAAAAAGGAATTGACTTTGAAGATTCCTTCGCACCAGTTGCAAGGCTGGAAGCCATCTGGATCTTTCTAGCTTATGAAGGAGAAGTTCGAGATGTCAATGATGGGCGAGATGAATTATTTCCTTGGATTACAAGTGAAGCAGTCACCTGAAGGGATCTTCATCAACCAGTCCAAGTATACAAAGGAGCTCATCACCAAGTTCGAATTGCAGACAAGTAAGACAATAAGAATCCCCATGAATACGAACTGGAAGATCGAACCCGGAGCTGAGGGAAAGCTCGTTGATGCCAGCCAGTATAGAGGGATCATCGGTTCGCTGCTATACCTAACTGCCAGCCGACCAGATATATCATACGCAATTGGAGTGTGTGCTCGATTTCAAGTCCAACCAAGAGAAGCACACATGTTGGCATCAAAGAACATCATTAAGTATCTGAAGGGAACTGTTAATGTTGGATTGTGGTATCCAACTGACGATAATATCCAGCTGACTGGATACTCAGATGCGGACCTAGCAGGAGATCAGTTGGACAGGAAGTCTACCTCTGGACACTGTCAATTCATGGGAAGCAAGCTGGTTTCATGGTTCTCCAAGAAACAAGCATGTGTTGCAACCTCTACAACCGAGTCAGAGTACATGGCTGCCGGAAGCTGTTGCATGCAAGTGTTGTGGCTGAAGCAACAACTGAGAGATTATGAAGTTGCAACTGGACAGGTTCCTATTCATTGTGATAGCTCGAGTGCCATAGCTATCTCTCTGAACACTGTTCACCACTCTCGGACTAAGCATATCGACATTCGTCATCATTTCATCCGAGATCATATTGAGAAAAAGGATGTGTCCATGGAGAAGATCCCAACTGAGATTCAGAGAGCTGACATCTTCACCAAACCTCTTCCTGAAGCCCGGTTCAAGATGCTGTGTGATCTTCTAGGACTCTTGGATCCGAGCTGAAGAGTCATCCGAGCTGATGAGGATTCATCCGAGCTGATGAAGAGTCATCCGAGCTGATGAATAGTCATCCAAGCAGAAGAGTCATCCGAGCAGAAGAGTCATCCGAGCTGATGAGGATCCATCCGAGCTGAAGAGTCAGATAATCTCTTGCTTTGTAGCATTTGACAAGCAAGATAATCTCGTCGTCAGTGCCGTGAAATGAGTAGTCGAGAGAGGAAATCGACGAAGAAGACATTTTTTGGACTGAAAAATAGAGAGAAAAACTTGAGATAAAAGAAGAGGAAAGTGAATTTGGTGTGGAGAAATATAAATGAAAGAAAGGGATATTTATAGCTGAAATAAAAATAAAAAGCAAAATTTGGTCGCGTGTATTGAATGCGAACCCATTTTTTATATTTTTTTATGTCGAGCGCGTGTCCCGCAGCGCCTAATCAAGACGGCTCGACGCAGCTAGACAAGCTCGAGCTGCTTGGTCTTTCACCAGTCTGTCTCCATGACTCGGCTGTCTCGAGCCGGTCATCAAGACAACCATTGTGGCTAGTCTAACAACATACATAGATGATGCAGTCGTGACTCGTGAGGCATATTGGATATCTATAAATTGGCCTATCCTAGCACCTCAATCTCAATCCAAAAAGCAAATATGATAAGCATATCACTAATGGCAACCCAAATGGAGAAAGCAGTTGCCGGCGTAACGGTAATGTTTGCCATGTTTCAGGGCTACTTCCCTACGAACTCCACCTCCTCATCATGGAATGCTACGAGAAGTTCATCAACTTCGTCTACCCCTACACCCAGATCACCTTCCTGGAGTTTCAGAGCGACGACTTCCACCGCAGCAAAGCTTACGCTGCCATCGAGAGGTACCTCAACGCTAACTCCACCAGCCAGGCCAAGTGTCTTCAGGCCATGTCTTCGACAACAGTGACGTCGTCATCCTCTCCATCGCCAACAATGAGGAGGTCACCAACGTCTTCAAGGGCATCAAGCTATGGTGGACTTCAAGAGAAGACACTTCGAAAAAGTAGTCCATCTCTTTCTGGCTGAGGGAGGGCGACAAGCGCTATTTCTGCCTCACTTTGTACCGGAAACACCACCATCTCGTCACCGCCGAGTATTTGAAGCATATCTTGGACTGCGGAAAAGCCATCACTGTCCAGGAGCGGCGGAGGAAGCTCTGCACCAACAAGGCAGCCGGCGGCGGCGGCGGAGGGTATGGCTTGGGCAGCGACATTTGGAGCCAGGTGGTGTTCGAGCACCCGACAACCTTCTCTACTGTGGCCATGGACCCCATTAGAAAGCAACAAATCGTGAAGGATTTGATATACTTCTTAAAATTGGAGGAATATTATAAGAAGGTGGGGAAAGGCATGGAAGCGGGGTATCTCCTCTACGGCTCTCCGGGGACCGGCAAGTCTACCATGATCGCCACCATGGCTAATCTATTACAGTACGACGTGTATGATCTGGAGCTCACCGCAGTCGAGAGAAACACCAAGCTACGGAAACTTCTGATCAACACCACCAACAAGTTGATTATAGTGATCGAGGACATCGATTGCTCGGTAGAGGACGTGACGGCGAAGTGAGAACCAGAAGAGGACGATAAGAAGAAGGAAAGAGATAAAGAGGCTAGTGAAATAGAAAAGATAACGAAAAAGAAGAAACAGAATGATATCACGTTCTCAGGGCTTCTGAACATCGTGGACGGACTATGGTCAGCCTGTCCAAGTGAAATATTGATGGTGTTAATGATAAATCATGTGGAGAAGCTTGATAAGGCTCTTATCCGGAGAGGGAGAATGGACGAGCATGTGGAGTTATCTTACTGTGGGTTCGAAGCGTTTAAGATATTAGCAAAGAATTATTTGGAGGTTGAGTGGCATGAGTTGTTTGTGGAGATAAGGCATCAACTGTAGAAGACGAAGATCACTCCGGACGACGTGGCAGACAAACTCATGGTGAAACCGGATGTGGAAGATGTGGATACTAATTTGATGAGATTGATCAGAGCGTTGGAGGAAGCCAAGGAAGATCAAGCCTGCATGCGAAAAGTGGAGGAACTTGACGAGCCCTATTTCGTTGCTATTTTCAGTGTCTGTAAAGGTCTAGATAGAGTATTTTTCTCTTTGTTTTTGATCGTTTTGTGTCTGGGAGGACACACTAGCTTGCAGGGCTTTATAATCCTGTAAATGGGTACAAAAGAGCTGATTTGTGACACGAAGTGGAAGAGAAACAACAGAGGAGAAAAGGTCATGACAAGCTGAGTTATGATCATGACGACAAGCAGCAAAGGCATGAAGACTCAGAACGTAGAAGTTAACTCTTTGCTGAAAATGGAAAGAACAGCTTTGATAGCCACCGCTGCAACTCTAACGGCAACCTCCAGTAGCAGCAGAAAGGGTAACCAATGAGAATGGAGCAAGGACGAAGGACTGATAGTGAGCTTTCACCTGCCATGAGACAAGTCAGACTCCAAACTCTCATAGGGGTGGATATGAAAGGCTAAAAACTCCAACTACCAAGAATGCAGCCTCACTATATAAGGGTGTCTCCGTCTCCATCGACAAGAGCATTGAGTCACTTCTCATTTTTCTCATATTCTCTACAACTCTTTCAATTACTGTAATATCTACATTACCACCTTTTAACATTTTTTCTCAAGTCCTCCGCGAAGTAAACAATGTTTTCTGTTTAATGTTAAGTATGGTTTCCTTTATCTTTTTCTTTGTTCTTTATTTTATTTCCATATCTAGCTAAGCTTATGTTGCTTGGGTTTGTTCTTTATTTCATTTTAAAGGTTGCTGCCACAGAGGGCTCAATGGTGACTTTTCCAAGTGCGAGCTAATTCTAGAGTCAGTAAGGTGGGTACCCAAGGCGACTAGGAGGGCTCGATACAGAAAGAAAGTGTTATGGTGGAGATGCTCACGTGCGTGACATGGTGAGAGTAAAGGAGCATGAGCATTGAGATCTTGTAACTGAGAGATGGACTCACGTAGTGGCTATTCGAGAGTCTGAAATCCGACACACATATGCACACCGAACCAACTCAAGGCTAAACCGAGCAATCCCTCTCTATTTGATATTTTCGTGTTTTATGACACCGAGATCATCACGACATGCCTCTATTGGGTTTAATTCTGAATACTTGCCCTAGTGTACCTAGTGGTGGGCATCGGGACTTATAAATTATCTTGACATGTCGAGTTCCGAATGACAAATTCGACATCGTCAAAATTAGCACCATTGCCGAGGAGGTGCGTTTGCTAGTGATAATTTCTCATTTTATTTTTAGCGAACCTCTTTTGTTTTCTCTGTGTATGCTTCGTTGTGGTCTTGCAGGAACACCTCGAGGGCATCTTTGGTATTATCCAGAGATCGAGAAATTAGTAAGGCGGTTAAGAGTAGAAGCAATGATAGAAAATGAGGTAGAGAGGATACGAGATCTGCAAGCCTGAGCTGCAGATCTAGACGAGGAACATAGAGATCTTACAGAAGGAGGTCCAGATCTAGAAGTAGAGAACCTAATTGACGACGAGATGGATGAAAATAATCAAGAGGAGTTTGAGAGTACGATGAGGCAGATGTTGTTCCCCACCAACCTCAACCTGCGACCTAAGGGCATTAGGTTGCCTATGCGAACCAGGAATTGGGAGCTGAAGTACACTTTCATATAAATACTCCCAAGTTCAACACTATGCCTGGTGAGGACCCTCAGAGATACCTTTAAGATTTCGAGATGGCGGTCTTGACAGTCCGCATGGAGAGCAACATAGGAGAATTTATCTGGCTGATTTCTTTCCCCTTCACACTCCATGATAATGTTAGAGCCTGGCTATATATCTTGGAAGAAGAGAGTGTGATGACATGGGCACAACTTCAGCAAAAGTAAAGATACTTCCCAGCTGCATGCATCTTGTCCATAAGGAAGGCCATCACGAGCATCAAAATGGGTACTGGAGAGTCCTTTTATGACTATTGGGAGAGGTTCAAGAAATTGATAGCTATGTGCCCACAACACAACATCTCAACTCATGATTTGGCGCAAAACTTCGTAGGAGGTCTGAGGCCAATAGAGAAGTCATTCATCAATGCTTGATGTGGAGGAAACATCACGAACAAGGCTTCAAGTGAAGCTTTCAAATAGTTGGGCGATATGGCAGATGATTTCCGCAAAGTGGGGGAGAAACATTAAAGCAGCCAACCACGGAGCCCACAACAATGGAAGCTAAGATTGATGATCTGTGTTCCGCTGTGAAGATGCTGGTCACCAAAATGGGCGCACAACAAAAGAAAATGGTCAAACCATGCGGATTTTGTCAAGCCACACATCATGAGACCGATGCTTGTCCCACACTATCCGTGGATGATGTGAATGCTTTGATGCAAGCAGGAAACAACAACAACATCAACAAGCAGAGGAGGTTCGATCCAAACTCTCAATATTACAACCCTTCTTGGAAAAATCATGAGAATCTGCGATGGAGACCCAACCCTGGGCATCAAGGGAACCAGTAATGGCATCAACAACATTACTACAAAGACAAAACCAAAATAAAGAGCTATCTTTGACCGATGTGGTGAACACATTGGGAGCTAACTTCACCAGGGAACATGAGAAGATTGCTAAGTTTAAGAAAGAAACACAGAAACCTCCAGAATTTGCAAAATCAAGGGGGTCAAATGTTGAATGCCATGGCCAGGATGGAGAATAGGCATGGTGAACTCTCCCTTCAAGTTGAGATACCTCCTAATGTGGCACAAAATTATCAGGTCTCGATTAGAGACCTGAGACCTGAGACCTGAGACCCGAGACCTGAGACCTGAGACTTGAGACCTGGACCTAAGACCTGGACCTGAGACCTGGACCTAAGACCCGATCAGGTCTCCCGTGTCCTTTCCTACCAGCCTGACCCCACATACAATCACATCCCGCTATGTGGCATTGGAGTATGTACTGACAGCTGGAAATATAGCTTATTCTCCAAGCCATTCATTTCTCCTATAAATACCCAACCTAATTCACATTTACTCTTAGGTTCTACTACTTTTACAAAAACACTCAACACACCACTTTCCTCACGCATTCTCTCTTCCTCATTCCTTCTCATTCTGACTTGATCGTCGGAGGGGGTTTGCCGGAAAACCTCCGGACCCTTTCTTTTTTTAGGATTTGAGGAGGGACACAAGCTGATTCTGAGCTCTTGGTTATCACATAAACGAGATTTGTGAAGACAGGTAGAGCATGGTTATCTTCTATGGGTGTTGTCAGTGTTAATCGAATGTTGGGTCGATTTTTTGGACTCAGTATTTGGCGTCGTCTGTGGGAAACGAGGACTAAGGCGCGAGTTTCCCTATTTTTCTATTTGCTTGTGCAACTCCTAGCCTCATAATTATCAGATCTGAGATGGAAAAGGACTAAGAAAAATGGTGCAGAAGTCCAGATCTAAGATTTTCTTTTATTCATGTTCGTGGTCCACCTTTGGGCCTCACACCGCTGCGACGATTTCAGCAACACAGATTCGTCGAAGTTAGTCGATATCACCGCACCGCGACGATGCAACCAGCCACCAGTCTCCATTGTCCCTGCCCATCGCCGGAGTTTCAGCACGCAACTGATCCGATCCAGCCTCAGGCTCTCTGCAACATTAACATGAGGAGCTGCAGGCCTCTATGCCAAGCTCATGCAACCAAGCTGCTATCCTGGTTTGAATCTCGTGAATTGATATCTACCTACCGTTCTGCTACGATAATTGCCGATGCTATTGATGGCTGTTAATTTTTGGTTTGGATTATTTGTGAATTTTGCATAATTTCCAGTGAATACCAACTGTTTGCGAAAATGCCGCAAAGCACTTTGACTATTCTTTGCAAAATCTAGATGCAAAAGATTTTACTTGAGCATGGATGTTAAAGAATCATGGCTATCCATATCTGAATGTGCCTGTTTTATATTTTTCGTAAATAAATCGAAAGGTTAATATGTGAAGTATTGGATTTAAATTACTGTTTATTATGAACAATAGTTGGAACTTGAGTTTAAGTGAGGAACTCTGGATCTTGAAATATAATTGTATTCTAATTCTCTTCATAATCTGGTGTTCTATAGATTATGTGACATCTGATTTGTGGGTGTTTATGCTGATTTACACACACGATTCTATGATTTATCACTATGGCACACCGAATGTTTGTGAAAAAGCCCCTATGAGCTTTGGCCATTTTGGAAAAACCTGGTTCGTCAAAAACGTGGTACATCGTTTGCAGTTTTCATTTGATGGTGGTTTTTGGATAATTGTTGGTATGAATTTGAGTGGGTATTTGTTAAGTTAATCTCATACTTGAAGCATTAGTATGTTGAATATGCCCAGTAAAATCAATAAACTAGTTGTGGTTCATTATTTTGAATTTACCTCCATTTTACAAAATCTGAGAACCATTTTTAGCTTTCTAATGTGGCTGGTTTGTGGATGATATGGCTAAAAGAAAGCGCAAAAAGCAAAGAGCCAACATAACGATCATTTACATTTTGGTGAATATAAGTAGTGGGATGGAATCAAGTGATTAAGGATGTGGTCAACAGTCGGACGTTTGCTAGACGCTTCTTTGGCCAAGCCTCGAAAGCATATACTTGGGAATGAACTTGGAGGCTACAGAACATCTCGTCGTACTCCATGAGTAAGGTCTATATTTTTAGCTTGAGTTAAGCTTACTTTGCTTGATAAAAATAGTTTTGACAATATACCTCTACTGAGTTTGATTATCGTGCTACATGCTTATGCTTCTGGAATATGTCAGTAGATTAAGATGAATTGGAATCGCTGATGATTTTGTCAGAAGGATCTTTTTGATATAGAAATTGTTGCTCATTTTGCATTTGCAATAATGTGTATTCGATTTTGGTGTTAAATGAAAGAACTGAACTTAAGAATTGCATGAAGAATAATAGCTTGTTTTTTGTGAGAATAAAAACGTATGAAGACATCGTGTGTCCATTAGAAGGGATAAATTTGGGACTTCTTGTGCGTAGTGCAGGAAGAGTTTTGAAACCATAGTAAAATATGAGGTTGAGAAGGAATTGTAAGTGTAGATTCGTTTCTACACTGAAGTTGAACCTATTTGCCTAGTAGATTTGGAAACCTGGTCATATTGATCCATATTATGCCCCTTATGGTGAAGCTCACTTGTCTATGTGGTATTGCTAGTTCATAGTAGAGTTTTGACTAATATCATGAAATGTTCATGAAAGACCTTCAAAATTTATTTAGAAGTAATTTTGTGATTGTTCGTTTGGGTATGTGCTAACTTGGGCCAAAAGTTAGGAATCCTTGAATCCTATTGCGAAGAATAATACGAGCAGATCTGAGTTCACCAGCTCCCTCAATATCTTGAGAATTAATTGTGTTGTTTATGCACTTATGTATTTGGTATGTTAAGAGTTGTTTCGGATATTTGGCGAGGCGTAGGGGAAAATCGAAATGATTACTCCCCATAGAATACTAACACATTTTGCAGATAGCAACAATCAGAAGTAAGCTCATAAACTAAATATCAGGGTCAAATTCAGGGGTCGCGAAGAGATCCTGAGGACAACAGAGACCTGCCAATAAAACCTCGGCAACCTCAGGTGTAGCAGCCTAACGCGTGATAGGTTATCACTTCAACAACTTGAGCTCAAGCCCTCACATATTTTGCATGACAAGCTCTTACGTATTGAATGTAAAACCAGCCTTACTCCGAGTGATAACTTAATAATGAAGTCAATTGCAGTAGACGAGAGTAAGACATTTGAACTTTTTAATATGAAGGAGACCACTCAAAGCATGAGTGTAGAAGAGAACACGATACGTGATTACTCATGGAAAAAATCAGGTCTCCCATCAGAAACCCATTGAGGTCACACGATGGGATCGCTCACATTGAAAAGCCTCTTAGCTTGCACGAATAGCAACAAAGAGCATTTTATGTGATTACTCACATTGAAAAGCCTCTTAGCTTGCGCGAATAGCAACAAAGAGCATGTTATGTGATTACTCACACTGAAAAGCCTCCCAGCTTGCATGAATCGCAACAAAGAGCATGTTAAATAATTACTTATGATGAAATACGAGCCTCTTGGCTCGCTTGAAGCACATGAAAGAGCAGAATACGCGGCTACTTTGCGATGAGACGACAACCTACATGAATTGCAGCACATGGCAAGTTACATTATCAGTCACTGAAAAACAGTTCTCTCAAAGCACCTGAGAGAGTAGGAGACGTGATTACTCCACGAAAAAAAAAGATCATAATCATCATCATACCTCGAGTGTTGAAGAAAGCTCTCGAGCGCATACTTGACTAGGCTATCATGACCACATCATCTAGCCATAGCAAGGACAATACTTTCAATAATTCGAGATTGATGTTACTCTCTAAGCCCATAGTGGCTCATTATTTCAGCAATCTGACTCTAAGTCACTGCCTATACGACATGAGAATTGTTGATGAATACATGTGAAACTAACTTTACTCCGAATGACAAGAGAGAGCTCCAGTCACTCGGAGTAGAGGGGAGTAGGGGTGTACCTTACACCCCTAAGTGGTGTCCAAAATACCTCATGTAAATGAAATTTTTTGAAAAAATGGCCACTACCAAATTTAGAATCCTGGTAAAAAAATGCATAGCGCATGCAGATACATGTAGATACCTTGCTGCTAGAGATAAACTGCATGAGAACTCGGCCTAAGAAATGATATTCAGCGAGAGCTGAATTCTAAATATGGATTAAGGTCAGGAAGAGACCTGAAACGAAGAACTTCAGCATTAGCTGAGGTTTAAATTAAATAAAATGATATTTAGCGAGAGATGAATTCTGAATATGGATTAAGGTCAAGAAGAGACCTGAGTCGAAAAATTTCAGCTTTAATTGAGGGTTAAATTAAATAAATTGATATCCAGTGAGAGCTGAATTCTGAATTCGGATTAAGGTCAGCAAAAGACCTGAATCCAGAATTTGTAAGAAGAGCAACAACATGAGCTGAGATAAAATTTTAATAAAATAGTATGCAACAAGATCTTAGCTCTGAATTTGAATTAAGGTTACGAAGAGACCTAAATCGAAAATTTATAAAATAAACCTCAGCATAAGCTGAGCTAAAAATTGAATGAAGCAAAATCCAACGAGAACTGAATGGTGAACGTGGAATAAGGTCAAGATAAGACCTGAATTTGAAATTCAAAGACGAGCTTCAGCATGAGTGAGCTAAATATTTAATGAAATAAAATTCAACGAGAACTGAAAATATGAGGGATAAGCTTCAATAAGAGCTAACTCGAACGTGGCTAAATGAATTTTTACAAGAGCCAATGTTCATCGTTAGAGATATAAGGTCCTGGGAGTCCTGAATTGAAAAATTGGAAAGATGAATTTTATGAAGACAAGTTCAGAGAATCAATGACATATTGCTCATAGAGAGTGAAACTCAAAAGTAACTACCCTCATATTAGCCATTATACTAGCTGAAATTTGAGTTTGCTTTATCGTGGGTTAAGAATTAAATGAAAAAATATTCAATGGGAGCTGAATTGTGGATTTGAGAATAAGGTCGAGAATTAAGAGACCTATATTAAGGATTTAAAAGATGATTTTCAGCACGAGTTGAGCTTAAAGTTGAATGATGGTTCGGCGAGAATTGAATTCTGAATTTTGGATTAGGGTCAGAAAGAGACTTGAATCCAGAATTTGAAAGAAGAGCTTTAACATTAGCTTAGTAAAAGGTTGAGGAATTAGGGTGCAGTGTGAGCTAAACTCCAAAGCTGAAAAATGTTCAAAAAGAGACCTAAATTTAGAAATTGAAATGGAATTTTAGCATGAGTTAAACTTTGAGAGGACTCAGCAAAAGCCCGAGTTCTCAGCCAATAGAAGAAGCTCTAGCGTGAGCTGAACTTTGAATATGACAGGCATGAGCCTGAACCCTTAGCCTATGAATTTAGCTTCAGGGTGAGCTGAGATCTAAGAGATCTCAGCGGGCACCTCAGCTATCAGCTTAAGATATGAGCTCCAACGCGAGCCAAGCTCTGAGTAATGAAACCAAAATATTAGCATGAGCTGAACATCAAGAGATACCGACAAAAGCCCAAGCTCCTGACTATGGAAGAAGCTCCAGTGTGAGCTAAGCTTTGAATGAACTAGGTAGGAGCTGAGCTCTCAGCCGAAGAAGTTAGCTCTCGCGTGAGCTATACTCTGCTTTTTTTAGTTAAGCTCCAGCGTGAGTTAAACATTGAATGAGCTAAGGATGAACTAAGCTCTTAGCTTTAAAAGTTAACTCCGACAAGAGTTGAACTTTGAGAAAACTCGGCAGGCGCCTGAGCTCTCAGTAAAAAAAGTGAATTTCAGCACGAGCTAAACTCTAAATAGTCAAATCAGGTGTCAGCAAGTGTTGAGATTTGAGAGAACTCGGTGGGATCCTGAGCTCTCAAAGGTAAGTTGCAGCACAAGCTGAACTCTAAGCATTGAAGTAAACTATCAGCAAGAGCTAAATTTTGATTGAAATAGGCGAGAGTCTAACTTCTCAGTCTGAAAAAGGGAGCTGAACTCTGAATGTTGAGGATCAGTAAGTTGAATGGGGGATGAACTTAAACTCAAGTTCCATGCCTAAGAGATAATTAAGCTTTAGTGAAAATTGATGATAAAATGAACCTCTACAAGATAAGGAATGGCCGCATACCGAGCCATTAGCCTGAGCTGCAATATGAGTTAACACGAGCATCAACTTGGCCTAAGCCAATAGAAGTGGGCCTAATCGTGACGGAGTACCATAAAATTTAGAAACAAGCCTCATAAAAGGCTGATCCGTGAGAGAGAAGTTTAGATATTAGCAAGAGCTGAAATTTAGAGATAGCATGAATTAAGTTCCAATGAACTAAGGTTCAGTGAGAAGCTGAACTTTGAACCTAAGTTAAGGTCGTGAGGAGACCTAAATCCATAATTCATGAGATGAGTGTCGGCATAAGTGGAGGTGAATTTGGATTAAAGTCAGCAAGAGATCTAATTCCAGAATTTGAGAGATGATTTTCAACATTAACTGAGATATAAATTTAATGAAATAATATTCAGCGAGAGCTGAATTCTGAATTCGGATTAAGGTCATGAGGAGGTCTGAATTCAAAATTTGTAAGAAAACCCCAACATGAGTTGAGGTAAAATTTTAATGAAATAATATTCAGTGAGAGTTGAACTCTAGATTTGGATTATGATCACGAAGAGACCTTGATAGTGATAAAAAAATACCCAGGTCTCATGGAGACCTGAGCACTCTACATCGTCGTCGTCCAACATCTTGCCCAAGAATTGATCTAATAAAGAAGTTGAGATCCCTCCCCAGAATCTCAGCCAGAAACCTGCCGATAGGCCTCCTATCGACATCCAGCCAGATACCTGTTGAGGTCCCTCATTCAAGGCTCTCTGCTGGATGAATACCTGACTAACTCACAGTGCTTTAATTAATGCTCAGGCAGTACTGTCAGAAAGTACAGCCATACCACAGCCAATAGAATAGTAGAGTATGTAAAGTAAAAGGAATTAGCAGCTGCACAGCTTCATTCACAAGAAAACACGAGTATATATTAAAAAATATAATACACACAAGCACACAATTCTTCAGACTCACTTTCCCCTGTTACATTCATCTCTTGAAAAACTCAGAACGCTGACTTAAGCTTCGGAGGTGGTTCGCCGGGAAACACCCCGGCCCTCCTTTTCTTGCAGAGTTATATCAGGACCTCGACCAGGGCAACGATTCTGACTGTTTGGAACAAGAGGAGTCGTAGAGAAGGTAAGAATCCTTTTTCATCCCTTTATGTGTTCTGACCTTTTCATGATGTGTATTTTTGGACGCATCATCTGGCGCCGTCTGTGGGAACGGGATTTTATTTCAGAATTTCGTTCCAAAACTCTTTTTATGTGTCCTTTCAGCAAATGTTGAATTTGAGCCTAAGCTTGAAAAGAGAAAAGTACCGAGAAACTGGGTCTGAGTGTTCTAAGCGATTTGTGTCTTTACTGAAAGAAGCTTTTGTTATGTTTAAAAGAAATGGGTCAAGTGATTTCAGAACCACCGTATTTTAAACCTCCTCACAGATCTTGCTGTAATCTCTTGAACTTGCTTATTTTCTGTGTTTCCGCAAAAATCCTTGTTTCGTAGTGTAGTCTAAGCTGTTGGTGGGGTAAAAGATAAGTAAAATTGTCCGTTGTGTGGAAGAATATTTAAAAAATGTATAGTCCCGTAAATCCTCGTGAAGGAGAAACCAGAATGGGTAGGGACATGAAGACTTCAAAGCAAGTCTCATGCAAACCTAATGGAGTTTAGGTAAGAATGTGTACGGAAAGGGGGATATGGTGCAACATATTCCTTGAAATCCTTGAAACACCCCCTTGAGACCTGATAATGGTCCTTCGAGAAGGGTAACGTAGACCTGGAAACGGTCTCTTGAGACCTGATGATGGTCCTAGTGCTGTCCTTTGACTGATAGTTGAAAATTTTGAAATGCAGAATCAAGCATGGAAAATATATCGGTCCGAGACCGAGAATCCCCACCTGAAGGAGTGGTACGTGATGATAGCTCCTCGGAGGAACGTACTGAGGAGGAGAACCAAAATGTGCTAAAAGAGGCCCCACCAAAGATAACTACGCCTCAGAAAGAGGGGGCTTCCAAATCGACCAGCCCTCAGAAGGAGGGAGGCCGCAAAGGTTCAGAAATCACGAGAGATTAACCTCAAATGCCCGTGCAGCAGAGTGTCACTTATGCTGTATCCATGGATCAGCTCAGTGCCATGGTGAAACAGGTTGTATCTAAAGCCCTGGCCCCGCTGGAAGGTCAAAGTAAAAAGTTAGGCAGCACAGCAAAAGGCAAAGCCAAGAAGGTACTGATGGATCTCACAATATCCTGACGATGATGAGATACCAATGAAATGGTTTAAATCATATTAATGTAAAAGTAAATATTCATGATCTGAATATCCCTCCTTTCCCTGACAGGGAGAACCTGTGGAAGAAGGTCAGTATGAAAGCGATGGGTATGAGAGCCCTCAAACTGAATCAGAAAATGGTTAGTAAACGAATAGAGAAGTCGGATATTAGTGGCATACATAAAGTGATTTATTCACTAGTGAAATTATGATCACTTATCATCGCAATGAAATTTGTAGAGGATGATGCACGAGTTGTGAGACCTCAGGATGAGGGAGCTGCTGCTAAGATTGCATCCCTCAAACAGCAATTAAAAGACCTTCAGAAGAAAGCCTCTTCGCCTAAGAAATCTCCTAAGAAGCCTATCAAACCCAGTAACAGCCAGTCTCCTTTCTAGAGAGACATTAGAGAGGATCAGCTACCTCCGAATTTCAAGACATTGACATTGGAATATGATGGCTCCACAGACCCATACGAACACATAATGAGGTTTTAGAATGGAGCGATGCTCCACCAATACACAGAGGGAGTAAAATGCAGGGTTTTCCTCACGACTTTGTCAAAAATAGCTCAGCAGTGGTTCTCTCAACTACCACCTAACAGCATAGGCTCGTTTGCCGAGTTCAAGTCTATGTTCTTACATCAGTTCGCTAGTGCGAGAAGGCATGTTAAGACCTCCTCTTCGCTCATGGCTTTGAGACAGAAACCCTCAGAAAGTTTGTGTCAGTATGTTAGACGTTTCAATGCTGAAGCATTACAAGTACCCCTAACCTCGGATGACGTGAAGGTGCAGGCATTGATACAGGGCTTATCTCCAGGATTGTTCTTCGATTCATTGAACAAGAAACCCTCTTTGTATTTTGAGGAACTGCTTCAGAGAGCTGATAAGTACGTCAATCTGGAGGAGGCTCAAGAAGCTAGGAGAGCTAAAGAGGAGTCTCTTAAACCTAAGCAGGAGTCCTCAGATAAAAGGTCATCTTCAGCAGCGAGAGCTGAGAAAGATAGAGGGGGGCAAAGGCTTAGGAAAGCCCTTGAAAGGTTTGACCAGTATACGCCCCTCAACGCATCTCTGGTGGAGGTCATGGAAGCAGCCGCCAGGTCTCCTCATTTCAAGTATCCCAGTACATATAAGGAAGCTCCGCGCAACCCGCGATCTGAGCTATACTGCAAATATCATAATGACTATGGTCACGACACCAACTCTTGTAGGCATCTGAAGGATGCTATTGAGTGACTGTTGAAGAAGGATGATACCTTGCTTCAATTTGTTAAAAAAGAAAGGGAAAAGGGCTACAAGAGAAAAGAGCTGAAGCAGAAGAAGTCTGATCAGAGGGAGAGAACCCCTCCGCGACGAGAGGATCCTCCCCCGAAAAGGGGAAACATTAACATGATAATGGGAGGTAACATTAATGGAGATTTAGGTCGAGCGCGCAAAGCTCACGTCAGGGCTGCAAAGGCCCAGGTGAACAAGGAGGTTCAGGAGTTAGTAGAGACAATCGGCATGGAGATTGATGTGGTAGATTCGTTTCCTGAAGAAGGAATAAACCCAAATGTATGTGTGAGTTTTGGTCCCAGAGACCTGGTGAGTGCAGCACCTCATAATGATGCGCTGGTAATTAGTGCTGACATTGCTAATTGGAGAGTGGCACGGATCTTTGTGGACACGGGAAGCGCAGTGAATGTGCTCTTCTGGGATTGCTTTCAGAGAATGAAGATTAACGCTGATCTAGAGCCAGTAAACACGGCTTTATACGGTTTTGTTGGGGGAGAGATACAGCCTAAGGGAGAGGTGACCCTCCAGGTAACACTTGGTAGCGGTGAGACTTCTAATACTCGTATGGTGAAGTTTCTAGTAGTGGATACGCCGTCAGCATACAATGTAATATTGGGAAGACCTGCTTTGAATGATTTCCAGGTGGTGGTCTCCACCTACCACATGAAAATGAAATTCCTAGCTCTCAGAGAAGGGCTGATAGGTGAGGTCTCAGGTGACCAAGAAGTGTCGAAAGAATCTTATGTAAAATCTATAAAGCATGCCAAGCAGAATGTGAAGGGAGCTCCGGTGGTAGAGCGCCCAATGCAGGACAAAAGTACAAAGGTGAAAGGTATGGATGAAGACCTGGAACCAAAAATGCAGCCAGTAGAAGAAGACTTGATGATGATAGAGCTGTTTCCGGGAAATATAGGTTTTACCACGAAGATGGGAAAGCAGATGACTGAAGAACAAAGAGAGGCAATAGTCCGATGCTTGTGGAAAAATGCAGATCTGTTTGCATTCAGCCCAAAGGACATGAAAGGGGTAGACCCAGTTGTAGCTCTACATTATCTAAACGTAGACCTCAGAAAGAAACCAGTAAGGCAGAAAAAGAGGTCCTTCGGGACGGAGAAAGAAAAGGTAATCAGAGAAGAGGTCAGACGGCTGATAGATGCTGGCCATATTGTTAAAATTCAGTACTCTGAATGGTTGTCAAATGCAGTAATGGTAGCTAAAAGCAATGGTAGCTGGCGGATGTGTATAGATTTTAGAGACCTGAATAAGGCATGTCCGAAAGACCATTACCCACTGCCCTGCATCGATCAGTTGGTTGATTCAACTTCAGGGTGTGAGTTGCTGTCTATGCTCGACGCTTACCAAGGATATCACCAGATACAGTTGGCCCCTGAAGATGTAATCAAAACAGCCTTTGTAACTGTATGTGGCACATTTGCATATGTGAGGATGCCTTTTGGCCTAAAGAATGCTGGAGCTACTTATCAGAGGATGATGGATGCAATATTTGAGGATCAGATAGGGAAGATTCTAGAGGTATACGTGGATGATATTTTAGTAAAAAGTGTGAAAGCAGAACACCATGCCTAGAAGAGGTCCTGACAGTTGTAAGAAAGTATGATCTACGCTTGACCCCGGCAAAGTGTACATTCGGGGTTAGGTTTAGGAAAATTCTTAGGATATATGGTGACTCCTAGAGGAATTGAAGTGAATCAAGATAAGGTACGAGCTGTACTGGAAATGGCCGCTCCCACCAATGTGAGGGAGGTACAACGGCTGAATGGAAGAATCACCGCACTTAGTCGGTTCATATCTACTTCGGCGGAGAGAAGTTATCCGTTCTTCAAAGTGTTGAAGAAGGCCAGTAAATTTGAATGGAACGAAAGCTGCTAGAAAGTATTTGAAGGGTTGAAGGCTCATTTAGCAAGTTTGCCTGTTGATGAGTCCAAAAGCACACATCATGAAAAGGTCAGAACACATAGACAGATGAAAAAGGACTTTTACCTGTTCAACAGCTCTCCTTTGTTCCAAACGGTCGGAATCGTCTTCCCCGGAGAAATCTTGGTGTAACTCTGCAAGGAAATGAGGGCCGGGGGTTTTCCCGGCGAACCACCTCCGAAGATTAAGTCAGTATTCTGAGCTCTTTTTGAGAAAATGAATATAACAGGAGAAATAGGTCTGAAGAATTGTGTGTTTGTGTGTGTTAGATTTTTCAATATATACTCGTGTTTTCTTATGAATGAAGTTGTATAGCTATCAGCCCCTTTTTCCTTTTACTTTACACGTTCTACTCTTCTATTGGCTATAGTGTGACTGTACTTTCTGACAGTACCGCATAGGCATTAATTAAAGTGCTGCGAGTTCGTCAGGTATTCACCCGATAGAGAGCCCTGAGCGAGGGACCTTAAACAGATATCTGACTAGATTTGAATGAGGGACCTCCCAACAGGTCTCTGGGCTGAAATCCTTGGGAGAGATCTCAGCCCCCTTTACTTGATCAGTTCCTGAATATAACATCAGAAGGAGGTTATGTATGATACTCAGGTCTCCATGAGACCTGGATATTTTTGTCACTATCATCTACTCCCCCCCTACTCTGCATTTTGGAAGGTCTCCTCTTAAGAAATACAGAGTAAAAGTCCTCCCACAACTAATGCCACGGGGGACCATCTTTAACGGCCTGGTCTTCCTTTATGAGCACTTACTCACTTTAATTTTTCAAACCAGGTCTCTGAAGTCCATTATTTTATTAAATGAGAAATTGGGGGGAAAACTCGGCAACTTCCCCAACTTTGTTCAACCGTTCTCTCTCTCTCTCTCTTATATCAGGGTTTCACTTTTATCCTCTTTCACTTTAGTCATTTCTTCCAATTTTTTACCATACTCTCGTCATGGCGCAAACTTCTTCCCTTTCTGAGGAAAACACCACCTCCGATCAGCATGGGCCTCGGGAATCTAATATCCAGCCCCCGCCCTCTTCACCTGAAGATTCTCAGTCGAACACATCCGCTCGCGCTCAGGTTAGACGAAAGAAGGTTGGTGCTCGCCGTTCCCGGTGAATAGCCATTCAAATCTCTTCCAGCGCGGCTCCCCCTTCTAACCCTGATGAAGTCATTATTTTGACCGAGGGTTCACCCTCTTCTGGTCAGGGGGTTAAAGAGACAGACTCATCATTTCCTTTAGCAGGCATTTCTGCGCCACCAGTTATGACTCCGGACGCTATATCAGGTGAATCCTCTCTAACTCCTACAGAATTAGCATTAGTGAAGTCGATGTTAAACTGTGACGAGCTATTTGACATTAGTATGCCTGAAGAGTGCGACCGCCCTTAACTTTTAGAATATCCTTCGGTAGCGTTTTGGTACCATCAGATAGAGTCAGGCTTAAGGTTTCCCCTTCCCGACTTTGTGACCCAAGTTTGTGATCTGTATAGTCTGTGGCCCAATCAACTTCACCCTTCCTTTGTTAAAATTTTGTTGACCTTCTTTATTCTGCTTCGTGGTAATGGGGGAGTTCCTACCCCTTCTCTTTTTCAAACGGTATATGATGTGAAACCCCATGGTGCCTTTTACTACGCCAGTGCTAGGCCCAAAGGTCCTGCTCAATATATTTGTGTACCCCGTACAGCGGGCAAAGAATGGAAGGATAAATACTTTGTTGTCACTCCCAAGCAGGGTTATTGGCCTTTTGTTTATCCCCAATGGCAAGCACTTCATTTGAAGCAACCCCGTCCTGCTGTTGCGAGTATCTCTGATATTAACCTCAAAGTGTTATCATTATTGTCTCGAAAAGCACGGCTCGAGCCCTTCCCATTCAATTCTCTGCTGTCTGATCCTAGTGTGCTTTCTTTCTTTGGGCTAGCACCTCGAGGAGATTACTCTTTCTCCATGGAGGGTGGGTTCCAACTGTCTTCTCATCTCTTCCTCTTCTATTTTTCAAGTCTTCCTAACATGCGTTTCATTCTTCACACCCTTCTTGGTGTAGGGACAAGCTGGATTCAGGATGTAAAGCTTCCTGATGACAAAGACTTTGACTTCGCTATTCTATTGGAGGATCAGGCTCGTCTGGAATCTCAGGCCCATGATACCTTGCATCTCACTGCTTTCTTTCCCTCGCCTGCTGTAGCCTCCACTCGGCCACAGTCCACTCTTATTACTGCTTCGGGGGCTGTTGTCAAGCCCACAGCTGTTAAGTCACTCAACCTAGGTATCTCTCTCCAGGATTCCAGCAAGAAGGTGAACAAGACTGCTCCAAATGTACCTCTCCCCTCTTCTCTCAAGGGAAATCTCAATTGGACACTTCGACTAATCTTAAGAGGCCTTTTCTCTCTCTGCCCCCAATCGGTGCTACCAAGAAGTCTAAACATACTTCTTTACCCAGCAGCTCCCCTCCGAAGGGTACTGATTCTTCAGGTTATGCTTTTAGAGGGCAAACCTCCAGGTCATTTCGCAAGTTACCTCCCCCTGAGTGCCTTTCGTTACTAACAGCCATTCCTCTTTCGGATGAAGAGGCTGAAACTAGCCCTCCTTCTCTACATCAGCTTCAAGAGGAAAGTGCCCATGATTTGGTGCAGGTATCATCAACATTATACTTTCACTCTCATAAGTTATTCCATCTTTAAATACCATCGCGACTTTGCTTTTACCTGTCTAATGCTTTTCTCCCTTTTTCTTAACAACGTCACAGCTGATCAGCTCTCATGGACGCCTATTACAATTTCAAAATGCTGCTCAGGAGAAGGAGATGGCAAAACTCAGGGAAGCGTTGGTGGCTAGTCAAGTGCAGCTACAAGAATTAGCCACAGTGAATGAGGACCTGTAGCATAAGAACCGTGATATCTTGGACACCAGCAGTAGGCTTTCTCTAGCCAATGATGACTTGAAAAGGAGGAATCACGAGCTTCTCATGTCCCATGAGAAGGTGTCTGTTCTATCTGAAGAGAATGCATCCCTCAGCAGTGCCAATACCGAGATTAGCAATCACCTTTTTCAAGTTAGCAAGGAACTTGAGGAGGCCAGAAATCTTCTTCAAGCCTCCAACCTTTCTTACCAGTCGAGCTATACTGAAGGAGTTCACCATTGCCGCAACTACATCCTCCGCACTTCCTTGGGCCAGCAGGCGTTACAAATCCTTCATCAAGGGCTTCTAGAGTCTTTCCAAGCCTCTTCTGAATATTTACTATCCATCCGGCAGGACATTGTATTTCTTGCAAAGAGGTGCGGCATGATGGTGTTAGCTAAAGCCCACAACTTGGGTTTTACCGAGCCCATAGATGTGGATCAGATCATGAAGCATCTTCCTCCACCTCCCTCGTTCAAGGGTGTTTCCCCTGCTCCCTTAGGAACAACTTGGTGGCTTTCTGTTATGCGGAAAGCATTTGAGACTCTCATCGCACCTTGTGACTTGCAAGCAGTCTTCTTTGACCCACCTGAGCCCATCTACGACTTCTTTCCAAAAGACTTCTTCCCAACTGTCAAGCTGTCAGGTATCTCCTGTTCTGCCTCACTTCCATGCATTTATCTTTAAGTTTTGTTACCTTAACATTCCATTTTCTTGACTAATCCATTTCCTACTTCTTTCTTTTAGATGCGCCTGCAACTGGTGGGACGCCACAGGTCCTTGGTGATGAATCCAGAGAGCTGGAAAATGCCCCCGAGGATAAGTCTGCTGATGCTGTGAGGGCTGACCCTGATGATGGCTCTACCAATTTCTTGGCTTAGTTGCTATGTAACTCATGTTTCGAACAACACTTTTATCTGCTTTTGTACTAAAACAATTTCCTTTTGTACTTTGGAGTTTGAACAATTCCCCTGTTTCTGTTTGCTTTACTAGCACTGCCTTCTCTGCTTAGCAGGTTAATATATTGTATCTATTTTGCTATTGTTCGTCTATATATTTCCTTCATTTTGCATTTTCATGAGGTATTATGGGTCCCCCATAGGGGTGTAGGGTACACCCCTACTCCCCCCTACTCTAGATGGTTTCATCTCCTTATTTAAAAACCATTTAGAGTAAAACATTTCACTTCCTTTTACTGTGTGACGTAGTTATTATTTTGTCATAACTTCATGATTTCTTCTATCGCGTTGCAACGATACACAAATACAGATGTAAATTAAAGAAAACAACCTCTCAGCCTTTATTCATTTACGACAAGTTCTCTTCGTGCCGTTACAGGAATACTTGTCTAGCTAAGCAAGTAGCCTATCCAAAAAAGGTGGGAGTGAGACTTGGCACGTAGACCTCCTCCCTTTCAAAAACAAAAATTCTCCATAACATATTTCTAGGCATAGTACTTCTTCAGGTTGCTAACATTCCATGACCTTGGTTCCACATATCCTTAGTGGGTGGTAAGCTCATATGCCCCACCGGGGAGCACTTTGGTGACCACAAATGGTCCCTCCCAATTTGGTTCAAATTTTCTCACCGGATGCATCACATCAGCTCTCTTGAGCACCAGATCCCCTTGCTGAAACTTCTTGGTCTTTACCTTCGGATCATATGCAGCCTTCACACGAGCCTTGTAGGCCAGAGCTCACCGGTGCGCATCTTCACGTACCTCATTAATCAGATCTAAACTGTCAGCCCTCAGTTCTCTATTCAGGTCCTCATCATAAGACAGGATTCTGTATATTGGAATCTTTATCTCCATTAACATAACGGCCTCAGCACCGTACACCAAACAGAAAAGGGGACTGCCCCGTAGCTGTTTTTTGTCCGGTTCGATACGCCCATAACACCGAGCTCAGCTCCTCCACCCATTGAGATCTCTCTTTCTCTAGTCTTGCCTTTATGCCATTCACTATGGTCCTATTGGTGACCTTAACTTGCCTGCAAGTCTCTGGGTGAGCCACAGCAGCGAACTTCTGTTTGATCCCTCTAGCTTTGCACCAAGCCTAAGTTCTTTTTCCAAAGAATTGTGTCCCATTATCGGAGACCAACACTCTGGGCAGGCCATACCTGCAGCAAATGTTCTTCCATATGAACTTTATGATATTCTCTTCTGTCACTAAAGACAAGGGCTCAGCTTCCACCCACTTGCTAAAGTAGTCTACTGCTACAATAATGTGGCATTTCTTCCCTGCTGCCATGGGAAGCTTACCGACGAGGTCTATACCCCATTTATCAAATGGACATTCTGCATACTGAGCTCCCAACTCCTCCGCTGGCCTATGGATCAATGGGCCGTGCCTCTGGCATCTGTCACATCTTTTTACAAAAACCTCAGCATCCTTCTTCAAAGAGGGCCAATAATATCCAGCTCTCAGCACTCGCCGGATCAGGTCTCTAAACCCCGTATGACATCCCGCTATTCCCTGATGTGCTTCCTTAATTATCCGCAGACCTTCTGCCTCCATTACACATCTCAGTAAAGGTTGTGAATAAGCCTTCTTAAATAAGTGTTCTCCCACCCAACAATATTTGGTGTAAATTTTCTTTTTCTCTCTTCTTTCGCCTTCTAGCACTTCCCCCGTTCTTAGGAAATGTAAAATAGGCGTCCTCCAATCACTTCTCTCTTCTATTTCATGCACACTCTCTTCCGTGCAACTGTTTGTCATTTTTAACAATGTTACTTTTTCAGGTACCAACACATTCAGCGAGCTGGCCAACCTTGCGAGTCGATCTGTCTGTGTGTTGAGGTCTCGAGGTATCTGCTTCACCTTTAGATCCTGAAACTGCTTACTCAGGTCTCTGATTTGCTCCACATACCTAATCATCCTTTCTTCCTTTATCTCATAATTTCCTGAGACCTGTTGGGCCACTAACTGGAATCGGAGTGAATGACAACCCTCTGAGCTCCTAACTCAGCTACCATCTCCAGGCCTCTGATAAACGCTTCATATTCAGCTTCGTTGTTGGAGACTCTAAACTCAAACTTCATTGCAAAGCTAAGTTCATCCTGATCTGGCGTTACTATGACAATTCCAGCACCACAACCTTCAATTGTCACCGATCCATCTACAAAGACTTTCCATTCTGGCCACTGTGCGGGCTGAGTAGTTTCCTGGATAAAATCTGCCAGGGCTTGCACTTTAACGGCCGTACGTGGTTCAAACTCCACCTCATACTCCCCTAGCTCAACACTCTATTTCACCATCCTTCCGGAGAGATCTGGTTTGCTCAATATCTGCTTGAAGGGGAAATTAGTTCTTACGACCACCTTGTGAGCTAGGAAGTACAATCTCAACCTCCTTGCTGCTGTCATCACAGCTAAAGCAGCTCTCTCCACTTCTGAATATCTGTATTTAGCTCCTTGCAAAGCTTTACTGATGTAATAAATGGGTCTTTGTATGGCACCCTCCTCCTTTATGAGGATGGCACTCAGGGAATGATCTCCAACAGATATGTATAGGTACAGGGTTTCTCCTGGGGTAGGTTTGGTCAATACGGGCAAACTTGCTAAATGAGCCTTCAACCCTTCTGATGTGGTAAAAAAAGACCAGGTCTCTCCCTCAGAGACCTGATTCGCGTAATGACAAAAGTAGGTGAGCAAATTACCATAAGTCCCTATTATTTCGATTATTTAAAGAGCTCATTCCGGAAGAGACCTCAGCAGTTATATGATGAGAGATACCTGATAACAGAAGATACTTCAAAGACGAGTGATGTGGCACAAAATTATCAGGTCTCGGTTAGAGACCTGACAAAGAGATCACACCTAAAATATAGGGGAATATAAATGCAACCGGCCTCAGTTAGAGACCTGAGAAAGAAACATCTTAGTACACTTGTCTAGAGACCTGACTAGCATCAGGTAGCGTGAGAGACCTGATCAGAGACCTGGACCTGAGACCTGATCAGGTCTCCCGTGTCTTTTCCTGTCAGCCTGACACCACATACAATCACATCCCGCCATGTGGCATTGGAGTAAGTACTGACAGCTGGAGATATAGCTTATTCTCCAAGCTATTCATTTCTCCTATAAATAACCAACCTCATTCACATTTACTCTCAGGTTCTTTCTACACAACATTCTCTACACAAACACTCACGTACTCTATTATCTGATAAAAAGAGTAAATCTGACTTAAGCTTCGGAGGGTGTTCGCCAGAACCCACCCCCGACGTTCATTCTTTTGCTGGCGAACATATATAAACATGGCACAGGAGCATAGCAGTTCATCTCTCGGTGACTCCTGGCCTCCGATTCACAGCGAGCAAGCAGCGACTTCCTCTTTTCCTTGTGTGGAGAATGTTCTTGATGGAGTTAGGTTGATTTTGACTTCATTATCTGGCGCCGTCTGTGGGAAACGATGGCTAACGAGCGAGTTTCCCCATTTTTCACCTGCTTGTGCAACTCCTGTTCGAATAATTACCAGATCTGAGATGGAAAACAAAGAAAAACGGTGCAGAAGTCCAGATCTGGGATTCTCTTCCATTCGCTTGCTACACAGACCCGTCGAAGCTAGTTACTACCACCGCACCGCGATGATGCAACCAGCCGTCGTTGCTGCACCGTTAGCAATTGGTTTGGAGGCTCCAACTCGTAGTGATGGAGAAAAATAGGGCAAAGCTTGGAGACACCGTGTGCTGCCCGGAATCGAAGTTATTACAGCCGCTGCCGCTGTGAACCACTGTTGTCGCCACAGCTTTTTCACCATCAATCGCTTCAGTTTGCAGCTATCCTAATTCTCCATAAACTCGCGCACCAGGTGTTTGTGGAAAGACCAGTAAGATCTTTGGCTATTTTAGAAAAACCAGGAACAACGTTTTTAGATTTTAACGGCAGCCCCGACTTCGGCAACAGAGCTTCACCGTCGATTTATCGTCAATGGAGAGATTCGTCGCAGTAGTTTTTGACCCCTATCTTAATCCAGTCATCGATCCAGCACTGCAGGCCCTTGTGCAAGTTCACGTAACCGAGTTGGTACACTAATTTTGTCGATTTGAATCACGTGACATTCTTATCTACCTACTGTTTTTCTGTGCTAATAATTGATATGGCTGATGTTGGTTGATATTTAGTTCGGATTATCTATGAATTTTGCATAATCCCCACTGAACACTAACTGTTGGTGAAAATGCCCCATAAAATTCTGACTATTCTTCACAAAATCTGGATGCAAAAAGTTCTGCTTGAGCATGGTTGTTAAGGAATTTTTGCTGTCCAGATATGAATGTTCCTGGTACATATATTTTTAATTGAAGTATTAATGTGTGAAGTATTGGATTTAAATATTGTTGATTATGAACAATAGAGAACTTAGTTTTAACGAGGAAGCCTCGAACTCAGAGGATAATTGTGTGCACACTCAATTATTAGTAAATGATGTGGATGGGAGAAATATGCCCTGCTCTCGGTTTTCCTATCCTGCTGCTGTAGGTTGTTCAATTTTAAGGGAATATATTACGTATGTCTAGATGCCGTTAAAGTTTGAGTGCTTTGGTTGCTAAAAATGTGTAATAACTTTATTACATTGTAATTGTCACGTTGTGTTAACATTTGCTGATAGATTAACGCTGCCGAAAGAAAGTGCAGGAGACGCAACATAGAAGTGTGTTCGTATAGTTGCTTTTTTCTCAAAGTAGAAGTAGGGCTAGATTCTTTGAGCAGTCTTATATTTTGTAACTGCCTGTTTCTTTGAGCAGTCTTATATTTTCTTGATTACTGCATTATCACTCCGTTGCTGGAAGAAGTTGTTTACAGAGGTTTTCTTGTAAGAAGACCAGTAGTTGCAATCAATTCTACTACTCTAAGTGCATCTCACTTCTCCGGTAAGAAATTCTTGCAACTCTTCATCGTTGGATTTGTACTTGGATGCTTGTATTGTTGGACGGGAAACTTGAGTATATCCATATGCATACATTCACTTTACAACGCCCTCATCCTGTACTTGATATTTATATCGTAAATAATGGTTCAGAGCTCTATCCATTTCGTGTTTCCCTTGATGACATGATCTGTTAGAGCATGAATTTTAATTATGGCTCGTTATGTTTCCACTTATATATAGGGAATATTCCTTCTCATGAGGCATGATATTTCGTCCTATCATTATATCAGTAATTGGTTGTGGGGACTGATCAAACTAGTTCAAAGCTTCTAGTAGTTTATGCATTATGTTATTGTGCAATAAGTATATATATATTCACCTTGGCTCCAGCTATGAAGTATGAACTATCTAGGAGCAGAATACAATGCAAAAATGTCATTGTTGGTGCATCTCACTTTTCCTAATCAGTTCTGGTGCTCGGTTGGATTTTATGCTATTGCTCCTCCGTCTTTGGAGGAACCGGAAACCTTGGAACCTTCTCTGTGTAAAAGTAGAATTGCCTCCAACTATGACAAGTTGGAGAGGGAGGTATATGCTTGACTTATATTCTCTGACCTAGTTTCATGTGATTTCAGTTATCATGTTACACGTTTATACCTCTGGAGTATGTTAATGGATTAAAAGAAATCATGACTACTGGCGAGTTGGTTAGTAGGACTTTTTGGCATTGTTCTGAATATGACTATCATCAGCGAGCTTGACAATAGATTTGGGAATCTGGTCCCATTGATTTATATTCTGCTCTAAAAAAAATAAAAAAAAGGAGAGAAACTTACTTGTTTGTGTGGTATTGTTGGAACTTTGACTAGTATAGTGAAATGTTCATGAAGGAGCTTTCATAATTTATTCAGTAGTAATTTTGTGATTGATTGTCTGAGTATGTCCTTACTTTGGTTCAAGTTAGGATAGGCGAAATAGTCAGTTGACTATTTGAGGAATAATATGTCTGGATACACTTTTAGTATTTGGTAATTTGCGGTAATTGCACTTGCTATATGCACTATTATGGAATTCTTGAATCCTATGATGAGGAATAATACGAGCAGATCTAAAATCACTAGCTTACTTAATGTCTTTAGAATAAAATGTGTTGTTTATGCTCTTGTGTATTTGGTGTGCCAAGAATGGTTCCAAATATTTGGCGAAACATATGGAGGAACTAAAAATGATAGTTCCTTGGAGAAATCTAACACATTTTGCAGATAGCAGCAATCAGAAGTAAATTCTGAAAATAAGTATCAAGGTCGAATCCAGGGGTTACGAAGAGATCCTGAGGTCTACACATACCTGCCAGTAAAACCTCGGCAACCTCGAGTGTAATAGCCTGACACGTGATGGGTTCTCACTACAACAACTTGAGCTCTAGCCCTCACATCTATTGCATGACAAGCTCAAGCTCCTACGAAGTGGATGTAAAACCAACCTTACTTTGAGTGACAATTGAGGAATGAAGTCAATCGGAGTAAAGGAGAGTAAGATGTCCATCTATACTTTTGTACAATAAATTCAAGATGATTGATTTTTATAGAGGACTTGAATGATGAATTTTGTTACCTACTTCATTGATTTAGCAGATTTTAATTTTTAAATATGAACGAGGCCATTAAAAGCATGTGTGCAGGAGAGAGCACGAAACGTGATCACTCACATCAAAAATCAGGTCTCGTCAGAAGCATGTGAAAGAGCATGTTATGTGATTACTCACATTGAAAAGCCTCTTAGCTTGCATGAATAGCAACAAAGAGCATGACTATGTGATTACTCACATTGAAAAGCCTCTCAACTTGCACGAATCGCAAGAGAGAGCATGTTAAATAAATACTTGTGATGAAATACGAGCCCCTCGCCTCACGAAAGGATAGAATACGCAACTACTTCGTGAGGAGCCGTCAGCCTATAAGAATTGCAGCAGATGGCATGTTACATGATTACTCACTGTAAAGCAGCTCCCTCAAAGCACCTAAGAGAGTAGGAGACATGATTACTTCACGATATAAAAAATATTATTATCATCATACCTTGAGCCCCGAAGAGAGCTCTCGAGCGCATACTTGCTTAGGCTGTCATAACTAAATTGTGCGCTCTCCAGATTACTCTAGCCATAGCAAGGGCAGTATTTTCAAAAATTTGAGATTGATGTTGCTCTTTTAGCCCATGGGGGGGCTCATTGTTTCAGCAATCTGACTCTAAGTCATCAGCTATGCAGCATGACAAAGGTTGACGAATACATGTGAAATTAATTTTACTCCGAATGACAAGAGAGAGCTCCAGTCACTCAGAGTAGGGGGGAGTAGGGGTGTACCCTACACCCCTATGGGGTGTCCAAAATACCATGAAAATGATTTTTTTTGAAAAATGACCACTACCGAATTTAGAATCCAGATAAAAAATGTATAAAATAAAATGCACAGCGCGTGTAGATACAGATAGATACCTTGCTGCTAAAGATGAACTTCATGAGAACTCAGCAGAAGCTTGATTCCTCAACCTGAGATATTAACTACAACAAGAGGTAAGTTCTGAATATGGATTAAGGTTACGAAGAGACCTGAATCCAAAACTTACGTCAACATGAGCTGAGGTAAAAATTAAACAAAGCAAAATCCAATGAGAGCTGAATTTGAAATTTAGATTAAAGTTCTAAAGCAACTTGAATCCAGAATTTGAAAGATGAGCCGCAGCAGTAGCTCAGCTAAATGTGGGATGAAATGAGAATTAACGAGAACTGAATGGTGAACGTGGAATAAGGTCAAGATAAGACCTGAATCCGAAATTCAAAGACGAGCTTAAGCATGAGTGAGCTAAATACTAAATGAAATAAAATTCAATGAGAACTGAAAATATGAGGGATAAGCTTTAGTAAGAGCTAACTCGAACGTGGCTAAATGAACTTCTACAAGAGCCAATGTTCATCGTTCGAGATATAAGGTCCTGGGAGTCCTGAATTGAAAAATTTGAAAGATGAATTTCGTGAAGATAAGTCCAGGGAATGAATGACATATTGCTCATAAAGAATGAAACTCAAAAGTAATTACCCTCATATTAACCATTACACTAGCTGAAATCTAGTGAGCTTTATTATGAGTTGAGAATTAAATGAAAAGGATTAAGTGAGAGCTGAATTGTGGATCTGAGAATAAAGTCGAGAATTAAGAGACATATATTTAGAATTTAAGAGATAATTTTCAGCATGAGTGGAGCTTAAAGTTGAACGAAAGTTTGACGAGAGCTGAATTCTGGATTTTGGATTAAGGTCAAATGAGATCTGACTCCAGAATTCGAAAGAAGATCTTCATCATTAGCTTAGTAAAAGGTTGACGTATTAGGTGTAGTGTGAGCCAAACTCCGAAGCTGAAAAATGGTCAAGAAGAGACCTGAATTTAGAAATTGAAATGAAGTTTTATCATGAGTTAAACTTTGAGAGAACTTGGCAAGAGCCCGAGTTCTTAGCCCATAGAAAAAGCTCCAGCGTGAGCTGAACTTTGAATGAACTAGGTAGGAGCTGAGCTCTCAACCTAAGAAGTTATCTCCCGCGTGAGCTATACTCCGCTTGTTTTTGTCAAGCTTTAGCGTGAGCTGAACTTTGAATGAGCTAAGGAGGAACTGAGCTGTTAGCCTAAGAAGTTAGCTCCAACAAGAGTTGAACAAACATTGAAATCAAGTGTCAGCAAGAGTTGAGTTTTGAGAGAACTCGGCACGATCCTAAGTTCTCGGAGGTATGTTTCAGCATGAGCTGAATTCTAAGCATTGAAGTAAACTGTTAGCAAGAGCTAAACTTTGGAAGAAATCGGCGAGAGTCTGAGTTCTCAGTCTAAAAAAGGAGCTGAACTTTGGATATTGAGGATCAATAAGTTGAACATGGGATGAACTCAAACTTGAGTTCTATGCCTAAGAGATAAGATTTAGTAAAAATTGATGATAAAATAAATCCCTACAAGATAAGGAATGACCGCATACCGAGCCATTAGCCTGAGCTGCCACATAAGTTAACACGAGCATCGACTTGGCCTAAGCCAATAAAAGTGGGTCTAATCGTGATGGAGTACCATGAAATTCAGAAACAAGCCTCATAAAAGGCTGATCCGTGAAAGTGAAGATTAGGTATTAGCGAGAGCTGGAATTTATAAATAGCTTGAGTTAAATTCCGATGAACTAAAGTTCAGCGAGAAGTCAGACTTGGAGTCTAAGTTGAGGTCACGAGGAGACCTATATCTAGAATTTATGAGATAAGTGTCAGCATAAGTTGAGGTGAATTTAGATTAAAGTCAGCAAGAGACTTGAATCCAGAATTTATAAAATGAACCTCAACCTGAGCAGAGGTAGAAATTAAATAAAGTAATATTCAATGAGAGCTGAATTCTGAATTTGGATTAAGGTCAGAAAGGGACCTAAATCCAGTATTTGTAAAATGAACCTCGGCGTGAGCTGAGGTAGAAATTGAATGAAGTAATATTCAGCGTGAACTAAATTATTTTGATGAAGTAATATTCAATGAGAGCTGTATTCTGAATTTGGATTAAGGTCAGAAAGAGACCTGAATCCAAAATTTGTAAAATGAACCTCAGCGTGAGCTAAGGTAGAAATTGAATGAAGTAATATTCAGCGTGAACTAAATTATTTTGATGAAGTAATATTCAATGAGAGCTGAATTCTGAATTTGGATTAAGGTCATAAAAAGAGACCTGAATCCAGAATTTGTAAAATGAACCTCAACGTGAGCTGAGGTAGAAATTGAATGAAGTAATATTCAGCGTGAACAAAATTATTTTGATGAAATAATATTTAGTGAAGGTTGAATTCTAAATTTGGATTAGGATCACGAAGAGACCTAAATCCAGAATTTGAAGGATAAGGTTCAATAAAAACAAAATTTTGGAATTAAGGAATAGTTTTCAGCATGTTGTCGAACATGCTGAGTGAAGTAGGCTTAAGCATGTAATTTGAGAGATGAACTTTAAGGTAAGTTGAGGAAAGTAAGCTTAAGTATGCGCTTGGTGAAATGGATTTGAACATAAGCCGAATGATACGAGTCTTAGAAATCAGGGCTCAGAGTTTGTAAAGTTTGTTCAAGTAAGATCTGAGCTAAAGAATAAATGAAGTATGATTCCACAAATTAGAAATAACTACTCCGGCTTTCTTCTTGATAAAGAATCAGTCGGAGTAGGGGGGAGTAGTTGATGTGGTAAAAAAAGACCAGGTCTCTCCCTCAGAGACCTGATTCGCGTAATGACAAAAGTAGGTGAGCAAATTACCATAAGTCCCTATTATTTTGATTATCCAAGAGCTCATTCCGGAAGAGACCTCAGCAGCTATATGATGAGAGATACCTGATAACAGAAGATACTTCAAAGACGAGTGATGTGGCACAAAATTATCAGGTCTCGGTTAGAGACCTGACAAAGAGATCACACCTAAAATGTAGGGGAATATAAATGCAACCGACCTCAGTTAGAGACCTGAGAAAGAAACATCTTAGTACACTTGTCTAGAGACCTGACTAGCATCAGGTAGCGTGAGAGACCTGATCAGAGACCTGGACCTGAGACCTGGAACCTGAGACCTGATTAGGTCTCCTGTGTCTTTTCCTGTCAGCCTGACACCACATACAATCACATCCCGCCATGTGGCATTAGAGTAAGTACTGACAGCTTGAGATATAGCTTATTCTCCAAGCCATTCATTTCTCCTATAAATAACCAACCTCATTCACATTTACTCTCAGGTTCTTTCTACACAACATTCTCTACACAAACACTCACGTACTCTATTATCTGATAAAAAGAGTGAATCTGACTTAAGCTTCGGAGGGTGTTCGCCGGAACCCACCCCCGGTGTTCATTCTTTTGCTAGCGAACATATATCAACATGGCACATGAGCATAGCAGTTCATCTCTCGGTGACTCCTGGCCTCCGATTCACAGCGAACAAGCAGCGACTTCCTCTTTTTCTTGTGTGGAGAATGTTCTTGATGGAGTTAGGTTGATTTTGACTTCATTACCTTCAAATGCTTTCTGGCAGCTTTCGTTCCATTCAAATTTACTGGCCTTCCTCAACACTTTGAAGAACGGGTAGCTTCTCTCTGCCGAAGTAGATATGAACCGACTAAGCGCGGTGATTCTTCCATTCAGCCACTGCACCTCCCTCATATTGGTGGGAGCGGCCATTTCCATTATAGCTCGCACCTTATCTTGATTCACTTCAATTCCTCTAGGAGTCACCATATACCCCAAGAATTTTCCTGACCTAACCCCAAATGTACACTTCGCTGGGTTCAAGCGTAGGTCATACTTTCTTACAACTGTTAGGACCTCTTCCAGGTCTGTGGCATGATGTTCCGCTTTCACACTTTTTACTAAAATATCATCCACGTATACCTCCAGAATCTTCCCTATCTGATCCTCAAATATCGTATCCATCATCCCCTGATAAGTAGCTCCAGCATTCTTTAGGCCAAAAGGCATTCTCACATATGCAAACGTGCCACATATAGTTACGAAGGCTGTTTTGATTACATCTTTAGGGGCCAACTGTATCTGGTGATACCACTGGTAAGCATCAAGCATAGACAGCAACTCACATCCTGACGTTGAATCAACCAACTGATCGATACAGGGCAGTGGATAGTGGTCCTTCGGACATGCCTTATTCAGGTCTCTGAAATGTATACACATTCGCCAGCTACCATTGCTTTTAGCCACCATTACTGCATTTGACAACCACTCAGAGTACTGAATTTTAACGATATGACCGGCATCTAACAGCCGTCTGATCTCTTCTCTGATTACCTTTTCTTTCTCCAGCCCGAAGGACCTCTTTTTCTGCCTTACTGGTTTCTTTCCGGGGTCTACATTCAGATAATGTAGAGCTACAGCTGGGTCTACCCCTTTCATGTCCTCTGGACTGAATGCAAACAGATCTGCATTTTTCCATAAGCATCGGACTATTGCCTCTCTTTGCTCTTCAGTCATCTACTTTCCCATCCTCGTGGTAAAACCTATTTTTCCAGGAAACAGTTCTATCATCATCAAGTCTTCTTCTACTGGCTGCATTTTCGGCTTCAGGTCTTCATCCATGTCTTTCACCTTTGCACTCTTGTCCTGCACTGGACGCTCTACCACTGGAGCTCCCTTCGCATTTTGCTTGGCATGCTTTATAGATTTTACATAGGATTCTTTCGATACTTCCTGGTCACCTGAGACCTCACCTACCAGCCCTTCTCTAAGAGCTGGGAATTTCATTTTCATGTGGTAGGTGGAGATCTGGGAATTTCACCTGAGAGCTGGGAATTTCACCTGGAAGTCATTCAGAGCAGGTCTTCCTAATATTACATTATATGCTGACGGCGTATCCACTACTAGAAATTTCACCATACGAGTATTTGAGGTCTCGCCGCTACCAAGTGTTACCTGAAGGGTCACCTTTCCCTTAGGCCGTATCTCTCCTCCAGCGAAACCGTATAAAGCCGTGTTTACTGGCTCTAAGTCAGCATTAATCTTCATCTTCTGAAAGCAATCCCAGAAGAGCACATTCACTGCGCTTCGGGTGTCCACAAAGATCCGTGCCACTCTCCAATTAGCAATGTCAGCACTAACTACCAGCGCATCATTATGAGGTGCTGCGCTCACCAAGTCTCTGGGACCAAAACTCACACATACATCTGGGTTTATTCTTTCTCCAGGAAATGAATCTACCACATCAATTTCAATGCCTATTGTCTCTGCTAACTCCTGAACCTCCTTGCTCACCTGGGCCTTTGCAGCCCTGACGTGAGCTTTACGCGCTCGACCTGAATCCCCATTAGTATTACCTCTTATTATCATGTTAATGTTTCCCCTTTTCGGGAGAGGGTCCTCTCGTCGCGGAGGTGTTCTTTCCCTCTGATCAGACCACTTCTGCTCCGGCTCCTTTCTCTTGTAGCCCTTTTCCCTTTCCTTTTTAACAAATTGAAGCAAGGTATCATCCTTCTTCAACAATCGCTCAATAGCATCCTTCAGGTGCCTACAAGAGTTGGTGTCATGACCATAGTCGTTATAATACTTGCAAAACAGCTCAGATCTCGGATTGTGCGGAGCTTCCTTATGTGTACTGGGGTATTTGAAGTGAGGAGATTTGGCAGCTGCTTTCATAACCTCAACTAGAGATGCATTAAGAGGTGTATATTGGTCAAACCTTTCAGGAGCTTTCCTAAGCCTTTGTCCCCCTCTATCTTTCTTAGCTCTTGCTGATGAGGATGACCTTCTTTCTGAGGTCTCCTGCTTGGGTCTGAGAGATTCCTCTTTAGCTTTCCTAGCTTCCTGAGCCTTCTCCAGATTAACGTACTTATCTGCTCTGTGCAGCAGTTCCTCAAAATACAATGGAGGTTTCTTGTTCAATGAGTCAAAGAACAATCCTGGAGATAGACCCTGTATCAATGCTTGCACCTTCACGTCGTCAGAGGCCAGGGGTACTTGTAACGCTTCAGCGTTGAAACGTCCAACATATTGATGCAAACTCTCTGAAGGTTTTTGCCTCAATGCCATGAGTGAGGAGGAGGTCTTTACATGCCTTCGGGCACTGGCAAATTGATGCAAGAACATGGACTTGATTTCGGTAAACGAGCCTATGCTGTTAGGAGGCAGCTGAGAAAACCATTGCTGGGCTATCTTCGACAGGGTTGTGAGAAAAACCCTGCATTTCACGCCCTCCGTATATTGATGGAGCATCGCTCCATTTTCAAATCTCATCACGTGCTCGTACGGATCTGTAGAGCCATCATATTCTAACGTCAATGTCTTGAAGTTTGGAGGTAACTGATCCTCCCTAATATCCTTCGAGAAACGAGACTGGCTATTGTCACCAGTTCTGATAGGCTTCTTAGGGGATTTCTTGGGCGAAGAGGCTTTCTTCTGAAGGTCTTTTAATTGCTGTTTGAGGGCTGCGATTTCAATGGCAGCTCCCTCATCTTGAGGTCGCGTGATTTGTGCATCATCTTTTGCAAATTTCATTGCAATAATAAGTAATCATAACTTCATTAGTGAATAAATCATTTTAGGAACGTAATCAATATCTGATTTCTCCGTTCAAATACTAACCATTTTCTGATTTAGTTTGAGGGCTCTCATACCCATCACTTTCATATTGACCTTCCTCCCCAGGTCCTCCCTGTCAAGGAAAAAAGAGGATATTCAGATCATGAACGTTTACTTTTTCATTAATGCGATTTAAACCATTTCATTGGTATCTCATCACTGCCAAGATCTCGTGAGGTTCATTTGGACACCACTTGTTTCACCATGGCACTAAGCTGATCCATGGATACAGCATAAGTGACATTCTGCTGCACGGGCATTTGAGGTTCATCTCTCGTAATTTCTGAGCCTTTACGGCCTCCTCCCTCCTTCTGAGGGCTGGTCGATTTGGAAGCCCCTTCCTTCTGAGGCGTAGTTATCTTCGGTGGGGCCTCTTTCAGCTCATTTTGGTTTTCCTCCTCAGTACGCTCTTCTGAGAAGCTATCATCACGCACCACTCCTTCAGGTGGAAATTCTCGGTTTCTGACCGATATATTCTCCATGCTCAGATCTGTATTTCAAAATTTTTAGCTGTCAGTCACAGGACAGCACTGAGACAACCATCAGGTCTCAAAAAAACCATTATCAGGTCTATGCTACCCTTCTCCAGGGACCATTATCAGGTCTCGAGGGGGCGTTCCAAGGAATTCAAGGGATATCTTGCATCATACCCCCCTTTCCCGTATACACTCATACCCAAGCTTCGATGGGTTTGTGTGAGACTTACTCTGAAGTCTTCACGTTTCTACCCATTCTGGCCCTCCACGCCGTGAGGATTTGTGGGATTTACTTCTCGGTATTATATATTTTTGAATCATTCTTCCACATAACAGAAAACTCTACTTGTCTTTTACCCCATTAGCGGCTTTAGACTATAATATGAAACGAGGATTTTCACGAAAACACAGAAAATAAACAAGTTCAGGACATTACAGCAAGGTTCCTAAGAAGGTTTAAAATACGGCGATTCTTAAACCACTCAACTCATTTATTTTTAAAAATGACAAAAGCTTCTATAAATAAAAACAAAAATCGCTAGAAATACTCAGACCCATCTTTTCGGTACTTCTCTTTCCAAGTTTAAACTCAAACTCAACATCGTTGAGAGGACACATGAAAAGAGTTTTAGAACAAAATTTCGAAACAAAATTTCGTTCCCACATACGGCGCCAGATGATGCGTCCAAAAGCACACATCATGAAAAGGCCAGAACACATAGACAGATGAAGAAGGACTTTTACCTGTTCAACAGCTCTCCTTCGTTCCAAACGGTCGGAATTGTCTTCCCCGGAGAAATCTCGGCGTAACTCTGCAAGAAATGGAGGGCCGGGGGTTTTCCCGGCGAACCACCTCCGAAGATTAAGTCAGTGTTCTGAGCTCTTTTTGAGAAAATAAATGTAACAGGAGAAATAGGTCTGAAGAATTGTGTGTTTGTGTGTGTTAGATTTTTCAATATATACTCGTGTTTTCTTTTGAATGAAGTTGTATGCTATCAACTCCTTTTTCCTTTTACTTAACATGTTCTACTGTTCTATTGGCTATAGTGTGACTGTACTTTCTGACAGTACCGCATAGGCATTAATTAAAGTGCTGCGAGTTCGTCAGGTATTCGCCCGATAGAGAGCCCTGAGCGAGGGACCTTCAACAGATATCTGACTAGATTTGAATGAGGGACCTCCCAACAGGTCTCTAGGCTGAAATCCTTGGGATAGATCTCAGCCCCCTTTACTTGATCAGTTCCTGAATATAGCATCAGAAGGAGGTTATGTATGATACTCAGGTCTCCATGAGACCTGGATATTTTTGTCACTATCACCTGTGTTGACTAAACCTACTCCAGGGGAAACCTTATACCTATACATATCTATTGGAGATCACTCCCTGAGTGCAGTCCTCATAAAGGAGGAGGGCTCCGTACAGAAGCCCATTTATTACATCAGTAAAGCCCTGCAGGGAGCTGAATACAGATACTCAGAGGTGGAGAGAGCTGCTCTAGCTGTGATGACAGTAGCAAGGAGGTTGAGATTGTACTTTCTAGCTCACAAGGTGGTGGTAAGAACTAATTTCCCCTTCAAGCAGATATTGAGCAAACCAGATCTCTCTGGAAGAATGGTGAAATGGAGTGTTGAGCTAGGGGAGTATGAGGTGGAATTTGAACCACGCACTGCTGTTAAAGCGCAAGCCCTGGCAGATTTTATCCAGGAAACTACTCAGCCCACACGGTGGCCGGAATGGAAAGTCTTTGTAGATGGATCGGTGACAATTGAAGGTTGTGGTACTAGAATTGTCATAGTAACGCCTGATCAAGGTGAACTTAGTTTTGCAATGAAGTTTGAGTTTAAAGTCTCCAACAATGAAGCTGAATACGAAGCGTTTGTTAGAGGCCTGGAGATGGTAGCTGAGTTGGGAGCTCAGAGGGTGGTCATTCACTCTGATTCCCAGTTAGTAGTCCAACAGGTCTCAGGAAATTACGAGATCAAAGAAGAAAGGATGATCAGGTATGTGGAGCAGATCAGAGACCTGAGTAAGCAGTTTCAACATCTAGAGGTGAAGCAGATACCTCGAGACCTCAACACACAGGCAGATCGCCTCGCAAGGTTGGCCAGCTCTCTGAATGTGCTGATACCTGAAAAAGTAACGTTGTTAAAAATGGCAAACAGTCGCATAGAAGAGAGTGTTCATGAAATAGAAGAGAGAAGCGATTGGAGAATGCCTATTCTACATTTCTTAAGAACGGGGGAAGTGCTAGAAGGCGAGAGAAGAGAGAAAAAGAAAATCTACACCAAATACTGTTTGGTGGGAGGACACTTATTCAGGAGGGCTTATTCACAACCTTTACTGAGGTGTGTAATAGAGGCAGAAGGTCTGCGGGTAATTAAGGAAGCACACCAAGGAATAGCAGGGTGTCATACAGGGTTTATAGACCTGATCCGGTGAGTGCTGAGAGCTGGCTATTATTGGCCCTCCTTGAAGAAGGATGCTGAGGTTTTTGTAAAAAAGTGTGCCAGGTGCCAGAAGCACGGCCCGTTGATTCACAGGCCTGCTGAAGAGCTGGGAGTTCAGTATGCAGAATGTCCATTTGATAAATGGGTATAGATCTAGTTGGCAAACTCCCTATGGCAGCAGGGAAGAAATGCCACATCATTGTAGCAGTGGACTATTTTAGTAAGTGGGTGGAGGCTGAGCCTTTATCTTCAGTAACAGAGGAAAACATCATAAAGTTCATATGGAAGAACATTTGCTGCAGGTATGGCCTGCCCAGAGTGCTGGTCTCTGATAACGGGACTCAATTTTTTTGAAAAAGAACTCAGGCTTGGTGCAAAGCTAGAGGAATCGAGCAGAGGTTTGCTGCTGTTGCTCACCCAGAGACGTGTGGGCAAGTTGAAGTCACCAATCGAACCATAGTGAATGGCATAAAGGCAAGGCTAGAAAAAGAGAGATCTCAATGGTGGAAGAGCTGAGCTCAGTGTTATGGGCGTATAGAACTGGACAAAAAATAGCTACAGGGTAGTCCCCTTTCTGTTTGGTGTACAGTGCTGACGCCGTTATGCCGATGGAGATAAAGATTCCAACACACAGAATCCTGTCCTACGATGAGGACCTGAACAGAGAACTGAGGGCTGACAACTTGGATCTGATTGATGAGGTACGTGAAGATGCGCATCAGCGAGCTTTGGCCTACAAGGCCCGCGTGAAGGCTGCATATGATGTGAGGGTAAAAACCAGAAAGTTTCAAGAGGGAAACCTGGTGCTCAAGAGAGCTGATGTGATGCACCCGGTTAGAAAGTTTGAACCAAATTGGGAAGGACCATTTATGGTAACCAAAGTGCTTCCTAGCGGAGCATATGAGCTCACTAGCCATGAAGGATACGTGGAACTGAGGTCATGGAATGTTAGCAACTTGAAGAAGTACTATGTCTAGGAGAACTTGCTTATGGAGAACTTTTGCTTTTGAAACGGGAGGAGACCTACGTGCCAGGTCTCATTCCCACCTTTTTTGATAGGATACTTGCTTAGCTAGACAAGTATTCCTGTAATGGCACGAAGAGAACTTGTCGTAAGTAAATAAAAGTTGAGAGGTTGTTTTCTTTAATTTGCGTCTGTATTTACGTATCGTTGCAACGCGATAAAGAAAGTTATGAAGTCATGATAAAACAGTAACTATGTTGCACAGTAGAATGAAGTGAAATGTTTACTCTAAATGGTTTTTAATAACGAGATGAAACCATCTAGAGTAGGGGGGAGTAGGGGTGTACCTTACACCCCTAGGGGGGACCCGCAATACCTCATGAAAATGCAAATGAAAATGCGAAACAAATGAAATGCATAGATAAAAAATAGCAAAAAAGACATAGTGGGTTAAGCTGATAAGCAAGAAGTGCAGCGGTAATGAAGCAAATGAAAGTACCGAAATTGTTCAACACCAAGAGTACAAAGGAAATTGTTTGGTACAAAAACAGGTAAAAATAGTGTTTGAAACATGAACTACATGATAACTAAGCCAGGAAGTTGGTGGCGTTGTCAGCAGGGTCAGCCTCAGCAGCGTTAGCAGGCTCATCTTCGGGAACATTCTCCAGCTGCTCATTCCCAATGCCTTGCGAGGTCCCACCAGTTGTAGGCACGTCTAAAGGAAAGAAGTAAAAAATGGATTAGTCAAGAAAATGAAGTGTTAAGGTAACAAACATAAAGATAAGTGCACGGAAGTTGTGCAGAGCGGGAGATACCTGATAACTTGGCAGTCGGGAAGAAGTCTTTTGGAAAGAAGTCATAGATGGGCTCAGGTGGGTCAGAGAAGACCGCCTGCAAGTCACAAGGCGCGGTGAGAGCCTCAAACGCTTTCCGCATAATAGGAAGCCACCAAGTTGTCCCTAAGGGAATGGAGGAATCACCCTTGAAGGAGGGAGGTGGAGGAAGGTACTTCACGATCTGGTCCACCTCTATGGGCTCGTTGAAACCCAAGCTGCGGGCCTTGGCTAATACTGTCATGCCGCACCTCTTTGCTAGAAGTGCAATGTCTTGCCGGATGGACAGTAGATACTCAGGAGAAGCTTGGAAAGACTCTAGAAGCCCTTGATGAAGGATCTGCAACGCCTGTTGGCCCAGGGAAGTGCGGAGGATGTAGTTGCGGCAATGATGAACTCCTTCAGTATAGCCTGACTGGTAGGAAAGGTTGGAGGCTTGGAGAAGATTTTTGGTCTCCTCAAGTTCCTTGCTAACTTGAAAAAGGTGATTGTTAAGCTCGGCATTGGCACTGCTAAGGGATGCATTCTCTTCCTTGAAAAAGGTGATTGTTAAGCTCGGCATTGGCACTGCTAAGGGATGCATTCTCTTCAGATAGAATAGACATTTCCTTATGAGACATGAGAAGCTTGTGATTCCTCCTTTTTAAGTCATCATTGGCTATAGAAAGCCTACTGCTGGTGTCCAAGATGTCACGATTCTGATGCTGTAGATCCTCATTCATTGTAGCCAACTCCTGCAGCTGTACTTGATTAGCCACCAGCGCTTCCCTGAGTTTTGCCATCACCTGCTCATGGGTAGCATCTTGAAATTGCAATAGTCGACCATGACTACTGATAGTGACAAAAATATCCGGGTCTCTAGGAAGACCTGAGTGCATAGTTTGAATGTCTGATCTGAACGTGTGACCTAAATATCCGACTTGAGCCCTCTGAACAGTAGCAATATGGTCTCTCATGGAGATCTACTTTAGAGAATAGTTGGTAGATCTCTCGTCAAGGCCTCGGCAGAGGTCTACATGGATAGCTCTAAATCGGAGCTCTCTCCCTGTTGAACACCTGACGGACATGGATACTTTAATTAATGAGAGTCCAGTACAGTCAGAAGGTACGATGCCGCTATGACCAATGGAAGGAGAGAACGTGTAAAGAAGAAGATAAAGGAGTCGGAAGCAATGCAACTTCACCTGCAAGAAAACTCACGAGTATATATATTGAAAAACACACAATACACAGATACAAGATTCTAAATTTTCACTCCCTGTTCCATTAGGCTTACTCAAAAACGAAACCCAGAACACTGACTTAACCTTCAAAGGTGGTTCGCCGGGAACCTTCCCGGCCCTCCTTCTTTTGCAGATTTACGCTTGGCTTCTTTTGGGAAAGACGATTCCGGACATTTCAAGCTAAGAAGAATTGCGGAGTAGGTGAGTACTGCTTTGGGGTCATTCCCTTGTTCTGGTTTACATGATGTGCTTTTTTAGCCACATCATCTGGCGCCGTCTGTGGGAACGGAATTTCGGTTTGGAATTTCGTTCCGAAGCTGTTTTTTATATGTCCTTTTTTTCGGTGAATCATGTCGAATGTCGAGTTTAAGCTTTAGAAGAAAAGCATCAGGAAACTGGATCTGAGCATTTTTGTCGATTAGTGCTTTCATTCTCAAAGGTTTTTGTTGTTTCTCTTAAAAAAGTGAGTTAAACGTCTTATTGCGAACTCCTTTACAAATTTAGGTGAAATCTCTTAAACTTGCTTATTTCTGGTATTTTTGCGAAGTGTTGCATTTAGTGGTATGATATGGAGCCGTTGGTAGAGTTGAAGTTGAGTAGAATTCCCTGTCGGGTGGAAGAGCGTTTGAAAATAAATAATTCTAAGAAGAAAAACTCGGAAATCTTCATGAACTGAGAAGCCGGAATCGGCAAAAGCGTAAAGACTTCGGAGTAAGTCTCATTCAGTCCCCACAGAGATGGGGATGAATGCAAAGGGAAAGGGGATATGGTGCATCATATTCCTTGAGTTCCCTGAAATTCTCCCTCCGAGACCTGATGATGGTCTTGTAAGAGGGGTGATGTAAACCTGATAATGGTCCTTGTGAGACCTGATAATGGTCCTAATGCTGTCTCTCGACTGATAAGTTGAAAATTTTGAAAATACAGATTCAGTCATGGAAGATACGTCGGTCCGAGACCGGGAATCCCCACCTGAAGCAGTGGTGCATGATGACAGCTCCTCAGAGGAACGTGCTGAGGAAGAGAATCAAAATGTGTTGAAGGAAGCTCCAACAAAGATAACTACGCCTCAGAAGGAGGGGGCCTCCAAGTCGACCAGTCCTCAGAAAGCAGAGGGTCATAAAGATTCAGAGGTTACGAGAGATGAACCTCAGATACCTACACAACAAGGTGTTACCTATGCGGTATCAATGGAACAGCTCAATGCTATGGTAAAGCAAGTTGTATCCAGAGCCTTAGCTCCGTTAGAAGGCCAAACTAAGAAGTCTGGTAACACATCAAAGGGCAAGGCCAAGAAGGTATGAATGGGTCTTGTGAGATCCCCATTGTAATGAGATATCAATAGAATGGGGGAACCCCGTGAATATAAGAATAAATGCTTGCAATCTAAATACCCGTGTTTCCCTTCACAGGTAGAACTCTTGGAGGAGATTCAATATGAAAGCGATGGGTACGAGAGCCCTCAAACTGAATCAGAAAATGTTCAGTGAATAAATAAAGAAAGTAGATATTTGTGACATTCCCGAAGTAACTTACTCACTAATGAAGTCGTGATTACTTATTTTTGCAATGAAATTTGCAGAAGACGAAGCACGTATTACAAGACCTCAAGACGAAGGAGCTGCTGCTGAAATTGCATCCCTCAAATAGCAGCTAAAAGACCTTCAGCGCAAGGTCCCCTCGCCTAAGAAATCTCCTAAGAAGCCTGTTAAAATTGGTAGTAACCAGTCTCCCTTCTCAAGGGACATTAGAGAAGATCAGTTACCTCCAAACTTCAAAACGTTGACGTTGGAATATGATGGCTCTACAGATCCATATGAGCATATAATGAGATTTGAGAATGGGGCGATGCTCCATCAATACATTTCGAATTTCTCAATATATAAATGGGTGACACGTGTGCAGTTTACTCGCGGAATTTCCGCCGGTAAATTTTTTTTTAATTTTTAATTTTTTAATTTTTTCTGCACCTGTTTCAATTTAAATGAAATATATACAACACCAAATAGCCAAATAATACTAAAGAAGTCCAATATTCATAAAACTGTGTCTTAAAATTTAATTTTATTAAGTTAACGAATTCACCAAATAAACAATATAACTGTTAAGTAGTTCTACAGAAAAAGTATATAGATCGAGATAAACTAAAAGCTACACATCTGCTGCTGGAGGTGGACGAGAAGAAAATTGACCCGATGTTATCATCCTCTCAAACATGGCCATCCGTTCCTCGAGGGCTTCACGTGCCGCTCGTTCTGCTTCACGTACCGCTCGTTCTACTTCTCGTTCCGCAGCTCGTTGTTCTTCCGCTTTCTGCATCGTCTCTTGATGTTGTGACAATTGTTCTTGTAAGGTGCTCAACTGGGTCCGAAACAGATCCTGCGAAAAATCAATACTCAAAAGGTAATGTCGATAGAAGAATAATATTCAACTTACTGCAAAGTTTCTACAACATGGCCACGGTCCATAAGAAATTCCCGCAACTGCAATACAACAGAAACAAGATAATCAGCTATGTCGTTCAGGAAACTCGATTGTAACCTATGAAAGGGGTAAATGAGCTTTGATGGCAACAACAGCATCATAAAATCAAAGTAATGCTATCAGATGCACTGTTGTTAAGTGCTAAAAAATAAGATGATTGGTGGGAAAGAATGAAGTTAGGTACGAATGGAATTATATTTCCTATTATTGTAATGTTGATGGGATGAAATCAGTTTACATGTTTATACAATAAATTGAATAATTTTTTTTAGTATAATCATATATCCCTTAATTAAGGAGGCTTGCAAGCATAAATGACGAAAAGGCATTCAATCATATCACAATCTATCTATCAGTCCAAGTAAAATTACATAAATAAAGTTTAGATTTTTGACATGGTAAACTAATGGACACGGAATTATTTCCTTCTCTTTTTTCCTTTATTTGCTTATGTTTAATGTTTTTCTGGGCAAATAATCAATAAAAGTTAGTGAAATTTCAAGGACAAAATGTTTCCCAACCCTATCTCAATTGCTGCAAAGATCAGTAAAAAAGTAACTTATTTCCACACATAAGCATGCAATATGATGATTAACAAAGTCATCAAACAAGTCAACAGAAAAAAGGTGGAAAAGAACAACCTTTGTGGTATCCGATTTTGATCTCTTCCGAGCAGTACAGATCACTACACGTCTCTAGGCCCAAACCACAAAAACTATATAGGCAATGGGTTTGCCCAAAATCAGAGATTGAAATATATACGAATAGACATTGGCTGGATTTAAATCACGATACGAACAAAATAGCAAATGACAATCTGCAATTAAAATTACAAAGCAATGAATGAAATAAAAAACTAAGGAAATGAAGGAACCAACTCTGATTTTTATTTTAATCATTTCAGCTTCAACAATGCATTCTCAAATACAATATTCCCTACTGTCAGAGAAAATAATCTTCCAAGTAGTTTTCTCTTACTCATCTAAATTCACCAAAAGAAAATACTACTATCGTTAAACAACAAATCCACAGTCATACACACATTTAATATTTCATTCCTTTCGCATTTCCTGGCATTAAAATATTTATAACCATCATAAACCAACATGGATCGACATATCACATATTCTTCTGAAACACAAATGTAAAAAAGAACTGCATTTTGATAGCACTCACTGATAGACACTCACACAGAGAAACATAATTCAATTTTTAAACCGGGAAAATAGAGCCGCCGAATTCGACAACCTACTTGATATCACTACCACAAGCATCATCAACCGCTGTAGCCGGAGCCGAATTCGTCAACTCCTGCTCCGCGGAATCCTCCATCTTCCGAGTCCTTCCGCTGGAACAAAACTAAATCCTCCATCATCAACTGCATTCAACTCACGATTACAAATAAGTAAATCTAATTTACAGAAAAGTAGCAACTGATTTTACCTGCGGCGAAGGAGGCGCTGCTGCGGTGAAGACGCCGGATTCCCGCGGCGGCACAACTAGGTAAGAGAGAGAGATAGATAGTCGAAGTTAGAGAGAGATAAAGAAGAAGAAAGAGAGAAGGTGAGATGGAGAGGGAAAGAGAACAGAGAGAGACGATTTACCGCGGTGGTGACGGCGGCGGAGCGACGGAGAGACGGCGACTGCGTGCGAGGGTTGAAAAAAAAAGAGGGAAAACACGGTGGTGGAGGGGAAACGAGAGAAAGAAAGCAGAAATGTGGGAGAAGGAGAGAGAGAGAGAGAGAAAGAGAGAGAGAGAGAAAGAGGGAGAGAGCGGCGGGGTGGGGAATTGGGGGAAACATTAGGGTTATGTGGAAATGAGAAAGAATGCAGATTTTTAACCCCTAAGAATACCGACGACTGATTACCGGTGGCTGATTCCGCCGCTGATTACCGGCGGATTTTCCGTCGGTGATTTAAAATTTGAATATTTAGTTATTTTATTTCCGAATCACCGGCGGAATATTCCCCCGGTAAATTACCGGCATAAATTCCGCCGGTATTTTATGCGTGAAATTTCCCGCCAAATTTCCGTCGGTGATCAGTCGGTGTTTCGCCAGATTTTTTTTAGCCGACCCGTCTTTTTATTGGCGGAATAACGCCGGTAATCACCGGCAGAATATTTTCCGCCGGTAATTCCGCCAGTATTTTCGCATTTTTTTGTAGTGATTGGCAAGGCAATGCTGGACCTAGGGCATCGATCAATGTTATGCCCTTGTCCATGTCTAAGGAGATGAATATCGGAGTAATAAAGGCCAAAAGAGTAGTAATCCAGCTAACAGACAGATCAGTAGTTTACCCAGAAGGCATTATGGAAGATGTTCTAATCAGAGTAGGGGATCTTATCTTCCTTGTCGATTTTTATGTCCTTGATATGGGAAATAAATAGATTAAGTCGGTGGATTATTGTTAGAAAGACTCTTTATAAGGACAACTAGGATCAACATTGACTACCATACAGGGAAGCTGACATGTGAATTCAATGGCGAGAAGGTGAAGTTTGATGTATTTAAGGGCATGAAGGGTCCCGGTGAGACTGAAGTCATGGGATTTGTTGAGTGTATTGAGCACACAGTAACTACTCAAGGGCTCCACATTGTTCTTGAGGATCAAATGGACGTAGTGATCCAAGAAAGTATATACGAAGGTGAAGAAGAGCCAAACAAGATCCAGGAATCAATCAACAAGCTCATGGCAGAGGTGGATCGATCCTATCCCTTCAAATTATCGAAACTACCAAGACTTAGCAAAGAAGACTGATGTAACCAGAAATGTACATCATATAAAATCAGAACAAGAAAACGAATAAACATCAACATGTACCTAGACCATACTCTTCTTCCTTTTGCAGTGGTCAGAATCGTCTCCCGCTGGAATGTTCTCACAAAACTCTGCAAGAAAAAGAGGGCCGCGGATGTTTCCCGGCGAACCACCTCTAAAGCTTAAGTTAATATTCTGGGTTTTTTCTCTGAGAGAGACAAATGTAACAGGAAACAAGTCTGAAAGTAGTGTGTTTGTGTATGTTGGGTTTTGTAATATATATACTCGTGTATTTTCTTGAGAGTGAAGTTGTATTGCTGCCATCTCTTTTACCTTTATCTTCGCACGCGTTATTATCCCATTGGCTAAAGCGCAACGTACCTTCTGACAGTACCGGACGAGCATTCATTAAAGTATCTTCGTTCGTCAGGTATACAACCAGGAAAGAGTCCTGAATAAGGGACCTCAAGGCAGATCTCTGGCAAGAGATCTTGCCGGGAGACCTCCGGGCAGGTCTCTGAAAAGAGATCTCCATGGGAGACCTCAACTCCGTCATTACGTCAGTTCTCTAATTGAGTATCCGTTACGACTATATAGCGTGTTCAGGTCCTTTGGAGACCTGGATATTTTTCGTCCCTATTATCTACTCCCCCTACTCTGAATTTCGGAAGGTCTTCCTTTAAGAAATACAGAGTAGTTTAACTTATATGACTATCAAATGTGAGATTTCTTTCAACAGTCCAACTTTCCTTCACGGAGGCCTGCCTATTTTAAAATTTTTAAACCAGGACTCGGCTTGCTATTATTTTATTGGATAAAAAAGGGGGGAAAACTCTGCAACTTCCCCTACTTTACTTCAACCGTCCTCCTCTCTCTTTTATATTGGGGTTTTCACCTCTGTCCTCTTTTACTTTCGCACTTTCTCCAATTTTTACTGCAATTCTCTCATGGCTTAAACTCCTTCCCTTTTCGAAGGTGACACCATCTCCGATCAACATGAATCTCGAACATCTGATACCCAGCCGCAACTTTCCTCACATGAAGATTCTCAGTCGGACACATCTGCTCATACCCAGGTTAAAAGGAAAAAACCTTTTGCTTGCCGCTCTCGACGAATAGCCATCAAGAACACCTCAAGTCCGGTGCCTCCTTCCGACCTTGAAGAAGTCATCAATTTAACCGAAGGTTCCTCCTCGTCCGGCCAGAAAGTTAGAGAGACAGATTCACCATTCTCTTCTGCTGGGACTTCTCCCTCTTTGAAGATTTCTGCTCCTCCCGTTATGGCTCCGAACGCTATAGCAGGTGAATCCTCCCTAACTCCTGTAGAATTAGCGTTAGTCAAGTCGTTGTTGAACTGTGATAAATTGTTTGATATTAGTATGCCGGAACCATATGATCGCCCTCATCTACTGGACTACCCCTCAGTAGCCTTTTGGTATAACCAAATAGAGGCAGGTTTAAGGTTTCCTCTCCCCGAATTCATGACTCAAGTTTGTGACTTGCATAATCTATGGCCCAACCAATTTCTTCCTTCTTTTGTCAAAATCCTATTGACCTTCTTTATCTTGCTTCGCGGAAATGGGGGCGTCCCAACCCCCTCCCTATTTCAAACTGTGTATGATGTGAAACCCACTGGCGCATTTTACTATGCTAGCGCTAGGCCCAAAGGTCCCGCCCAATACTTATGTGTACCCCGTACGGCGGGAAAAGACTGGAGGGATAAGTATTTTATTGTCACTCCCAAATAGGGTAATTGGCCTTTCACTTATCCCCCATGGCAAACACTTCGCCTGAAGCAACCCCGCCCTGCCGTTAAGGATATCTCTCCTATTGATCTCAAGGTGCTATCAAAGTTAACTCAAAGGGCTCGGTTTGTCCCATTTCCATTCAATTCCTTGCTATCCGACTCTAGCGTGCTTTCCTTCTATGGACTAGCACCTCGAGGGGACCATTCTTTTTCCATCGAGGGTGGGTTTCAACTGCTTTTTTATCTTTTTTCTTTTTTGTTTCTCGGGCTTTCCTAACATGTGTTTTATTCTTTGCATTCTGCTTTGTGCAGAAACAAGTTGGATTCAGGATGTAAAGCTTTCTGATGATAAAGACTTCGACTTTGCCATTCTACTGGAGGAGCAAGTTCGCCTAGAATCCCAGATTTATGATACCTCGCACCCCACCAATCAAATTCCCTCATCTGCTGCAGCATCCGCACAATCTCAGTCAGCTCCCCTTGTAGCTTCGGGGGCCATCATCAAGCCTACAGTCACTAAATCACTCAGTTTGGGTGCTCCTTCTTAGGTCCTTGGCAGGGACAAGGCTACTTCTGGTGGGATTTCTTCCTTGTCTCAAAAGGAAAAAACCAAGGCAGCCACCTCTACCAGCCTCAAGAGGCCCCTTTTTCCTCGACCTCTCATTGGCGCCACTAAGAAATCTAAGCATACTCCTCCTCCTAAGGGTGTTGATTCATCAGGTTATGCCTTCATAGGCCAAACCTCTAGCTCACTTCGCCAGTTACCTCCTTCTGAGTGTCTTTCCCTACTGCGGGCCATCCCTCTCTCAGAGGAGGAGTCTACAACTAGCCCTCCCTCTTTACTTCAACTTCAAGAGGAGAGTGCTCATGGCTTGGTGCAGGTATTGTCATCATTATGCTCTCGGTTTTAGAAAGTATTTATCCTAAGTATTGTCACATCTTTACTTCAAATATCTAATGTCCTTTTCTCTCTCCTTTGATGTTGTTACAGCTGATCAGTACTCATGGCCGACTATTGCAATTTCAAGATGCTGCTCAAGAGAAGGAGATAGGGAAACTGAGAGAAGCGCTAGTAGCTAGCCAAGTACAGTTGCAGGAGTTAACCAAGGTGAATGAGGACCTGCAACACCAAAACCAAGACATCCTGGATACCAACAACAGACTTTCCCTAGCCAATAACGATTTAAAGAGGAAAAATCACGAGCTACTCATGTCCCAAGAGAAGATGTCCGTTTTATCCGAAGAGAACGCATCCCTCAGTAATGTCAATGCCGAGCTCAGTCATCACTTATCTCAAGTTAGCAAAGAACTTGAGGGGACCAAGGACCTTCTTCACGCTGCCAACCTTTCCTATCAATCAGGTTATCCGAAGGGGTTCACTGTTGCCGCAAGTACATCCTTCGAACTTCTCTAGGCCAGAAAACACTGCAAATCCTCCACCAAGGCCTCTTGGAATCTTTCCAAGCTTCGCCTGAGTACCTACTGTCTATCCGCCAAGACATTGCCTCTCTAGCGAAGAGGTGTGGCATGACTGTGCTAGCCAAGGCTCGCAGCTTGGGTTTCAAGGAGCTCATAGAGGTAGATCCAATAGTGAAATGTCTTTCTCCACCTCCCTCATTCAAGGATGATCCCTCTGCTCCTCTAGGAATGGCTTGGTGGCTTCCTATCATGCAGAAGGCCTTTGAGGCTCTCACTGCACCTTGCAACTTGAAAGCAGCCTTCTCTGATCCACCTGAGCCCATTTATGATTTCTTCCCGAATGATTTCTTTTAGACTACTAAGGCACCAGGTATCTCATATCCTACTCCGCTCTCCTGCACTTATCTTCATATTTGCTATTATAACTTTCGTCCTCTTCTATTAATCCGTTTCTCATCTATTTTCTTCAGATGTGCCCTTAGCTGGTGGGACCTCACAAATCCTTGGTGGTGGAGTAGGAAGGCTGGAGAATGTTGCTGGGGATGAGTCTGCTGATACTGCGAGGGCTGATCCTGATGATGACGCTACCAACTTCTTAGCTTAGCTGCTATATAGTTTATGTTTTGAACAATACCTTTATCTGCTTTCGTACTGGACAACTTTCTCTGTATTTTAGTACTGAACGATTTCCTTTCTTTTGCTTGTTTCGCTGATGCTGCATTTCCTACTTAGCAGCTTAATCGACCGTAACTATTTTGTTATTATGTTCTCGCTTGTTTGCGCATTTCTTCTCTTTTTCTTTTTTTTTAGTTTTTTGCATTTTCATGAGGCATTGTGGGACCCCCTTACGGGTGTAAGGTACACCCCTAATCCCCCTACTCTAGATGGTTTCATCCCATTGTCAAACCATTTAGAGTAAATACTTTACTTTATTTTACTTGATATCATGTTTACTGCCTTGTCTCAGCTTCACAATGTTGTTTATCGTCACACAATGAAATGCAAATAAAGACAAAAATAAAGAAATAACTTCTCAGCCTTTATTTATTCACAACAAGCTCTCTTTGTGCCATTACAAGAATACTTGTGTAGCTGAGCAAGTATTCTACCAAAAAAGATGGGCATGAGATCTGGCACATAGACCTCCTCCAACCAAGACAAAATTTTCCATAACGTGTTTCTAAACATAGTATTTCTTCAGATTACTTATGTTCTACGGTCTTGATTCTACGTACTCTTAATGGCTCGTGAGCTCATATGCTCCACCAGGAAGTACTTTGGTTACCACAAAAGGTCCTTCCCAATTTGGCTCAAATTTTCTCACTGGATGCATTGCATCAGCCCTCTTGAGCACAAGGTCTCCCTCTTGAAACTTCCTGATCTTTACTTTCACATCATATGCTGCCTTTATGCGGGCCTTGTAAGCCAGGGCTCGCTGATGTGCTTCTTCTTGCACCTCATCAATCAGGTCTAAGCTGTCAGCTCTCAGGTCTCTGTTTAGGTCTTCATTGTAGGCCAAAATTCTATGCGTTGGGATCTTTACCTCCATTGGCATGACAGCATCGGTGCTATATACCACTCTTTCCAGTTTTATATGCCCACAACACTGAGTTCAACTCTTCCACCCACTGAGACCTCTCTTTTTCCAATCTCACTTTGATACCATTTACTATGGTCCGATTAGTAACTTCCACCTGCCCACAGGTCTCCGGATGAGCAACAACGGCAAACCTCTGCTCTATGCCTCTAGCTTTACACCAAGCTTGCATTCTCTTTCCAAAGAATTATGTTCAGTTGTCAGATACCAGCACTCTGGGCAGGCCGTATCTGCAGCAAATATTCTTCCATATGAACTTTATGATACTTTCTTCTGTTATTGAAGATAAGGGCTCTGCCTCTACCCACTTACTAAAATAATCCACCGCTACTATGATATGGCACTTCTTTCCCGTTGCCATGGGAAGCTTACCGACTAGATCTATGCCCCATTTGTCAAATGGACATTCTGCATATTGAGCTCCCAGCTCTTCAGCGGGCCTATGAATCAAAGGCCTATGCTTTTGACAACTAGGACACCATCTTACAAAAATCTCAGCATCCTTTTTCAAAGAAAGCCAATAGTACCCAACTCTCAGCACTCGCCGGATCAGGTCTCGAAATCCTGTATGACATCCTGCTATTCTGTAATGCACTTCTTTAATTATCTGCAGACCCTCTGCCTCTGTTACACACCTCAGTAACGGCTGCGAGTAAGCCCTCCTGAACAGATGTCCTCCAATCAGACAATACTTAGCGTAGATTTTCTTCTTTCCAGCTCTTTCTCCCTCTAGCAATTCTCCCGTTCTCAGGAAATGCAAAATAGGTGCTCTCCAATCACTTTTCTCTTCTATTTCATGGATGCTCTTTTCTATTCGACTGCTTAGCATTCTGAGCAACGTTACTTTCTCTGACACTAAACCGTTCAATGAGCTAGCCAGTTTGACAAGGTGGTCTGCCTGGTTGTTGAGATCCCTGGGTATCTGCTCTATCGTCAAGTACTGCAAGTTCTTACTCAGATCTCTAACTTGCTCCAAAAGACCTGCTGGATTACCAACTAGGAGTCAGAATGAATAACGACCCTCTGAGCTCCCAATTCAGCTACCATCTCTAGTCCTCTAACGAACGCCTCGTACTCAGCTTCATTGTTAGAGACTCTAAACACGGATTTCAACGCAAAGCTCAGCTCACTCTGGTCCGGCGTTATTATGAAGATTCCAGCGCTGCATCCTTCATTCGTCACTGATTCGTCGACGAAGATTTTCCACTCAAGCCATTGCATAGGCCGAGTAGTTTCCTGGATAAAGTCCGCCAGGGCCTGCGCTTTGATAATTGTGCGTGGCTCAAATTCTAAATCGTATTCTTCCAGCTCTACGCTCCACTTTATCATTCTTCCTGAGAGATCTGGTTTGCTCAGCACTTGTTTAAAGGGAAAAATAATTCTTATCACCACCTTATGAGCTAAAAAATACATCCTTAGCCTTCTCGCTATTGTCATCACAGCCAAAACAGCTCTTTCTACCTCAGAGTATCTATATTCAGCTCCTTGTAAAGCCTTACTAATGTAATAGATAGGCTTCTATAGAGAGCCCTCCTCCCTAATGAAGACTGCACTCAGTGAATGATCTCCTACAGAGATGTATAGGTATAGGGTCTCTCCTGAAATCGGTTTAGTTAACACCGGTAAGCTCGCCAGATGAGTTTTCAAATCCTCAAATGCCTTCTGGCAGCTCTCATCCCATTCAAACTTCTTGCTTTCTTCAGTACTTTAAAAAACGGGAAACTTTTTTACGCCGAAGCTGATATGAACCGACTAAGCCCAGTAATTCTTCCATTTAGTCGTTGTACCTCCCTTATATTGGTAGGAGCTTCCATCTCTAGCACCGCTCGAACCTTATCTTGGTTCACTTCGATTCCTCTTGGAGTCACCATATACCCCAAAAATTTTCCTGACTTAACTCCAAACGTGCACTTTGCTGGGTTCAACCGCAAATTATATTTCCTTACTACAGTCAGGACCTCCTCCAGGACTCTGGCATGGTGTTTTACCTTCATGCTCTTCATGAGGATATCATCTACGTACACCTCCAAGATCTTTCCTATCTAATCTTCGAATATTGCAGCCATCATCCTTTGATAAGTAACTCCCGCGTTCTTTAGACCACATCTTCAGGGGCTAACTGTATCTGGTGGTATCCCTGGTATGCATCAAGCATGGATAACAGTTCACATCCCGAAGTTGAATCAACCAACAGATCGATACAAGGCAATGAGTAATGATCTTTCGGGCATGCTTTGTTCAGGTCCCTGAAATCTATGCATATTCGCCATCTGCTATTACTCTTGGCTACCATTACTGCATTTGATAGGCACTCAGAATATTAGATTCTAACAATATGGCCTACGTCTAACAACCGCATAATCTCTTCTCTGATCACCTTTTCTTTTTCAGGCCCAAAAGATCTCTTCTTTTACCTTACTGGTTTTGCTTTGGGGTCTACATTCAAACAATGTAGCGCTATAGACGGGTCTACCCCCACCATATCTTCTGGTTTAAATGCAAATAAATTCACATTTTTCCGCAGACATTGAATTATCGCTTCTTTTTGTTCCCCAGTCATTTGTTTCCCCATCTTCGTAGTGAAACTTGCTTTTCCTGGAAACAGTTCCACCATCATCAAATCCTCTTCCACTGGCTGCATTCTTGGTTCTAGGTCTTCCCCTATACCTTTCATCTTTACCTCCTTATCTTGCGGTGGGCGTTCTGCCATTGAAACTCCTTTCACCTTTTGCTTAGCATGCTCAATGGATTTTACATATGTTTCTTTCGATATTTCTTGGTCGCCTGAGACCTTACCTATCAACCCTTCCTTGTGAGCTGAAATTTCATTTTCATGTGGTAGGTGGAGACCACCACCTGGAAGTCATTTAGCGCAGGCCTTCCCAATATTATGTTATACGCTGAAGGTGTATCCACTACCAAAAATTTCACCATTCGAGTGTTCAAGGTCTCGCCACTTCCGAGTGTTACCTGAAGGGTCATTTCCCCTTTAGAAGTATTTTACCTCCAGCAAAACCATATAATGTTGTGTTCACCGGCATTAAATCAGCATTAATCTTCATCTTTTGGAAACAATCCCAGAAGAGCACATTCACCGCACTCCCAGTATCCACAAAGATTCGCGCTACTCTCTAGTTAGCCACTTTAGCACTGATCACTAGTGCATCATTATGGGGCATCGCGCTTACAAGGTCATTGGGACCAAAGCTTACACACACCTTTGGATTTGTTTTTTCTCCCGGGAATGAATCTACCACATCAATCTCCATACCCATTGTCTCCGCTAACTCTTGGACCTCCTTGCTCACCTGAGCTTTAGCAGCTCTCACATGGGCTTTACGAGCTCGACCTGAGTCTCCGTTAACATTTCCTCCCATAATCATGTTGATGTTTCCTCTTTTGGGGGGAGGATCCTCTCGCCGTGGGGGGGTTCTTTCCCTTTGATCAGGTTTCTTCTGTTCTAGCTCTTTTCTTTTGTAGCCTTTCTCTCTTTCTTTTTTGACAAATTGAAGCAAGGTGTCATCCTTTTTTAGCAAACGTTCGATAGCATCTTTCAGGTGTCTGCAGGAGTTCGTGTCATGACCGTAATTATTATGGTACTTGCAATACAACTCAGATCTCGGGTTACGTGGAGCTTCCTTATAAGTGCTTGGGAACTTGAAGTGAGGAGACCTGGCAGTGGCCTCTATAACCTCCACTAAAGATGCATTGAGGGGCGTATACTGGTCAAACCTCTCCGGAGCTCTCTTAGGCCTCTGCCCTCCTTTATCCTTCTCAGCTCTCGTTGCTGAGGATGACCTTTTTTCGGAGGCCTCCTTCTTAGGCTAAGGGTACTCCTCCTTGGCTCTCCTAGCCTCTTGGGCTTCCTCCAGGTTGACGTACTTGTCAGCTCTCTGCAATAACTCCTCAAAGTATAACGGAGGTCTCTTGTTCAATGAGTCAAAGAATAGCCCTGGGGCTAACCCCTGTATTAGCGCCTGAACCTTCACATCATCAGAGGCCAAAGGCACTTGCAACGCTTCAGCATTGAAACGTCCCACATACTGATGCAAACTTTCTAAAGGTCTTTGCCTTAGAGCCATAAGCGAGGAAGATGTCTTAAAATGTCTTCTTGCGCTAGCAAATTGATGCAAGAAGATAGACTTAAACTCATCAAACGAGCCTATACAATTGGGTGGTAACTGAGAAAACCACTGCTGGGCTATCTTTGACAAGGTCGTGAGGAAAACTCTGCATTTCACTCACGTATTCTAATGTCAGTGTCTTGAAATTCGGAGCCATGTGCTCATGTGGATTCGGAGCCATCGCTCCATTCTCAAACCTCATTATGTGCTCATGTGGATCTGTGGAGCTATCGTATTCTAATGTCAGTGTCTTGAAATTCGGAGGTAATTGATTTTCTCTGATGTCCCTTGAGAAAGGAGACTGGCTGTTACTGGTTTTAACAGATTTCTTAGGAGATTTCTTAGGCGAGGAGGCCTTCCGCTGAAGCTCTTTTAGCTGTTGTTTGAGAGCTGTGATCTCCGCAGCAGCTCCCTCGTCTTGAGGCCTCACAGTTCGTGCTTCACCTTCTGCAAATTCCATCACAAAATGAACAATCATGATTTCATTAACGAGCAAGCTATTTAGAAATGTCGTTGGTATCTACTTTCTCTATTTATTTACTAACCATTTTCTGATTTAGTCTGAGGGCTCTCATACCCATCATCACTTTCATACTGGCCTTCCTCCACAGGTTCTCCCTGTTAAGGAAAATAAGAATATAAAATCATGAATATTTATTCTCATATTAGCGAGGCTCAAACCATCTCACTGGTATCTTGTCATGATCAAGGTCTTACAAGACCCATTCGTACCTTCTTAGATTTTCCCTTTGTTGTGTTGCCAAACTTCTTATTTTGGCCTTCTAGTGGAGCCAGAGCTTTGGATACAACTTGCTTCACCATGGCACTGAGCTAATCCATGGATACCGCATAGGTGAAACTTTGTTGCACAGGCACTTGAGGTTCCTCTCTTGTAACTTCTGAACCCTTACGACCTCCCTCTTTCTGAGGGCTAGTCAACTTAGAAGCCCCCTTCTTCTGGAGCGTGGTTATCTTTGGTGGGGCTACTTTCAGCGTATCTTGATTCTCCTCCTCGATATGATCTTCCGAGGAGTTGTCGTCTCACACCACTCCTTCAGGTGGGGATTCTCGGTCTCGGACCAATATACTCTCCAAGACTGAATCTGCATTTTAAAGTTTTCAGCTATCAGTGACCAGTCAAGGCATATCATTAAGGGTGTAGCAAGTGTTCAACACTACCCTTTTCCCAAGACCATTATTAGGTCTCACTGGGCATTTTAGGGATTTCAAGGAATACAATTCACCATATTCCCCTTCCTCATTTACTTATCCCAATCTCTGTTGGGGTTGTGTGAGACTTGCTCTGAGGACCTCACGTTCTTTTTAATTTCATTCTCTCGTGCTACGAGGGTTTCCGAGATTCACCTCTATGAATCATCTACTTTCAAGCCATTATTCAAATAGCAGAAAATTTCGTTTACCTCGCTACACCACTAACAGCTCCTTACCAGGTTGCGAAATGGGGATTTTTAAGAAAACATGAAAGATAGACGAACCTAAAAGATTCTTCCAAAATCTGAAAAGAGATTTAAAACGTGAAGGTTTTTAAACCAACCAGTCTGTTCCCTTAAAGACAGTGAAAGTTTTTGGAAGAAGAAACATGAGTTGACTAAAATATTCAGACCCATTTTCCTAATACTTTTCTTTCTCTTTCAAGTTTAAGCTCTAACTCGACGTCGTTGAGAGAAGAATACATGAAAAAATTTTAAGACGAAATTCCGAGGAAAAATTCCGTTTCCCACAGATGGCGCCAGATGATGTAACCAGAAACGTACATCATAAAAATCAGAACAAAAAAACGAATAAACATCAACATGTACCTAGACTGTACTCTTCTTCCTTCTCCGATGGTCAGAATCGTCTCCCGCTGGAATGTTCTCGCGAAACTCTGCAAGAAAAGGAGGGCCAGGGATGTTTCCCGACAAACCACCTCCGAAACTTAAGTTAGTATTCTGGGTTTTTTCTCTGAGAGAGACGAATGTAACAGGAAACAAGTCTGAAAGTAGTGTGTTTGTGTATGTTGGGTTTTGTAATATATATACTCGTGTATTTTCTTGAGAGTGAAGTTCTATTGCTGCCATCTCTTTTACCTTGATCTTCGCATGTGTTATTATCCCATTGGCTAAAGCGCAACGTACCTTCTGACAGTACCGGGCGAGCATTAATTAAAGTATCTTCGTTCGTCAGGTATACAACTAGGAAAGAGTCCTGAATAAGGGACGTCAAGGCAGATCTCTGGCAAGAGATCTTGCCGGGAGACCTCCGGGCAGGTCTCTGAAAAGAGATCTCCACGGGAGACCTCAACTCCGTCATTACGTCAGTTCTCCAATTGAGTATCCGTTACGACTATATAGCGTGTTTAGGTCCTTTAGAGACCTGGATATTTTTTGTCCCTATTAAAGACCAACTCATTACATCTCTATAGAGAGCACCAAAGCATGATCTAAAACTCCTCCCGAAAATTTAAAAAACATCTATCTTGGGGAGAATGAAACTCTTCCAATGATCATCAATGCCTATTTAAGCATCAAGTAAAAAGAAAGGGTTCGAGAAGTTTTGGAAAGGTAAAAGGAGGCAATTGGATGGACCCTCACAGATTTAAAGGGCATCAGTCCTACCATATGCCAACACCATATTCGTCTTGAGCAAGATGCAAAACCATGCCGAGATCTTCAAAGAAAGCTTAATCCAACAATGAGAGAGGTCATCATGAAGGAAATTTTAAAGCTTCTAGACTTAGGCATCATATATCCTGTTCCGAACAATGACTGGGTCATTGCAGTCCACATGGTGCCCAAGAAGTCAGGCGTCCAGGTCGTGGAGGATAAACGGGGCATGCTCGTGACCAAGAAGCTCCAAATTGGATGGAGCGTGTGCATCAATTACAGGGAGCTCAACATGGTGACCAAGAATGATCATTTCCCACTCCCTTTCATCGACGAAATGCTTGAGCGCCTAGCAGATAACAAATATTTATGTTTCCTTGATGATTATTCTGGTTATATGCAACTTTTTGTAGCTCAAGAAGATCAGAATAAGATGACCTTCACATGTCCCTTCAGGACCTTCGCACAACGGAGAATGCTCTTTGGACCTTGCAATGCTCCGGAAACATTTCAACGATGGATGATGAGTATCTTTTCCGACCTTCTAGAGAGGTTCATTGAGATTTTCATGGATGACTTCACGGTTTATGGAAGCTCATTCAATGCATGTTTGGGGCACCTGGAGCTTACCTTGGAAATATGTGTAGAGAAAAATCTAGTGTTGAATTACGAGAATGCCACTTTATGGTTTGACACACACTCGTCGTATGGTATGATCAAAATACTTGTGTATGCCCCAGACGGACAGTACAAGCTCTTATGCCCACAACCGGACTGGCTAGTCTTAGCGGTAAGCTAGGGTCGATCCAATAGAGAGTGAGGAACTACTTTACTCTTCAAGTGCACAAGTTTGGTTGTCCCGATCCAATCCTGTTTATCTAAACAAATTAAACTTGGAAACAATTAAATATGAAAGGGTAAGATTTGGAGTAGATCATGATTATGATTGATATGTGTGTTCGGTCATGGGCATACTGAAGATTCGTCCATGTTTTGCATAAACTCAAGGCGTGGCCCAAAGACATGGGGGCATTGCAAGAGTTTACACTCCACACTTGGGATGGTTGAATCCCTTGTGGTCACTTGGTCCGAAGGTCATGCTTCACCCCGGTCACAAGGCCGTGCTTCACTTCTCCTTAGATAGTAGTCATACCCGATCTCCCCAAGTATGACGCTCACCAACTTTCTCTTCCAAGCTACCCGGCTCCGCACCTACAGAGTAGCCATAACTCGCGAGATATACATTTCCGGTAACACGTCCAACCAGTCATCGATATATCTACGATGCGTTAGGTGAGTCTTTGGGTCAATAAGCATGGCTTGATGCCTTGTCACAGTTGATGGGTAATTATTAGAGAAGCCCAAGACCGAGACAGGACGCAGTATCTCCTTGCCCGTTCCTCGCCATCCAGATCTACAACACCATTGAAGACGCTGCTCAGCTACTCGGTCATGGGCATACTGAACATTGCTGTCTGTCATGCCCTGGCCTTTGCTTGGCATGGTACAACTCTAACCGAGCGGAGATCACCCGCTGGGTCAGGACTGCATCATGAATTTTGCTCAAATCTCTCCGGAACCACTGGATCCATATCGGCGTGATTGATTGCTTCCATGTTTAGCTCGATCTTGATTTATTCTCGATTGATCGGATTGATAATTGGCAATCACCGATTGATTGATTGAGGGTGATTAACTGGCTTCCAGATCCTTCTTCACACAGACGCTCGGCAGAATATCATCCAAATCTCTTCCACGCGTCTTTCTTTATTTAGCTTCGGTGGCTCGCTGATGATCTCGGTAATGGTCATACGGGCTGAATGCATTGGTTAGCCTCACACCAGGGTACTGTTCTTCTCCTAGGGGAATCAGATTCATGCAATGGATTGAAACTGCTCTAATACTGCTCGTTCTGACCATCTTTTCTCTATATGTCTCGGGCTGAGTTTCCTTCCACGAACAACTGTTTCCTGCCTATACAGACACTACAGGCAAATAAAAAATAGGAAAAATAGGGCCAAATGGCCTAAAAGTCGAAGACGCATCACACCTACACACTTAAATCATACTTGCCCTCAAGTATGTAGGTGGATTCACAGAAGACACCAAGAAGAGAGATGAACAAAAAGGAATAAAAACTTCAAGACATGAGACTCCGCAGTCAAATAGATCAGTTTATGTATACATGCATCAACCATAATATCATACCACAAACCCTTTGAGCAAATACATCACATGAAGGTGTTAGCAGTTTCCCTCACACACTCAAGTGTGTGACTAGTGTATACTCTCATTTTATGCTGCATTAGCTTTCCTATAGGCTTGTTCATGGAGTCATAGCAAATTTATTCTGGTGTAATCTATCAAAGGGTCTTTGTCAGGTTATAAGGGGGCATATGGAGCAGAGGTAAGGATTACTAGATAGTAGTTTAAAACTTGATTCCAGTCATACCGACCTATCTTTTCAGTTCTAGTGCTCCCATTTTACCTTTTTCTTCTTTCCTTGACAGAGGTTGTTTAGTTCTCATTTACTTCTTTTCTTAAATAGATTTTTGCCTTTCTAACCAACATCAGGCTCTCTATTTTCAATTTATGCCTCCCTGTCTTAAACAACAGTTCAACCCCCCCCTCCCCATTTTTTCTTTTGCATAGTATGGTAGGCCTTCTTTTCTCAATTTATGCTTTTCCACCTTAAGTAATGAGCCACCTTTCATCTTTTTCATAGTGTGGGAGGCACACTTTTAATTAAACTCAAAACAAAGGCTTATGAAATAAGAGATTTGGCTCAAACTGATTAACAATGGATTATCATGTTTAGCCTAATAAATCTGGGGCTTTAATCTTGAAAGAAGTGCCCTAATCCTCTAAACTACACCAACCAGCTAAAATCTACTAGCAAGTTCTAGAATTATTAAGCAGCATAATCACACCAGAAAATAAATGCAAATTGGCTCAATTCTCACAGGTATGAATTATTTAGTATGCTCTCTGCTACTATCAATGTGATGATGCTCATCATACCAACATGCCAATCAAACCAAACAGCATGCACACATCACCCCAATCCATATATCATGCGCGACACACACAGACTCCATCAAACATAATGACACAAAATATAAAAATCAAAAGATAAAAATAAAACCTAATCTAAGAGCAGGGATAGAAAACTTAGTTGTTTTGGTCGGAGGCTTCCTCCTCCTCTCCATCAGCTCGAGCAATCAATGCCTCGAAACCAGTCCTCATGTCTGTCCCCAATGAAAAGAATGAAAATTCTAAGTGCGATCAAAGATCAATACATGCCTAAGAAAAGAATACCCCAAAGAAAGAAATGAGTATGAGGATTGGTGGGAACACTTATATTGAAAAAGCAGTCCATATGACTGGAATAAAGTCTTAACCCACTGTCCAAAAGTCCTCACCCTACTCCGTATGCCCCATTACAACCAAATAAAGACCTTTTGATGATTTGCACCAGTTTAACTAATAGCCATAAATCCTCGAACAAACTAATAGGAAAGCTAATGCAGCATGAAATGAGAGTAAACACTAGCCAAACACTTGAGTGTGTGTGAGGAAGACTGCTAATATGATCATGTGGTGTAATTGCTCAATGGGTTGTGGAATGTTAACAGGTTGATACATGCATGCACGAACTGATTCATTTGATTGCGCACTTTCGTGTCTTGTAGTTTTATTTCTTTTTCATTCATCTTCTTTCTTGGTGTCTTTGTGAATCCACCAACATACTTGAGGGCAAGTATGGTTTAAGTGTGTAGGTGTGATGTGTCTTCGACTTTTGGGCCATTTGGCCCTATTTTTCATGTCTTTTTGTGTCATTAGAGTCTGTCCAGGGGAAAGAAACTATTGTTCGAAGGAAGGAAGCTCAGTCCAAGTCAAACAGAGGAAAGGTGGTTAGAATGAGCAGAACTGGAGTGAATCCAGTCGGTTGCAAGGACTACGCAAAGGAGTATGCAGAGCAGGAGATGAATTGAAGCAAGAGACGAGGTTGAAAAGAGGATTCCATGTGAACCCTGAAGCTAAGTTGCTGTTCATCATTCGCATTCGTGGTATTAACGCAATGCACCCAACAACAAAGAAGATCTTGCAGCTGCTTTGCTTACGAAGAATCAAATCATGAAACATGCAACCAGTTTGACCACTACAGCAATTGCCAGTCAATCACCAGACCTTGAGAAGGAAAGCCGCGTGGAAGAAGATTCACACAATATCTGTCAAGCATCTATGGAAGGAAGGATTTGGAGGTCAGCGCCCTACCCTAAATAAATCAATCAATCGGATATTGCCAATCATCAATCCAGTCAATCACAGATATTCAGAATCTCGCTCAACATGGAAATTGCCAATCATGCCGATTCAGTACACCAGCTTAGGGTTTTGCTCGCTGCTACTACGAATATAAAAGTCCAGCAAAAGCGGCTGGCACAATGTTGGTTAATCGATCAGTCTTCAGTTCTTAGTCCGAAGAAAACACTTTTATTCTCAGTTTTATATCTGCTGTTCAAAACAATCTTTATCTGCTTTTATTTACATTCCGCTGTGAAGAACAAATCCAAGGCTGTTGCCTTAGGTACTTTTAATTCGAGTATTTCGTATTTCTTTTTATTCATGTGTTTTCTTTCGCTCATCATTATATATTTAATCATGTGTGAGTAATTTACTTGGTGAGATTTGGGTATGGGAAATGATTGACTGTTGATATGTGAAATATTCGCGAGGCACTTGTGCCATCGGTTGAGTCCAGTAGTTCCGGAAGGGCTGGAGCAGAACTCATGGGCAGTCCTAACCTAACGGGTTATCTCCGTTCAGTTGGAGCTGTACCATGTCAAGCAAAGGCAGGGCATAACAAACGGCAGCGTTCGATGTGCCCATGACCGAGTAGCTAAGCAGCACCTGACATGGTGCTGTAGATCTGGATGGTGAGGAATGGACAAGGGGATACTGCGTCCTTCTTCAATCTTGGACTTCTCTAACAATCACCCATCAACTGTGACGAGGCATCAAGCCATGGTTATCGACCAAAGGACTCATCTCGCGTATCGTAGGCATGCCAATGACCGGTTGGACGTGGTCCCGGAAATGAATATCCCGCGAGTTATGTCTACTCTGTAGGTGCGGACATGAGAAGTTTGGAAGAGAAGGTTGGTGAGGGGCATACTTGGAGAGATCGGGTATGACTACTATCTAAGGAGGAGTGAAGCACGACCTTATGACCGGGGTGAAGCGTGACCTTTGGACCAAGACTACAACAAGGGATTCAACCATCCCAAGTATGGAGTATGAACTCTTGAAACGCCCCAATGTCTTTGGGCCACGCCTTGAGTTTATATGAAGCATGGACGGATCTTTAGTGTGCCCATGACCGAATTAACATATCAACAATGATCATGACCTACCCCAACTCTTACCTCGTTTTTATATTTGATTTCCGTCTAATTTATTGTGCAGATACACAGATTGAGACCGTGACAACTCGATTTGTACACTGAAGAGTAAAGTGGTTCATCACTCTCCGTGGGATCGACCCTAGCTTACCGCTAAGACTAACCAGTCCGGTAGTGGGGCATAGGAGCGTAAATTGTCTGTCTGGGGCATACACAGGTATTTTGATCGTACCACACGACGGGTGCGTGTCAACATTGGCGCCGTTACCGGGGATTGAACCTAGCTTACCGCTAAGACTAACCAGTCCGGTAGTGGGGCATAGGAGCGTGTACTGTCCGTCTGGGGCATACACAGGTATTTTGATCGTACCACACAACGGGTGCGTGTCAAAATTGGCGCCGTTGCCGGGGAGTGACGCGCAACAATTTTACTCTTCTCATTCCATCTTCCACTATTAGTGCATGCGTGGAACTCGTCGAGTACAGAGAGCATTAACCTTTGATCCAGATATTGAACAAACTGAACGATGACTACGCGCACTTGCACAAATAGCGAGACGCGATGCTATGGGTGATCAACCACAGCCGCCGCAGACCCTCAAGAAGTTGGCCTACCCAACTAATCTGAATCTCAGGCCGAACGGGATCACCTTACCAACGAATCCCTTTGCACCTGAACGGTTTGACTTGAAACCTGCATTAATACAGGTCTTACTGAAATTTAATGGATATCCAGGAGACGACCCGCATACCCATCTCCAGGATTTCGAAATGACAGTGATGCATCAGTCCAATGAGAATCAGCAAGAATATGTGAAACTGGTTCTTTTTCCATTCTCATTGGTGGACAAAGCGAGGAGATGGCTATACAATCTACCTCAAGGAAGTGTTACCACTTGGGCAGAAATGCAGCAGAGTTTCTTGGAAGAGTTTTTCCCAGCCACAAGAGTTGAAAGGATGCGATGGGACATCCGAAACATAAAGCTGGATGGGCTGGAGACTTTTTATGAGTATTGGACTCGTTTCAAACAGTTGCTAAGCAACTGTCCTCACCACCAGATCACTCCAAAAGATCAAGTGGAAAGCTTCATAAAGGGCATGCGGAGGAGTGATCGAGGACTGGTATTGGCTGCATGCAACGGATCATTACTGAGCAAAACACCTCAAGAGATTTTCAAACACTTGGGAACAATGGCAGAAGAATCCAGAGATGATGGACATGAAAGAAGCAGAGAGATACCAGAGAGAGGAAAGGAAAAAGATAAACTGACAAATCTGGAAAAGGAGATGAAGGAAATAAAGACACTGCTGAATGGTCTGACCATGCAGAAGAAGGTTAGACAGTGTGGCTTATGCGATGCAGTGGGGCATCGATCTGAAAATTGCCCCAACTTTGGTGAAGATATAATGGACGTAAATGCCATGGGGGGAAATGAAGGATTTCAGAGAAAACATGACCCGTTTTCAAATACGTATAACAGAGGATGGAGGGATCATCCTAACTTTAGATGGAAACAGGATGGTCAACCACAACAGAACGGTACAGGTCTACCGGGATCATCTCAATCATTTGCCCAGCACCAACATCAAGGACAATATCAGGGAGGCCCACCACAACAACAACACTACCAGCCACAGCAGCAGCAGGTGTATCAACCGCCTCATCAGAGGAGAGCACCATGGGAAGAGGCCATGGAGAGTATGGCTAAGAAAAGTGAGAAGTTCAGCAATGAAATCCGAGCTGGTATGAATCAAACCAACGTGCAGATTGGTCATTTGGCGAAGGCGTTGGCAAAAGTAGAAGAGAATACAGGGAAGCTCCCATCTCAAGGGATCAACTACAAGGAACAGGCACAAGTGATAATCACAGAGGTGGATGATGAGCAAGCTGAAAAAATTTTGGCGGAGGCAGAAGCTAACCGGCAAGGAGAGGAGGGAACCAGCAACAAAATTTCAGGAGAAATAGATGGTGATGAGCAGACCGAACCCCCTTATCCGGGTAGACTTTGACAGAAAGCCAAAGAGAAAGAAGCCAATGATATGATGAAAATCTTTCGAAAGTTGGAACTTAGCCTACCCCTACTGGACGCGATTAAGCAAATTCCAAAGTATGCCAAGTTCCTTAAAGATCTCTGCTCAAGGAAGGTGAAGATTGATGAAGATGTTCGATATATCATGGGAGAGAGTGTGTCAGCCATTATACAGCAGAAACTGCCACCTAAGAAGAAAGACCCGGGGATGTTCACTATCCCTTGCAACATCGCGGGCAGGAACATGGACAAAGCCATGATGGACTTGGGGGCATCTATAAACGTTATGCCCCTAGCAGTCTTCAACAGGCTCAACTTGGGGGAACTACGAAACACCCGAGTTGTCATACAACTAGCAGACAGGTCAAACACGTACCCAGAGGGTGTTATCGAAGATGTGCTTATCAAAGTAGGAGAGCTAATTTTTCCTGCTGACTTCTACGTGCTGGATACCGGTTCAGAAGCAAAGGAGAACTCTATCCTGCTAGGCAGACCGTTCATGATGACTGCAGGGACTAAACTGGACATGAAGACTGGAATTCTATCGAGTGAATTCGATGGTGTGGTGGAAGAATTCAACATTTATGAAGCCATGAGAAGGAAGCCTGACCTAGAGTCTATAGAAATGATTGACATATTTGAACCTTTGGTACAAGAGCAAAACCTGGAGTTCAGCTCAAGTGACATTACAGAAAGGGTGATACAAGCCGGACTGACCGATCGATATGCCGTGCAAACGGAGGACCTCGAGATGAAGGAAGCTATCATGGAGTTGTACTCTTTAAAGAAAAGTACTTTGGAAGCAGCAGTGGAGGTTGACAGGAAGATTAAAGATATTATCTTGGAAGTGTACTCCATCGGAGGATCGGGACAGGGCAAACCGGAGTTGTTCTCTCAGTATGGGCAACACGAGAAACTGATGCCCTCGATTGTGAAAGCCCCAGTCTTGGAGTTAAAAAAGCTGCCAAAACATTTGCAATATGCTTACTTGGGACCGGAGGAAACTCTTCCAGTGATTATCAGTTCTGATCTAACCATGGTGCAGGAAGAAAGCCATTGGCTGGACCCTGGCAGATATAAAGGGTATCAATCCAACAGAGTGTATGCACCATATATACTTGGAAGAAAGAGCACGACCAGTACGGGATTCGCAGAGGAAAATGAATCCTGTCATGAAGGAGGTGGTACTCAAGGAGATCTTAAAGCTTTTGGAGTTGGGTATAATCTACCCTATATCCGACAGCCAATGGGTCAGCCCGGTTCACGTCGTACCGAAGAAATCTGGAGTACAGGTTGTGGAAAATGACAAAGGCGAGCTTGTTCCAACAAGGCTACAAACTGGGTGGAGAGTCTGTATAGACTACCGGAAGCTGAACATGGTCACACGGAAGGACCATTTTCCATTACCCTTTATCGACCAAATGCTGGAACGACTAGTTGGTAATGCCTATTACTGTTTCCTGGATGGATATTCAGGGTATATGCAAATATTCGTAGCTCAAGAAGATCAAGAAAAGACCACATTCACTTGCGTGTACGGGACTTTCGCATACCGAAGAATGCCATTTGGTCTTTGTAATGCACCTGGAACCTTCCAACGGTGCATAATGAGCATTTTTTCAGATTTATTGGAGAATTGCATAGAGGTGTTTATGGATGATTTCACGGTATATGGTGATTCATTCGACACATGTCTTAATCATTTGGAGCTAGTATTGAAAAGATGCGTGGAGAAAAGCCTGGTACTCAATTATGAAAAATGTCATTTTATGGTGAAAGAAGGCATCGCACTGGGCCATGTCATATCAGAGAGGGGTATCGAAGTGGACAAGGCAAAAATCGATTCCATCGCCAAGTTGCCATATCCAACTACGGTCAAGCACATACGGGCATTTCTTGGCCACGCAGGATTCTACCGCAGATTCATAAAGGATTTCGCAAAGGTTGCTCAACCCATGACCCGTTTGTTACAACAAGATGTACAGTTCGACTTTGATGACGACTGTAAGGAGGCATTTCTGAATCTACGGGATAGATTGGTATCAGCTCCTATTATTCAACCGCCAGATTGGAAGATACCATTCGAAAGCATGTGTGATGCCAGTAATTACGCGGTTGGAGCAGTACTGGGGCAGAAAAAAGGCAAGGAAAGCCACGTTATATACTACGCCTCGAAGACTTTGAATCCAGCTCAGGGTAGCTACACCACAACTGAGAAGGAAATGCTGGCAGTGGTATTTGCAATCGAGAAATTCAGATCTTACCTTCTGGGCACAAAGGCGATCATTTGCACCGATCACGCCGCCTTGAAATACCTCATGGCAAAGAAAGAATCAAAACCACGACTTATCCGGTGGATATTGCTGCTCCAAGAGTTCGACTTAGAAATAAGAGATAAGAAGGGAGCAGCCAACCTAGTAGCTGATCATCTAAGCAAGCTACAAATGGAAAAGGATGATGGAGAACCAATAGAAGACGCTTTTCCGGATGAGAGACCGTACGCCGTACGAGATCATATGGAGATGGATACTCTGCGTGCTCTAACCGAGAAGGAGCCCTGGTTTGCAGATATAGCAAATTATCTTTTCACCAAGGAAGTGCCACCAGGGAAGACCAAGTTCGAGAAACAGAAATTGGTAACACAGGCTCGCTCTTATTTTTGGGAAGCACCGCATTTATGGAAGATTGGCACAGATCAAATCATACGGAGGTGCGTTCCAGAGATTGAACATGCTCAGATATTGGAGATGTGCCATAGCAAAGCATGCAGTGGCCATTTCGGTGGAAGAAGAACAGCGCAAAGAATATTGGAAAGTGGATTCTATTGGCCTACAATCTTTGCTGATGCCAAGAAATGGGTACAGGGCTGCCCGAAGTGTCAGATGGTAGGGGGTATTACCGCAAGAGATGAAATGCCTCAAATGCCTATTATGCCTGTGGAAATCTTCGATGTATGGGGAATCGATTTTATGGGACCATTCCCTAAGTCAGGGAATTATGAATACATTCTGGTAGCAGTCGATTACGTATCCAAATGGGTTGAGGCTAAGGCTACAACCAAGAAAGATGCTCAAACGGTGGCGGAATTTTTGAGAGAGCAGGTGTTTAATAGATTTGGAGTTCCAAAGATCCTCATCAGCGACCAAGGATCTCATTTCTGCAATGCCACCATTAGAGCACTCACCAAAAGAATGGGGGTGAAACATAACATCACGGCTGCATATCACCCTCAGGCCAATGGGCAGGCTGAAATTTCTAACAGGGAGATCAAGGGCATATTGGAGAAGGTGGTTCATCCCAATCGTAAAGATTGGAGCAATTACCTGGAAGATGCGTTATGGGCATACCGCACTGCCTATAAAACTCCAATTGGCATGTCACCATTCAGGCTTGTGTTCGGAAAAAGATGCCATTTGCCAGTAGAAGTGGAACACAAAGCTTACTGGGCGATCAAGAGAATCAACTTCAGTATGACTAAGGCCGGAGAAGAAAGGAAGTTGCAAATGAATGAATTGGAGGAACTTCGGTTGGAGTCATATGATAATGCAGTTTTGTACAAGGAGAGAACGAGGAGAATCCACAATTCAAAGCTTAGGAAGAAGGAATTTTGGTCTGGCCAAAAGGTGTTGTTATTCAACTCTCGATTTAAGTTGATGAGTGGGAAGCTTCGATCCAAATGGGGAGCACCATACATCGTGAAGGAGTTATTCCCAAATGGAAGTGTCGAAGTTTATGATTTGAATGGAAAGGATACTTTTGTGGTGAACGGTCATCGCTTGAAACCGTACTTTGATTATTCAGAGATGAAGAAGACCAAGGAGAAATGTTCTTTACTGGATCCTATTTATCAGTAAGAGCCAAAGCTGGAAGTCGAGCTCAAGACATTAAACAAGAGCGCTGACTGGGAGGCAACCCAGGAGTGGTCGTCGGTAAGACCACAACCGCTTTTCCTTAATTAGTTATTAATTAGTTGTTTTGAGTTAAGTGAGTATTTGACTAAGTTAGAACTAGAGAATGTGGGCCAAGTTTTTTAGAGTCTCTCTTGAGGTACGAACCCACTTTGCGATGCAAAGTGTGTAGGTGGCAGACTGGTGTGTAGAATGGGGACGGTCTAACCAGGGAATGACGTGGAGGCGCATCTGACAAGGACGGCTGGTATAATTGCGGCACTTGGGATTTCGCACGAAATTTAAATTTCAAAATTTGGTAATGATTTTATTCTCTTGATTGTTTCGACTTCCCATAACTGTCACCTCACCACTCCATCAGTTAGAAAGAGAAAACCCTCCTCCATTAACCCTCACAGCCTCCACAACCGCCCTACACTCAGCCACTTCCTCCACTTCGCCATAACCGTCATCCACAATCTGCCATTTAAGCACGCAAACCCAGTTCTCATTCCACATAACTTCACCAACCTTAGCCATCTTTCTGAAAACCCCAAAGTTCCAACCATCATCATGGTCAGAATCAAGAAAGCTGCGCATGAAAGGACGAACAAAAATGTCGCCGCCCCCGGCAGTACTCAAACCAAAAGCCCTGCCGCTACAAAATCTGTGCCGGTGGGGGAGAAGAGAAAAACGCGCAGCACCACGTCTGAGGAAACTCCTGTGCACAGTTCAGAAAAGACCACACCTACTCGGGGGTGGAAGAAGAGGAACAGGAGAAGATTCCCTCACCGGAGAAGCAACCCACCAGAAAAGGAGGCGCTGCGGGTGACCAGGAGCAAGTACAGATCGAGGAAGAACCAGATGTTCAACCGTCTAGAAAGAAAGAGAAGAAGAAGCCTGCGGTCAAAGACACCACTACCGCAGCAGCAGCGAAGAAGAAGACCACCGGGAAGAAGACAGTTAGTCCTCCACCAAAGGAACCTACTCCAGTCCCCAGTTCTTCCCGCTCCCAATCTCAATCAAAGGAGGGTGGTCTGACTACTTCTGACCACGAGGGGAAAGAACAAGAAGGCGAGCAAGGGGGGGAGCCAGTGAGAGAGGAGGAGACAGAAAAAAGCGTTCCCGTGTGGGTCCAAGAAGATGTCACCCCGCAAAGCAAGGAGAAAGGGGTGGGAGCAAAGAGGAAGCTCGAAACTTCGAAACCCCCCTTATCGCAGAAGTCCAAACAGAGCAAATTAGGGAGCAAGGTTGGTACTACGAGCACGGTGAGGAGGGTTACAGCTGAGGAAAAAGGGAAGGCAAAAGAAGGAGAAGCAAAGGAGATAGAAGAGGAAGAAATAGAGAGAGTGGAGATCATCGACAGCTCTGACTCGGGGGAGATTCAAGCACCTGCGAAGTCTACACCCAGTGTCACCGCCACGAAATCAGGAACCAAGAAGAAGGGTGTACTACGACCTGCAACATCTAGAGTGACCATACCACGAGACAGCCAGCGGTATGCCATCCTGCAGAATAGGGAGATCCTCCCTTGGTACTACCTGTTGACAGAAAGCTTGGAAGCATTTGGAATCAAAAAGAAAGTGGAGGGATATTTCAAGGGTATCGGCTGGGGAAAGGTTTTGGAATGGAACTACCCTGCGTTCAAGAAGCTATCGGAAGAATTTATGGGGACAGTCGAATTCAAACCCCGCGGCAAATATGGCATCGAGACTCCGGTCACCCTGCGCTTTCAACTGCGGGGCAGGATGTTCCCTCTCTCCATCAATGAGTTGAACATTCAATTCGGAGTACTCGAGCCGCGGGAGGTGTATGAGGATGAGTATAAGGAGGCAGAGACGGTGGCCTCGGATGAGTGGAAGTCTCAGATTGACCACTACTGGTCAATCATCTCCATCAGAAATCGCTATGTGAAGAACAACAGCAAGTCCAATGAGATCAGAGATCCAGTGCTATAGATTTGCCACAGATGGCTGGCTTACAACATCTACGGGCGGTTGAAGGGGTCCAACGTGGTGACTCAGCAGGAGTTGTTCATTTTATGGTGCATGATGGAGAAGAGACGGGTGAACTCTGGGTTCGTAGCAGCGCAGCAGTTTCAGTTTGGCGTGACCCACCACAACAAGTTCCTCTCACTCTGCCCTTTAGCGACGATTCTTGCAAAGAATCTCACCAATTTCGACTTGGAGAAGCCAGATGATCTCACAGCTGCTGATACAAGATTTCTGGACCAAGGGCGCTTCGTGAGATGGAGATTTGTTGAGGTGGACGAGCATGGGAATTACTCGCTGGTCCATCCAGAGGGCACAACAGGCAGAGCAGAACCGAGCAAGGCGAATGAGCAGGCGGTTCCACGCCGCTCAAACAGCGAGATGGTGGCCATACTGGCAGAGTTGAAGGAGCTACATGCAGAAGTAGCGATGCTGAAGGCAGAGATGACGGCAGTCCATACCAATATGAAGAAGGGCTTTGAGGCGTTGATGGCAAAAGCGGATGGAGAGGAGGAGGATGCCTCCAACCAGAACGAATAAGTTTCCTTTCCCTATCTTTAGTTTAGGTTTTATTTTTCTTTTTGTTCTTTTCATTTCTGTTTCTTTTATGTTTTGTGTTAATTAGAGTCTAGTGTACATTGAGTCTTGAGTTTGTGTGTGCACATGATATATGGATTAGGGAATGTGTGCATGTTGTTTGGTTTGACTGATTTGAATGGTATGTTGAGCAGCATTACATGTATAGCAGTAGAAGGAATACAGAAATCCACACCTGTGAGAATTGAGCCTATTTGTTTCTATCTTCTGTGTGTTCATGCTACTTAGTAATCCTAGAACTTGTTAGTGGATTTTAGCCGGTGGTGTAGATTAAAGGATAAGGGCAGTTCGTTCATAATTAGAAGCCCCAGAATGATTTAGCTGAGCATGATAAACTATTGCTAACCACTTTGAGCTGAAGCAATTTTTCTTTCATAAGCCCTTGTAATGACATTTGATTAAGAGTGTGTCTCCCACACCATACAAGATAAGAAGGGTACATAGCTGCTCTAAGTGAAAAATCCCAAGTAAAAGAGGGGTAATAAAAAAAGAGGGGGCGGTCAATGTTTAAGAAGAGGGTATAAATGAAAAGAATGAAAATTCTAAGTGCGATCAAAGATCAATACATGCCTAAGAAAAGAATACCCCAAAGAAAGAAAGGAGTATGAGGATTGGTGGGAACACTTATATTGAAAAAGCAGTCCATATGACTGGAATGAAGTCTTAACCCACTGTCCAAAAGTCCTCACCCTGCTCCGTATGCCACATTACAACCAAATAAAGACCTTTTGATAATTTGCACCAGTTTAACTAATAGCCATAAATCCTCGAACAAGCTAATAGGAAAGCTAATGCAGCATGAAATGAGAGTAAACACTAGCCAAACACTTGAGTGTGTGTGAGGAAGACTGCTAATATGATCATGTGGTGTAATTGCTCAATGGGTTGTGGAATGTTAACAGGTTGATACATGCATGCACGAACTGATTCATTTGATTGCGCACTTTCGTGTCTTGTAGTTTTATTTCTTTTTTATTCATCTTCTTTCTTGGTGTCTTTGTGAATCCACCAACATACTTGAGGGCAAGTATGGTTTAAGTGTGTAGGTGTGATGCGTCTTCAACTTTTGGGCCATTTGGCCCTATTTTTCATGTCTTTTTGTGTCATTAGAGTCTGTCCAGGGGAAAGAATCTGTTGTTTGAAGGAAGGAAGCTCAGTCCAAGTCAAACAGAGAAAAGATGGTTAGAATGAGCAGAACTGGAGTGAATCCAGTCCTCTAGCCCTAGCTACAACCGATGCCTAGTTGACCGAAATTGCCTCTCTCTTTTTCAACAATAACTCAGTAATTGAGGCGGTTGCAAGGACTACGCAAAGGAGTATGCAGAGCAGGAGATGAATTGAAGCAAGAGACGAGGTTGAAAGGAGGATTCCATGTGAACCCTGAAGCTAAGTTGTTGTTCATCATTCGCATTCGTGGTATTAACGCAATGCACCCAACAATAAAAAAGATCTTGCAGCTGCTTTGCTTACGAAGAATCAAATCATGAAACATGCAACCAGTTTGACCACTACAGCAATTGCCAGTCAATCACCAGACCTTGAGAAGGAAAGCCGCGTGAAAGAAGATTCACACAATATCTGTCAAGCATCTATGGAAGGAAGGATTTGGAGGTCAGCGCCCTACCCTAAATAAATCAATCAATCGGAGATTGCCAATCATCAATCCAGTCAATCACAGATATTCAGAATCTCGCTCAACATGGAAAGTGCCAATCATGCCGATTCAGTCCACCAGCTTAGGGTTTTGCTCGCTGCCACTACGAATATAAAAGTCCAGCCAAAGCGGCTGGCACAATGTTGGTTAATCGATCAGTCTCCAGTTCTTAGTCCGAAGAAAACACTTTTATTCTCAGTTTTATATCTGCTATTCAAAACAATCTTTATCTGCTTTTATTTACATTCCGCTGTGAAGAACAAATCCAAGGCTGTTGCCTTAGGTACTTTTAATTCGAGTATTTCGTATTTCTTTTTATTCATGTGTTCTCTTTCGCTCATCATTATATATTTAGTCATGTGTGAGTAATTTACTTGGTGAGATTTGGGTATGGGAAATGATTGACTGTTGATATGTGAAATATTCGCGAGGCACTTGTGCCATCGGTTGAGTCCAGTAGTTCCGGAAGGGCTGGAGAAGAACTCATGGGCTGTCCTGACCTAACGGGTGATCTCCATTCAGTTGGAGCTGTACCATGTCAAGCAAAGGCAGGGCATAACAAACGGCAGCGTTCGATGTGCCCATGACCGAGTAGCTAAGCAGCACCTGACATGGTGCTGTAGATCTGGATGGTGAGGAATGGACAAGGAGATACTGCGTCCTTCTTCAGTCTTGGGCTTCTCTAACAATCACCCATCAACTGTGACGAGGCATCAAGCCATGGTTATCGACCAAAGGACTCATCTCGCGTATCGTAGGCATGCCAATGACCGGTTGGACGTGGTCCCAGAAATAAATATCCCGCGAGTTATGTCTACTCTGTAGGTGCGGACATGGGAAGTTTGGAAGAGAAGGTTGGTGAGGGGCATACTTGGAGAGATCGGGTATGACTACTATCTAAGGAGGAGTGAAGCACAGCCTTGTGACCGGGGTGAAGCGTGACCTTCGGACCAAGACGACAATAAGGGATTCAACCATCCCAAGTGTGGAGTATGAACTCTTGAAACGCCCCAATGTCTTTGGGCCACACCTTGAGTTTATATGAAGCATGGACGGATCTTTAGTGTGCCCATGACCGAATTAACATATCAACAATGATCATGACCTACCCCAACTCTTACCTCCTTTTTATATTTGATTTCCGTCTAATTTATTGTGCAGATACGCAGATTGAGACCGTGACAACTCGATTTGTACACTGAAGAGTAAAGTGGTTCATTACTCTCGTTCGATTTGCTGATGTTCTTCAAATATTTGTCCTTGGTGGAGATGGTCGAACAGTAGTGGTCAATCTGAGACTTTCATTCGGGTGAGGCCACTGTCTCTGCCTCCTTGTATTCTTCCTCATACATATCCCGTGGTTGGATTCACTCCTAGTTGGATGTTCAACTCATTGATAGAGAGAGGGAACATCCTACCCCGCAGTTGAAAGCGCAGGGTACCAGGAGTCTCGATGGTGTAGTTGCCACGGGGCTTGAACTCAACCGTTCCCATGAATTTGTCCGACATCTTTTGTAGGCCAAGTAATTCTAGCCCAAAACATTCCCCCAACCGATTCCTTTGAAATATCCTTCCACTTTTTCTTTAATTCCAAACCCTTCCAAACACTCCGTGAGCAAAAAGTACCAGGGAATGATTTCCCTATTCTGGAGGATGGCATATCGTTGATTATCTCTCGGTATGGTCATGTCAGATGAAGCAGGTCGCACCAAACCCTTTTTCTTGAGTCCAGGTTTCTTGGTGGCAATGCTTGGTGTAGACTTCATCGGGGCTGCTATTCCTCCAGAGTTAGAGCTGTCCATGGTCTTTGTTTCCTCTTCCTCTGCTTCTTTTTCTTCTTCTTTCTCTCCTTCTCCTAACTTCCCATTTCTTTTCTCCACAGCAGTAGCCTTCCTCACTGTGCTCGTGATGCTGGTCTTACTCTCCATTTGGATCTGAGTTTCCCACTCATCAGTTTAAAGCGAGAATTGAAAACTAGCACCTTTTGTCCAGCCCAGAATTCCTTCTTGCAGATTTTTGCATCATGAATCTTCCTTGTCCTTTCCTTGTATAAACTGCATTGTCGTATGCCTCCAACCGCAATTCTTCTAGCTCACTCATCTGCAATCTCCTTTCTTCTCCGGCCAAGATCATACTGAAGTTAATTTTCTTGATGGCCCAGTATGCTTTGTGCTCCACTTCCACATGTAGGTGACACCTTTTTTCAAACACAAGTCTGAAGGGCGACATCCCTATTGGGGTTTTGTAGGCAGTTCGGTATGCCCATAACGCATCCCCTAAATGGTTACTCCAGTCCTTCCGATTGGGATGGACCACTTTCTCTAGTATGCTCTTGATCTCCCTGTTCGAAATTTCAGCTTGTCCATTTGCTTGGTGGTGGTATGCGGTTGTTACTTTGTGTTTCACCCCCATCATCGTAGTGAGTGGCCTAATAGTAGCATTACAGAAGTGGGATCCCTGGTTGCTGATGAGAATTTTTGGGACTCCAAATCTGTTAAACACCTGATCCTTCAAGAATTCAACCACCGTATGAGCATCACTATTTGTTGTGACCTTTTCCTCGACCGACTTAGATACATAATTGACTGCCACCAATATATATTCATAATTCCCAGACTTGGGGAATGGTCCCATGAAGTCTATTCCCCATACATCAAAAATTTACACAGGCATAATAGGCATTTGGGGCATCTCATCTCTGGCGGTAATGCCTCCAAACATCTGACACTTCGGGCAGCCTTGTACCCATTTCCTTGCGTCGGCAAACACTGAAGGCCAATAAAATCCGTTGTCCAAGTTTCTATGTGCCGTTCTTCTTCCACCAAAGTGTCCACTGCACGAAGTACCATGGCACATTTCCAAGATCTGGGTGTGCTCATCCTTAGGAACACACCTCCGTATGACCTGATTTGTTCCTATTTTCCATAAATGTGGTGCTTCCCAAAAGTAAAAACAGGCTTGTGTGACCAGTTTCTACTTTTCAAATTTGGTCTTTCCTGATGGAACTTCTTTTGTGATTAAATAATTGGCTATATCTGCATACCATGGCTCCTTATTGGTCAGAGCATACAGAGATTCCATCTCTGCATGAACATGGACGGCATACAACTTCTCATCAGGGAAGGTGTCTTTTATAGGTTCTCCATCATCCTTGCCCATTTGCAGCCTACTCAAATGATCTGCCACAAGGTTGACAGCTCATTTCTTATCCCTGATTTTAATGTCGAACTCCTATAATAATAGTATCCATCGAATGAGTCATGGCTTAGATTCCTTTTTTGCCATTAAATACTTCAAGGCTGCATGGTCAGTATATATGATTGTTTTGGTGCCCAAAAGATAAGACCTGAATTTCTCAATGGTGAATACCACTGCTATTAACTCTTTTTCAGTTGTGGTATAACAGCACTGAGCGGGGTTGAGGGTCTTTAAAGCGTAGTAAATGACATAGCTCTCCTTCCTCTTTTTCTGTCCCAGTACAGCTCCAATCGCATGATTACTGGCATCATACATAATTTCGAAAGGTATCTCCCAATCTGGAGGCTGTATAATAGGGGCTTACACCAGTGTGCTCCTTAGATTGAGGAACGCCTCTTTGCAGTTATCGTCGAAGTCAAACTAAACATCCTGTTGTAGCAATCAAGTCATGGGTTGAGCGATTTTTGCGAAGTCCTTGATGAAACGTCGGTAAAACCGTGCATGACCGAGGAATGCCCGTATGTGCTTGACCGTAGTTGGATATGGCAGTTTGGCAATAGAATCAATCTTTGCTTTATCCACTTCGATCCCCCTTTCAGAAATGACATGTCCCAGCACTATTCCTTCCCTTACCATAAAGTGGCACTTCTCATAGTTAAGCACCAAGCTTTTCTCCACACATCTTTTTAACACAAGCTCTAAGTGGTTGAGACATGTGTCAAACGAGTCTCCATATACTGTGAAGTCATATATAAAGACTTCAATGCAGTTTTCCAATAGGTCAGAGAAAATACTCATCATGCACCTTTGAAAAGTCCCAGGCGCATTGCATAGACCAAAGGGCATTCTTCGGTAGGCAAATGTTCCATACACGCATGTAAAAGTTGTTTTCTCTTGGTCCTCTTAAGCCACAAAGATTTGCATGTATCCCGAGTACCCATCTAAAAATTAGTAATAAGCATTACCGGCTAAACGTTCAAGCATCTGATCGATAAAGGGTAGCGGGAAGTGATCCTTTCGTGTGACCATGTTCAGTTTCATGTAGTCTATGCCTAATTTCTTCGGTACGACATGGACTGGGCTAACCCACTGTGTAATACCCTGAACTTTTTTAAGTCTTTAAAAATATACTAAATGAGTTTATATGTCTTAATGATGTGCTTTGAGTGATAAAAATTTTCAAGAAAATAAATTTTCTTGCAAAATTACTAAAATGCCCTTACGTGCTCTTATGTGATTTTTCTCGTTTTGATTATTTGAATCGAGTATGTGATGCATTGATTGAGTCTTACTATATGAGATTGAGTATGAGTATGAATTTCGGAGGAATCTGAGAACTTTTACTTTTTCAGTGAATAGTAACGAAAGTAGGGAAATCACTATTCACCGACGGACTCCAAATTTAGTCTAATTAGTGTATTTTGAATCTAGAATTTATTCTAAGACCCTTGAGATATATTAGAAATTTTTCCGAGATCGTTTGAGAGAAGTTTTAAAAATAATTGCTTAACGGCATAATTAGCCGAGCAGTTTTTAAGATTTTCTTCGTTACTTGAAATTTTGATCTGAATTTTTGGTATTTAGATTCCTTGTTTTATTTAGTGAAGAATGAGACGAGTTAGAGTGAAATTGGACGTCGAGAAAGAGTCGAGGAGAGTATTAAGTCATTTGAGAGATAAATGAAATAATACGGATATATTCCACCGGAAAACTTTTTCTTCCGGGGAAAATTATACCAGTTAAAGTGAGATATTTATTTATTTTTCTCTCCCTCCCTATCTCTTGGCCGACATCAAGCTTTCTCTCTCTCATAATTATACTCATTTCTTAAGTTAGAGAATCTTATCATATCATTTTCATTATTACATTCATTCCCTATTTTCATTCTCTCTCTAGTAAAGGGTTAAGAAACAATTCTCTCTCTCATCCCTCTCTCTCTCTCTCGGCTGAATACAGCCCTCCCTCCCATCTCTCTCTCTCTCAAACACACCATGAACACACAAAAATTCCTCCATTGATGAAAGCTTGAAAGCTTGAAGTCTTGAAGAAATTCTTCAATCTAATCCTCAAAGATCATCAAAGAAGTAAGTAAATGATCTTTCTTTCCATTTCTACTTGATTCTAGTCAAGAGAATCATCTCTTTTCCTTCTTAATAAGATCGAATTTTATGATCTTTTGAGCTAGAGTTGAAGCTCTTCCATCGAAGCTTTGATTCTTAATTTCTTGTATATTTTTCATGCAAGGAAAGGAGTAAAAATCCAAACCTTCCTCAACCTTTAAATCTGCCCGGATTTTTATCAAGCCAAAGATATGGAGTTTTGAGTTTGATTTTAATCTTTAAGTATGTTATTATTCATCCTTGTATATATGTAAATGTATAAAGAAAAAGAAAAAGAAAAAGAAGGAAGAATGCATGTTTAAATTATGCTTAGGCAAACTAGGATGATCGATGATGATAATGTGAGTATATAATGAGAAGTACAAACCCTAGGATTTCATATAGGAATCAAGAATTAAGAGAGAAAAGAAAAGAAAAATAATCCTATAAAATTTTGAGTTGAAGCCGAGCATAAGGAAGAAAAAGAAGAAAAATTAATCTTGATGAGTTCTTGATGATTCCTTGATGATATGTGTTTATGATGATAGATTGAATGATTTATGTGCATGTGAAGATGAGAAAAATTATTTGCCCTATTTTCTAGTTGAAACCGAAAATTAGGATAAAATGAGGAAAATTTGATTTAGTTTGTTGTTTGATAGTTTGAGGATGTTTATGAGCATGAGAATATGATTGAGTTGAGAATTTACATTATTATTCTAATATTTTCATGAGAAAATCGATGTATGAGTGTGTAGAAGAAATCATGATTTTCGGATGATTTATGATGTTTTTGATGATTTTGATGTTATAGATGTGTTTATGTTTATATATGAGTATTAGATGTTTTAAGAGAATTTAATAGATGGAGCAAAATGAATTTTTAGATCTAAATATGCATGAAAATCGAAGGAAATGAGTTTGAAGATTTGAGTGTGTGTTCTTGGTGAAAACTTGAAGATATGAGTATGTGTTCTTGGTGTTCTTGGTGAAAAATAAGAAGATTTGAAGATGAATAAAATTAATTATAAAATTAATTAATAAATTTAAAAATTTAAAAAAATAAAATAAAATAGAAAATAAAAAAAAATTATAATTTATTCATGGAGATATAGAATTGAGTAAAACAAAGAAAAATGTTTCTTTGTTAAGAATTAAGTAAGTAAGAGAAGAAATTCTATGAGTTTAATAATAGTTTAGAAAGAAAGATAAAAAAAATATTAGTTGAGAAATAAAAAGTGAAATTAGAATCGAGAAGATGAAATTTAAAAGATGAGTATAAAATTTAGAGATGAATTAGTCGAGGATAAGTTCGTTTAATCGAACAAGAAGTAAGAAGGAATTAACCTAAAGAAAAATAAATTCTCTTTTAAAGAGAAAAATATTTTAGAGTCGAGCATGAGAAATTAATAAAAAATTTAATCGAGATTGAGTTTGTTTAGTTGATTTGATTATGAGATTAATCAAAGAGTTTTTAGAATTAAAATAATAGAAATAGAAATGAATAAGTTAAATGAGATTTAAGTTAATACTTAGGTGATTAAATAACGCTATGAAGAAATAGCTCGAGTAGAATAAAGTCTTGAGTTGAGATTGAATAAATGTTAATAACTAAAAATGTGAGAATCGAGTTGAGTGAGTCTTTAGTGTTGAATGTTCTTTTCTTGATGATGTATTAAGTATTAAATGATTTAATAATGATATTTGAGTAAAAATAATTGAGTACGCTTTTCAAATATTCTAAAACCGAGATAAGACGACGAAGTTATCGAGCGTTGAGTTTTCGAGTAGAAAAGTCGAGTACTTATTTAATAAAGAAAACAAGAATTTTATTAAGAAAAAGAATAAGTATATATTATTGAAAGTTAAATTATTAAGACGAGAGTTTATACGAGTATATGTTCGAATTTTGAGAAAATAACGTCGTATTTTAAATCGAGAAATATTAAATGGAAATTTGAGTTTTAAATTAAAAAATTCTTATGAATTGATTTATTAAAAGTTTGATAAGATAATCTTTATTATTTTCCGAAGTTAGCCTTTTCCAAGAATAAAGTCGAGCAGTGTCGAGTTAACTGTTGAATGCTTTTGAAATATAAATCATGATTGAGTTCATTGCGCTTGACTGAAATTATGTGCTTAAGTGAAACGTTTTTATTTCATTTATTTGTTAAATAATTATTTATATGATGTGGATGTTTGTTTATGACTTGAATAAACTGTGATAACGATAGTAAAAGATTTATGAATCGAGAACTCGATAGCATAATCAAGATGAATAGTATTCTCTCGTTTAGCGGAAAGAACTAAAGTAATGTTATTCCTAGAATCGAGAATGTGAGTCGAAGTTTTATCTAGTAACCAAGTAAAGTCGATAACCCGAGAGCGAGAAAGTTGAGAAAAGATATTGACGTAGAAAAGATAAGATAATATAAGAAAGACCCGAGTCATGTAGAAGTCCTTCAGTCGAGACCAAAATCTACTTTACGTCTTACGCGACAAGAGTTCCTTATTCGATGTTAAATTGTGAAGGACCAAGCGAGACGGAAAAGTAGCGAGGACAAAAAGAGTAAGCCGCCTAGCTAGATCTTCGGAAGTCAGGTGGGCTTTCTGAACTAAAACCAAATGATGAATGCGTTTACTATTTATATTACGTGCGCATTTTAAATTGATTGACTTGCCTTAATGTTTTTATGTTTTGGTATGCAATCATCTACGTGTTAAAGTTATTTAAGGTCCTGTGGACGCACGGGATAAAGATCCTGTAAGATACGGGACAATGCGTGCATTAGTTTAGGTGATCGTGAGCCTTGTTACAGTCTCGCCGGTCGTAAAGTAACTGTGAGCCTTGCTTCGGTTGGGCCGGTTATGTAAAGACTGTGAGCTTTGCTTTGATTGGGCTAGTCACGGTGTTCGAGGAGGAGGCCTACTTCTCGACACCACAGAAAGATAAGTTGTAGATTGATTCATACCTGAGTATAAGTAAATGGCATGCCGATTTCAGAAAAGTATGAAAATGTTTTTATGGTTGTCACAAGTGGTAAACTGTTTTTAAACGATGATATATATTTAACCCTTGTGATGCAACAAGAGAGGCAAGTCTAATCATATAGCTCTATTGAGCAAGTTTAAAATATTTTTGGCATGTGTTCACTGAGTACAAAGTACTCAACCCTGCTTGTTATTTCTAAAACATGCAGGTTTGCTCGGATGATGATGGTGCAATGTGTCTGGCGACGTTCGTTGTTTCGAGTCAAGTGTGGTTTAAGTTTGGGTTATATGTCTTCATACATATAACTTTGGGATTTGATGTTTTGTCCGCTGCAACTCAAATACTTAATCGTATTTGAGGTACTTTTAACTCAGATATCTATTTGAAAAGTTTCGAGTTCATCACTTTATTTTGTTTACCCTCGATTCTTAAATTATCAAACCCATTTTGTTGAGTTATGGAATCGAGTAATTGAAAGCAAGTTATTTAAATGTCATTGCTCTCACTTGAATTTCCTTCTGTACCTGAGTATTATTCCTTTAAAGTCATGTTTATTCAGTTGTTCCATCTTCACTGTCCAATGGATTTTAGTCATTCCTACACACTAGAATTCGGGTTGTGACACACTGGCTAACAGAGATAGGAAAAATAATTCCTAACTCTAGAAGTTTCAGAATCTCCTTGAGTACCACTTCTTTCATTACATGATTCATCTTCCTCTGTGAATCTCGCACTGGTCGAGCTCCTTCCTCAAGGTATATATGGTGCATGCATTCAGTCGGACTGATTCTCTTAATGTTTGCCAAGGTCCAACCGATGGCTTCCCTATTCTCCCGTAAGACTCTGACCACTCTTTCCTCTCGTACCATTGTCAGATCTGCACTTATGATTACTGGAAGAGTCTTCTCAGGTCCCAAATAAGCGTATTGCAGATGTTTGGGTAGCTTCTTTAGTTCCAAGACCGGTGCCTTAACAATTGAAGGAAGTAACTTTTCGTGTTGCTCATACTAAGAAAACAATTCCGGTTTGCCCTTTGTTGATCCTCCAACTGAGTACACTTCCAAAACAATTTCTCTGATCTTTTTATCCATCTCTAATTCTGCTTCCAAGGTGCTCTCTTTGAGTGAATATAGCTCCATAATAGCCTCTAGCACCTCGACATCTTCTATTTGAACAACATCTCGATCGATAAGGCCAGCTTGTATCACCTTTTCCGTGGAATCACTAGAACTGAACTCAAGACTTTGTTCTTGCACCAGGGGTTCAAAAATGTCGATCATTTCTACCAACTCCATCTCTGGTTTCCTTTTCATGGCTTTAAATATATTGAACCTTTCTACAACTCCATCGAATTCACAAGACAGAATCCCTGTTTTCATATCAATTTTTGTTCCGGCAGTCATCATGAAAGGTCTACCCGTGTCTAGCACATAGAAGTCGGCCGGAAAGATCAAATTCCCCACTTTGATTAACACATCTTCTATTACTCCTTCTGGGTATGCATTTGACCGATCTGCCAATTGTATGACCACTCGGGTATTCCTTAGCTCTCCCAAATTCAGTCGGTTGAAAACTGCTAAAGGCATCACATTTATTGAAGCCCCTAAATCCATCATGGCTTTATCCATATTCCTTCCTGCTATGTTGCAAGGAATGGTAAACAATCCAGGGTCCTTACGTTTTGGGGGTAATTTCTACTGAATTACCGCTGACACACTTTCTCTCATCATATATCGAGCATCTTCTTCCACTTTCACATTCCTCGAACATAGATCCTCCAGGAACTTATCATATTTAGGAATTTGTTTGATTGCATCCAATAATGGTATGCTAAGTTCCACTTTTTGGAACATTTTCATCATTTCACTAGCTTCCTTTTCTTTTGCTTTCTGCCGCAGCCAGCCCGGACAAGCTGGTTTGGTTTGATCATTACTAATCTGTTCTCCAGTAAGTCCATTACTGGTCCCCTCATCTCTTTTCCTGTTAACTTCTGCTTCGGCCAAAATTTTCTCGGCTTGCTCCTCCTCCACTTCTGTTATTATTACATGTGCTTGTTCCTTGTGATTTATTCCCTAAGGAGGAAGCTTCCCTATATTCTCTTCCACTTTGGCCAACGCTTTTGCTAAATGACCAATTTGAACATTGGTGTCATGTCTCGACTCTCGAGGTGCGACTTACAACAATAACACAACCTAAACAACTAATCATCAACTCAGATACGGGGAACATGCTCGGGGAAAACATCAATGAAAAGCAATACAATCGAATAAGGCTTTCAAGGCATAATGAAGCAATAACCGAGCATTTCGAATTCACATTTCAACTAAGATACGATAAGTTTTTCAAGTCAACGAGATTAAGAATTCAACAAGCATTCAAAAACCATCGAGCACATCGCTCGGAATCAAAAACACGAGTATCAGAGTATATATCAACAGACATTATTTCATAGAGTTGCAGCAGAAATTTGACTCAATCCCAACATTCACACGTATGAAGACGTGCAAATGCCAGTCCGACATTCTACTTGACTCAACTAAAAACACCACACCACCAAGCGTCCATGCCATCACCATCCAGTCAACCTGCACGTTTAGAAAATACACGCATGGCTGAGTACTTTGTACTCAGTGAATACATGCCAAAACATTTGGATAAAGATGTCTTTAAAAGCTATATCAATTGAACTTGCCTTGCCGAAACATCACAAGTACTTAAACAACTTAAAACAGTTTTACTTGTGCATGCTAAAATATTTTCTTTTAAATAGACTGCGCAGTCAAAACATAACATATATCAATAGTATGCATCATCTGTCACAAATAATCTCACTGTGCCGAGAAGTAGACCTCCTTCTCGAACACTGTGACCGGCCTAGCCGAAACAAGGCTCACAGTCACCTCAACATTCAACATACCACACGTGGGTTTCCCGCATTTCACAGGATAATAACATCTCAGATAAATAGATGATAACACATACCAAATTCAATAAAAACGGCAAGTCAATCGTATTTAAAATCATATAATAATACTCAATAGCATAATAACTTTCATCGATAGTTTTGGTTCAGAAAAGCCCACCTGACTTCCGAAGATTCTAGCTAGGCGGTTTAAGGGCTATTGTCCTCGCTTATCGTTCCGTTCAGCTTGATCCTTCATAGATCGACATCGATAAAGAGAAAATAAGATACTACGCAAGACGGATAAAGGCGTTGGTCTTGACTGAAGGACTTCTACTTGAGTCGTTTCTCTCTACGCTTTATCTTTTCTAAAGGATCTCGCATTCTCATCATTAAACCATTAACTCTACTCGATGATTGGTTAATATCACTAACCAATGTCTTAGCACTTCTTGCTTTAATTATGAAACGGCGTCTATCTAAATTCTATTACTTGAGCTTTCTTTTAAAGACTTAATCAATTTTCGATTCAATTACAACTCAAAAGCTCAGTTATTTGCATACAATTAAACTCATTAATTCTTCATGTCACAAATAATATCATTCATTCAAACATTTAATTCAATCGCATAATAATTTCAAATAAATCCAACATACTATTTTAAATTCAAACACATTTCAAGACACATTAACATTTATTCAATTTGTATGTTAGAACTTAATTTAACTATGCATTTCTTTTCATAAAATTCAAACAATATAATTTATCTTTTCTCGGCTTATAAACAACGTTTTTTTCAAATTCGTTATCTTATGAAGCACATTATAACTTTTATTCAGTTAATAAAATTTCTCTTTAATTTTTATTAATCTCTTATGAAATAGAAATTTTCTTTTTATTTCTAACTTGATTCTCATTTCTTAACTCAACTATTATTTTTCTAATTATTATCTCGTCAACTCTTTTCAGTTTATTTTCAATCTACATGATTTGAAAACAACTTACTTAATTAACTTTAATTAATTACTTTCAACATCATTACTCGTATTTTATTTCATTATCCTTTTTGATTAGACTATACGAGTATTTATATTTAACTCGTCTAACATCTTTTCTTCGACTTGAATAAAACTTCTTTTCATTTCTTATTAATTGATTCTTTTTAACTCGAATTTCTCGACTCTTGTTTGTTTACTTAATAAATTCCTTTTCTTCTTTGTTCTTAACTTAAGACCAATTTCTTATTTAGCAATTTCCTTTATTCTTTAATTAATTTTTATAAAAACTAGTTTATCTTATTAATTTGATTACAAAATTTCTTTTTTGATTTAGTTTATTAAAAATTCAAATCTTCAAGTTTTATTACAAGAACACTTATTAGATATATTTTTCTATGCATTTTTCAACTCTTAACACTTTTAAAGCTTTTAAAACTTCAATCTTTTCTCCCAAAAATTTCTATCTTTAATTATGGACCAAATTAACACTTTGATACATATTAACATCAAAATCATCAAATCTTTTAAATTATCACAAATTATTTTCTTTAATAACTTCACATGCAATTTGATTTTCTTATACTTAACCACATACAAGATTAAATCAACATATCATATAACAATTTGATGATCAAAACATCAACAAGATCATCAACAAAATCAACAAAATAATTTCTCCTTTTCTTCCCAAAACACACGGCATTCATACACTTTTTAGAGCAATTGGTTTTTCAATTTTTCAAGCATATAACTCCATTCTAAACATGATAAAAAATCATAAATCAAGCATCAATATAACAATAACTCAAGAAATTCACATTTTCCTATTTTTCTCTAAAATTTTCGGTATTAGCACAATTTTAGGGTTTTTAATTTTTTTTTCTTCTCTTAATTCATCGATTAAATCCTAGTGTTCGATTCTCCTATCGATTTCTTCGCACTCGATCTTCACATCGATAACCTAAGTTTGCCTAAACATAAAATAAATACCATGCATGCATGTTTTCTTTCTTTTAGGGCTTAGAGATATACATATATACAATTAATCAAATGAATTAACATACTTTGAAAATTAAAATTGGATCTCCTCTCCTTGGCTTCTTGGAATCGAATTGAAGGGAAAATAGGGCTTCAAACTTTAGCTTGGATGTATGGAAGAACTCCTCTTGAATCCTCAAAAAAAATATAAGGAATAATTAATCATCCATCTAGGGCCTTATAGCCGAAAAATACAAGGAAGAATAAGGATGATTATTTGAATTTAATACTCAAGAACTTGATGAATTTTTACCTTTTTCTTGAAGGTATGGATGAAATAGATGAAGGATGATGATCTTCACTTCATTTCCATGGATTTTGAGCTTGAATGCTAAGCTTGCATGGAAGAAACTCAAATGTGTGTGAGGTGTGTGTGTATTGCCGAGAGGGAGAGAGTAGGGAGAGAAGGAGAGTTTTCTTTCTTGCTTTCTTGGAGGATTTCGAAAATGAGAGAGAGAGAGATAATGTGAATGAATGAAATTTTCTTTTTGTATGGAGAGAGAGAAATAGAATGCATGTATTTAGTTTCCAACATAGAGAATAAGTATGATGATGTTTGTATTGGAAATTGGTGTAATTAAGTGATAGATAGTTGATGTGATTGCATTTGCATGCAATCTTTTGTTAAGATTGTGGTGAAGACATCATGATTAAAGTTACATAGGGACTTGAAGAGAGATTAGGGAGAGAGATAGAGAGAGGTGGCGGTGAGAGGGAGAGAGATGAGCGACACTTATCTCGTTGTTTCGTTACGGGTATTAATTACCCGGTCGTAAAGGTTTTCCAGATAAAACGATCCATATTATTTTATTTATGCTATAAACGGGTCTAACCTCTCCTCGTCTCGTTTCCGACACTAAAACATCTCAAACCTAATTCACATCTCATTAAAAAGATTAACGATTCCGATTATCTAATTTTTTAGGTCTTAAAAGAAATTAGTCGGCTTATTAATCCGTTTATTAATCCTTTAAAGATTAATTCCTCGTAACTCTTCTCAATTTATTTTGCATAAGCTCTTATCTTATCTCAATGACCTTAGAAGAAATTCTAGGTTCCAAGATTTTAATTCAACTCTATTCTAAATTCATCGGCGTATAGAAATTTCTCAACATTATTCACTTCCAATCAAAAATCTTCGGGGTTTTTCTGAAAATCAAACTCGTATTCATTCTCATATAAGCAATCTCAATAAATACATCACATTATCATCTTAAGAAATAGAACAGATAATTTCACACAAAAATACATAAGGCATTCCAGTCGTTTTTCTCAATTCTATTTATTTAGAAAAAAATTATTCCTCAAATCTCGTCATTTAACTTACTCAGTTAATTAACACGCTCACTAATGTTATAGAAGTTCGGGGTATTACAATTGGTCTGATTCATACCAGCTCGAACTTCATTTCGATATTTCTCACTTTCCTTGGCCATATTCTCAATGGCCTTTTTCCATGGTGCTCGCCTTTGATGTGGAGGCTGATAAACCTGCTGCTGCTGTGGTTGGTAATTATGCTGTTGTGGTGGTCTTTCCTGATACTGTGGCTATTGTTGGTGATGGGCATACTGTTGAGAAGATCCTGGTATGCCTATGTTATGCTGTTGGGGTTGACTATCTTGCTTCCATCTGAAATTAGGATGATCCCTCCATCCTCGATTATAAGTGTTAGAGAAGGGATCATGCTTCCTATGAAATCCCTCATTTCCCCCCATAGCATTTACATCCATCACGTCCTCACCAAAATTAGGGCAATTCTCAGATTGATGCCCCGTAGCATCGCATAGGCCACACTGTCGTAGCTTCTTCTGTATTGTCAAACCACTCAACAGTGCCTTATTGTCTTTCATCTCCTTGCTCAGTGCTGTCAGATTATCCTTTTCTTCTTCCTTAGCTTGCAATTCTCTATTCCTTTCATGCCCATCATCTCTAGATTCTTCAGCCATCGTTCCCAACAGTTTGAAAATGTCTTGAAAAGTTTTATCCATCAACGATCCGTTGCATGCGGCTAACACCAACCCTCGATCGTTCTTCTGCATGCCTTTTACAAAGCACTCAACTTGATCCTTATGAGTGATCTGATGATGTGGGCAGTTGCTCAAAAGCCGCTTGAATCGAATCCAATACTCATAGAAGGATTCCAGCCCATCTTGTCTAATATTTCTGATTTTCCATCTCATTCTCTCAACTCTGGTTGCTGGAAAGAATTCTTCCAAGAAGCATTGTTGCATCTCTGCCCAAGAAGTAACACTTCCTTGGGGTAAGTTATATAACCATCTCCTCGCACGATCCACCAACGAGAATGGGAAAAGTACCAGTTTCACATATTCTTGCTGATTCTCATTTGATTGGTGCATCACTGTCATCTTAAAATCCTGGAGATGGATATAGGGGTCATCCCCAGCGTATCCATTGAACTTTGGTAAGACCTGTATCAGTGCTGGCTTAAGGTCAAACCACTCAGGATCGAAAGGGTTCGCTGGTAAGGTGATCCCATTCGGCCTGAGATTTAGATTTGGTAGGTATGCCAACTGTTTGAGGGTCTGTGCCTGTTGTGGTTCTACCATAGCGTCGTGTCTTACTATCCGTACGATTGCACGTAGTTGTTGTTCAATTTGGTCTGTATCTGGATCAAAAATCAATGTTTTTTATACTTGACGAGTTCCATGCATACACTAGTAGCTGAGGAACCCATATTTGTGTCCATCTTTTTTTGTGTTTTTCTTGTATTTTTAGTCTTTATCGAGTCAAAGTGTGTCTGGGAGGATACAAAGTCGAGAGATGGTGTGCAGAGGAAGAACAGGTGGGATCTTGGGCAAATTCGGTGGAAAATCTGTTGTTGAGATGCTGAAATGGTGATACGATGCAAATGGGCATAGGGCTGGAGGCTTGTAGCTGGGCAACAATGTTTTACACACTCTACAAGTCAGGAAGTACCTCCCCATATCCTTGAAGCCAACAGACAGAGTACCCGGAGAAGCTAGGATCTTGGTCAACACAGGAAGCAATACAAGATGTAGACATCGAAGGCAAGAAGGGAGTCGGACCAGTAGCAGATTTCTTTTCCTTCAAGGAAGAGGATAGGGATCGAATATTTCTTTCCTTATCCTAGCCGGACCTAATCAAAGAAGATATCTACCAAGCAAGGAAAGTGAATCGTGGCTGCATGGATGAGAGAGAAGGCGGATGTGATATGCATGGGAAGAGTCCTTCACCAACAAAAAACTATCTCAATCATAATTCCATCGCCTATATATATGGCCGACTCCACAATGTAATGTGTGCCATTTTTATTCAAGTTCATAGCTTAGTTCTGCATTCTAAGTTGAGAGGAAGTGAGGAAGAAACAAGTCCTATGGGCGATTTAATTTTATGTTCGTTTTACATTTTCTGCATTAGTTTAGTTGTTTGCTTGAAGCCAAGACCTCAGTTGCTGACTTACGTTTTTTAGCAGCAACCTTTTTCCAGTTTATGTTAAGTATGATTCTCCTTATTTGTTTTGTGTTCTTATTTACTATTATGTCTAGCTAAATTTACTGTTTGGGTTGGATGTAGATGAAGTGATCGTAAATTACTCGTTCTAAACTTGTGAGGTCTAATTGTGTTAGTTCGTTATTTGATTTTATTCCCGAAGTACTTAGGATTAATTCTAGACTTATTTGATATTGACATATGATTGATCACCATCTAGATATTGATATTAACTCGAGAGTGTCTCTCGTGCCCAAGAAAGTAAAGAGTGTTGGAGAGCAGTCGGTATTGACCTACCCTTTGGCTGTCTTGGGTCTGTTTATTCTTAATGTCTTTTGGGCAGCATCGTTACTGAAGTGTCTTCGTGACTTTGCTGATCAAGAGAGGAGATCTTGCCTTCTGGTCAAGATTTGTAAAATTGGATAGACATAGGCTAAGTGTGTTTATATCGTGACTACGTGACCTTTAGGGTATAAGCTAATCTTTGTCTTAAACCAAGTGATAATATCAGTTAATTGAATATCTTTGCACCAATGAACGAGTGATGAGTAATTAGGATCATTGATTTGAAACCCAATCCAAACTCTTTTGTTATTTAATACTTTACTTATTGAGTTACAGGATACATTACAGTCAAAATCCCTTTTGTTGAGTTCAATTTGAAGAGCAGATCTACGCCAAGTCCCTTAGAATCGACCCCACTTGCCATTAACTACTACCTTGTTGGGCAAGAGATGTTTTATAAATTTATTTGTGCGAAGAGTGTGACGACAGCCCTTCGTCAAATTAGCGTCGTTGTCGGGGACCTGGTTTTAAACTAGTTTGCTCTTCTAGTTTATGCCCAAGCCACATCTACGGAGTTGATGGAGATCCATAAGATCATGGCATTTTCCCGGAGGTGATAGCTATGAGAAATCGAGAAGAACAACGCAAGAAGAAGAAAGATCTGGAGGAAGGCATCAACGAACCTTCAGAGTGCCGAGCTTGATAGAAGATCAGGATATTGAGCAAGAAGACGATTCTTGCCCAAAAGCAAGTACAGACAGAGAGAAATCAACAACCATGGCAGGACAGCAAGAGAGAACCATCCGTCAGATTATGTTCCCTGACGACAAGGGGATCAGATCTTCAAGTATCCAGTTGCCCACCATCAATGGCAACTGGGAGCTCAAACATTCGCTGATACAGATACTGCCCAAGTTCAGCAATTATCCCGGAGAAGACCCTCAGACCCATCTTCAAGACTTTGAGATGGCGATCAGCACTGTAAGGAACAATACCCCTCCTGCTCGAGATGCTGCCAGATATCGAGATGCTGCCCAAGATACGTTTCCAGACTACGTAAGGTTACTCACGTTCCTATTCTCCCTACTTGACGGAGCACGTAAGTGGCTTAACACCTTGCCAGAGGGAAGCATTGATACCTGGAAAAAGTTGCAGCAAGCTTTCCTTGACAAGTACATACCCGTTGGTCGGATACAAAGTGGAAGGAATGCCATTTCCTCGATCAAAATGGGTGGAAGTGAGTCGCTGTATGAACAGTATGAAAGGTTCAAGAAGTTGATAGCAAGATGTCCTCAACATCGAATCAAGGACATTGATTTGATCGAGCATTTCTTAAAAGGATTAAGGGCATCTGAGAGGAAGTGGATCATTGCAGCTTGTGGGGGAGCAATAGTTGATCAATCGCCAGCTGAAGTGTTCAAGAAAATAGCTGCTATGGCAGATCAATCACGAGATGAAGATAACATCCCAAGAGAGGGGTATGAAGGCAGCAAGGGACATTCCGATGACTTGGTCAGCACCATGAAAGACTTCATGGCCAAGATGAGTGGTCAAATGGAGGACTTGAAAAAGAAGGTTGATGGCAAGAAAGTTCACAAAGCTGTGAAGAAATGCGAGGTGTGTCAGGCAACATGCCATATTACCTCGGAAATGTCTCAGTTGGTTCGTGGAAGAAGGAGAGGAGGTAAAGGCAATAGGTCAGAACCAGCAAGGTGGTGGGCAACAAAGGTTCCAGTATAGCAATAATAGCAACTATGGCAACAACTACGGCTATAGGCAGAATAAGCACAAGAACCTGAGATATGGCAACAACCACTACCAAATGCCTCCTGCCCACCAACAACCACAACAGCCTGTTCAACAGCAATATGTGCCTCCACCCCAACAGTAGCCTCAACAGCAACATAACTATGTTTCTCTACATCGAGAACCAGCAAAGACGGAGTTCATGAAAGAGACCATTGATAGGTTTACCAACGAGAACCAAAGGCTTAGAAGGGATTTTGAGAACTTTCAATTAGAAAGTCGAGGTCAATCGAACAACCTTCAAGCTCAATTAGCTCACATAAATCAAACACTGTCAAAGCTGGTAGATGACAAGAGTGGAAGACTTCCTGCCCAAGTGGAGGTTAACAAGGAGCAAGTCAATGTTGTAACTTTGCGAAGTGGCAAGGATTTGTCAGAGGTGCTGCCCAAGACCCAACTCAAGGGACTTGCTCGAGTAGAAGAAACTAAGATGAGCTCAGGAGATATCAATGACCTCTATGTAGAGTTGAAGGCGAAGCGTGAAGAAGGGATAAAGGCCAATAAGAATCTCGTCTTCGATAACGAGGAGGATGAAGCCTTGTTTGATTACGTGAAGATGGAGAGATCAAAGCTGGGGTTTGATAAAGATGACGTGTTGTTGGATTCTTTGAAGGCTAAAAAAGAAGTAGAGGATTTGGCCAAGAGGATCGTTCCTCGCACTGCTAAGGCAAAGATCCCGTATCCAAGACGTTTTGCCCGCGATCGTAATCAGAAGAAGTTGGAGGACATGATGGAGGTGTTCAAGAAAAAACCTGCCACTATTGATGGCATTACAATCTATGCCAAAGTGCGCAAAATTTTTGCGAGAGATGTGCTTGAAGAAGACCAAGTACCCAGATAATGCCCGTTTCCATGTGGAGAATGTGTCAACACTTATGTATTCCCACATCCCGCTCAAGAAGAAGGATCCTGGCATGTTTGCTATCCCATGCACAATAGGTACTACGTCAATACCCAAGGTGATGCTTGATCTAGGAGCCTCGATAAATGTAATGCCAAGGGCCATGTTCAACGAAATGAGATTTGGACCTCTTTCTCCTACCCGTGTAGCCATCCAATTGGCGAACTTATCCACAGTCTACCTCGATGGAGTTTTGGAGGATGTATTGGTCAAGGTCGGAGATCTTCTGTTCCCAGCCGACTTCTATGTTCTTGACATTGGAAAGAAAGCAATCAAGAATCCAGTGATCTTGCTCGAAAGGCCGTTCTTGAGGACGGCCTGCACCAAAATCGATTGTGATACAGGAAAGTTGACAGTTCAAGTAGTTGAAGAAGTTGTCGAGTTTGACGCTTATCCGCAAAATCAGGATGATGCCCTAGAAAACCTCAACACCCTCAATGCATTTGGTCAGCAAGTAGAGACATTGAACAGCTTACGTTGTTTCTTAGACGACAACGAAGATGCAATCCAGGTTAAACTCAACCTAATACAGGGTCTTGACCTGGATCTCGACCAAGATGAGGATAATGAGGAAAACGGTGTCTTGATGGAGTTCTACGAAGGCGATGCGTACGAAAGTGATAAAGCTTTCTGAGAGGAGTCAGTCCATGGACATAGTTTTGACTCCACCGATGAAGACTACGGCACGGATGAGGAGTTAGAGAACAATAACACTTCTAAAAACTTCCATGAAGATGAAGACGAGTTTGATGAGGAGTTGGTAGAGAAATTTCGGCAACAGACAGTTCTTGAGCAGGATGCCGGCTTGCAGGCAGAAGAGGATCTTGCCCAGAACGATGAACCAGCAGATGTAGAGGAATGCAGTTATGCCAGCATTTCGGGCAACATGCAACCTCATGGGTTTGAACCACTCAACATCCCTGAATTGAAGCCGGAGGACAGGTTAGTGCCATCACTGCAAAAGGCACCTACGTTGGAGCTGAAGCCTTTGCCCAAGCACCTAAAATATATCTATCTCGGCAAGAACAAGACTTTGCCCGTGATCATATCATCTGAGCTGTCAAGCATGGAGGAGGTCCGAGTTGGTGAGGTGCTGAGAAAATATAAGAAGGCAATAGGGTGGACCTTGGCTGACATCAAAGGCATTAACCCTTTGGACTGTGTTCATCACATCTTGCTTGAGGAGGATACTGCCCCAGTAAGGGACCCACAAAGGAGATTGAATCCAGCCATGAAAGAAGTGGTAATGAAAGAGATACTCAAGCTTCTCGACTTGGGGATTATATACCCCGTGTCTGACAGCCGGTGGGTAAGTCCTGTGCACGTGGTGCCCAAGAAGTCAGGAATCCAAGTTGTTGAGAATGAGAAAAATGAGATGGTGGCCATGAGACTACAAACCGGATGGCGAGTGTGTATAGATTACTGAAAGCTCAACCAAAAGACGAAGAATGAACACTTTCCTTTGCCCTTTATCGACGAGATGCTTGAGAGGTTAGCTAGTAATGACTATTATTGCTTTCTTGACGGCTATTCTGGTTACATGCAGATCTGGGTTGCTGACGAGGATCAAGGCAAAACCACCTTCACGTGCCCGTTTGGCATATTTGCATATAAGAGGATGCCATTTGGGTTGTGTAATGCACCAGGGACGTTTCAAAGGTGTATGATGCACATTTTTTCAGACCTTCTTGAAGAGTGCATCGAAGTCTTCATGGACGACTTTACTGTCTACGGCAAGACCTTCGAATCTTGCCTCAACAACCTGGATCGAGTTTTGAAGTGATGTATTGAGAAAAGCCTCGTATTGAACTATGAGAAATGTCACTTCATGGTGAGAGAAGGAATTGTCTTGGGGCATGTCATTTGGGGGAAAGGTATTGAGGTGGACAAGGCCAAGATCGACATTATTGCCAAGTTACCCTATCCAAGATCTGTGAAGGAGTTGAGAAGATTCCTAGGGCATGCTGGATTCTATAGGAGATTTGTCAAGGACTTTGCCAAGATCGCCCAACCAATGACGGGACTACTTCAAAATGATGTACCATGGGAGTTCAATGAAGATTGCAAGAAGGCGTTCCATGCCTTGAAGGAGAACTTGATCACAGCCCCCAACCTCCGGATTAGGGGAGGCCTTTCGAATTAATGTGTGATGTCAGTGGTTATGCCTTGGGGGCAGTTCTTGGGCAAAAACGTGGAAAGGAGAGCAATGTCATCTATTATGCTTCCAAGACATTGAACCCCGGCCAATACAATTATGCCACTAAGGAGAAGGAGTTGTTGGCTATTGTCTTCGCCTTTGAAAAGTTTAGATCCTATTTGCTTTGAGGCAAGACCATAGTGTACACGGATCACACGACGTTGAAGTACTTGTTGAGTAAGAAGGAGTCCAAGCCAAGATTGATTAGATGGATCCTTTTGTTGCAGGAATTTGACATAGAGATCAAAGACAAGAATGGTGCCCAGAACCAAGTTGCCTGTTCGACTAAAATTTATCCTAAAGTCGCCCGCAATTAAACAAGATCAAAGTAGAATAAATCAATCAACCCAAGTCGTATCTCTCGAGGAAGACTTAACAGGGCAATGTTTGTATTGCGAAAATAAAAAGAAAATAAAACGAAAGCGGTAAATATTGATTGGAATTTGATGTTCTAATTCTAATTAATTAAAAGACAAATTAATTTAGGCAGAATTATAAACCCTAACTCTAAGAATAAAATAAATCATAAACGTAATTTAGATGCAAAGAAAGTACTCACGCTGATTAATTCGTAGTAGAAGTCTGTCACCAAAATCCGTACGAATTGAAAGCAATAAAACTATCTAGACTGGGAAGAACAAGGAGAACAAGAAATACTGAAAAGAAAAGAAAATCGACCCTGTTCTTTCGAAAGTGGCGGAAATTAAGAAAAATAAAACGTGTTTGGAAACCAATTCTAAACCCCTATTTATAGGAATTGAACGCCGCCAAAGTCGGACAAACCATATTAGAAATCAACTAAAATACACCAATTAAACTGCCCAAAATACGACCAAAAATAGATGAAACAACCCCTCCACACACAAAACCTTGCTTTTCCTCAAGCAAATCTTATTAAAAATTAAAATGAAGAAAGTGAAAGCTTGAACTAAATGATTCATACCTCAATAAACTCTCAATCACAAAACAATCTATCACTCATCAATCGACAACAGTCATCACACAACAAATGAGTTGCCCTCCACACAAGACCTCAATTAGCCTAACATCCAAGCACAAGATCAAAGAGAGGAAACAGTGACAACAAAGAGTATCCCAACTTGAACCGTTTCTTAAACTATGCTAAAGAAAATGTGAATTTCGGCAATCTTCACTAGGTGTACTCACGGCAACTCCGGCATCCTAGTGTGGTTTCTCATACCCATTCCTCAAACTTTAAGAACGAACTCAAGTCAATGAGAAAGAGGGGTAGAGCCCTTCACAACACAACAAAATTAAACAGGCAAATTAAACAAATGTTAAGTCAAATCGGGTTATATGGCCATAATTCATGAGGTGTGGACATTTAGAAATTATCTAAAGTATCCTCATGTGGTTTCCCATGCTCATGGTTTCCAGAAGAGCAGAGGCCTCCCAAAGTAACTAAACTTATTAAAACATTAAACAACTTCTTTATTTTTTTTTTCTTTTTTCTTTTTTTTTGTTTTTCATTTTGAATTGGGATACACTTCTAAAACACCATCTCCTAACCTTCACGTATACTAAAAAATTAAGCATCAATAATTCAAGTGTGAATCGCCCCACAATTGACATGCAACAACCTCACCAATCAATTCATAATAAAATTGTCTTGATCAATAAAATCTATCAAGAAATGAATTATAAACTTCAACCTCAACTTCTACATCATAATTCCAAATAAGAAATACCCGAGGACACACAAGATAATTATTCCAACAAACACTCCCCTCCCCCCGAAAAATACGCGATAATGTCCCCATTGTCAACCAATAAGCAATAAAAGAAGGAAGGGAGTATCATAGGGCAAACCAAAGTAGGGGTCGAATCAGAACATAGACACCAACAACCTAGCAAAAGAACCAAAATAATGCAAAACAGACACAAAAACAATAACAATAAAACAAAAGGAACAACAACAATCACAAAAACGAAAAAGAAAAGGGAAAGAAATGCGTACGCAACAACAGTGAGAATCACTGTTGATCCGAAGGTGAATTGGATGGGTCGCCTGGAGTGAAATGCTGAGTAGACGGACCACCTGGAGTGAAATGCCAACGAGCTGATTTGGTTCTCCAAGAAATCCAATTGGCGGGTCTGAGAAGCCATTTGTTGCTGTTGCTGAGCCCAATATTGAGCGTTAGTGGCCCAATTCTGAGCTTGCTCCACCCAATGCGTATTTTGAGTCGCACAATACTGAGCTTGCACATCCCATCGTCGATCATTAACAGCCCAACGTTGATCATTCCTCGCCCAGTGCATTCTATAAAATCATCTGCTGTTGCAGGTGCCCAAACTGCGAACCCATCTCTCCACGGAAAGAAGTAAAATCCAGCTGAAAAGCTTGGAAATCATAAGGAATAGAGCCAGGAGGAATAGAGGCAGGAGGGACAAAGGCGGAAGGCTGAGAAGCATGCTCAATCCGACGGGGAGATTCATCCTCACTCCCAACTACGGTGTCAGCGTTATTGTCTCTGTCAGACCCGACATCAGAAAGAACGGGGGTAATGGGTCGAGGCACACGAGTGCTGGCAATCTCGGCGTCACGATGGCGTTTCACTGCGGGGCGCGCCTCGTAGGGAAGGAAAGTTACCAGATCACTAATAATATGCCCACGCTTCAATTCAGTAAAACCCAAATACTTGCTTTTCAGAAGGGTCTGAGTTGAAGGAGGGAAATCCGCAGGAACGGCTTTAAAATGAGAAGCCAGAGCAGTGGCCAGGTGAGGCAAAGCAGCTCGATATGTAGAGGTACGAACAATATTCTGCAAAGTGGCAAAAATAAAAGGGGTCGGACAAATTTTCCGCTTCTTCACAGCACAATCAAGTAAATAAAGCTCAAGCGTATGCACCTTATTAGCCTCATCACGCCCCTTAACATTATAGACAATAAATTTGTGTAAAATACAAAAGACCGGATCACGAATTAAACCACTCGGCAAACCACTTGTATCCCAATTATTACACCCAGTCAATTCACTCCAAGCTGTAGATTGGTCAAATGAATCAGGAACAGCTAATTCACCAGGAGACGTGCGAAAACCAAAAACTTTGTGCATAGCAGAATACCCAGCACGACAATTGGTACCTAACAACCGGAATGTAATACCAGTAAGATTATCCTCAAATTCCATGGTGGCAAGAAATTGCAAACATAATGGAGAAAACGAATGCCATTCAGTATGAGCATACTTGTACAACCCTAACACCTTAAGATACTTGTCCAATTGCTCCCGAACCCCCAACGAATCCATAATTTCCCAATCAATAACGTAACAGATCGGCGTTTGAGACGAAGATACAGTTTATCTTCGGTGATTGAGTAAATAGGAAAAATGGCCTGATATGTCGGTGAAATGTCCTGAGGTGCATCAGTATCCATAGCGTCTGTCTCTACAATACGTGGAGCAGAGCTACTGGCCTCTTCTGTATTCCCAGTATGCTTGGGACGCGCCATAGAAGGTGGATAAGCCGAACGATGGATGCTCGTCCAGAATTTAGGCAAAAGGTCGACGGTCGCCGGGTATGGAGCGAGCGAAATAGAAGAGCGAATGCTCGCCGGAGATGTAGCGCGAGAGCAGCGCTCGTCGGAGCAGAAGAGGTAGGGTGGTGCTCGCCGGAATGATGCACACCCGAATAGAACGAGATTCGTCAGGCGCTCGCCGAAGAATCGAGGAAGATCAGTGCTCGCCGAGTGCTGTCGAGTGCTGTCGAGCAAGAAAAACTGCCGGTGGAGGAAACGAGGGCGACGAGAGGTGGTCGCCGGCCTGGAGTGAGGAACGATCGCCGAGGATGAGATGAACGGTGAAGTACCAAGGAGTAGTGGACATCGATGTGAAGGCGATTAGAGCGAGGGAAAGTTCTGGAGAGTGAGGCGGCTGCATACAACTTAGGGCAAAAATATTTATAGGATAGAAGGGGGCATTCGCCCGTAAGGAACGATCGCGACTGTGGAAGTGGCTAAGGCAGGCCCGGCGCTCGCCGGGCTTGGACGATCGCCGCCTTGAGCCTCAGAATATGCACGAAGTTGGGCAGGTGCGATGCTGGGCGATCGCCCAATACGGACGACCGCCGCCTTGACTCTCAGTATGAATACGAACGTTGAGGCGAGAGCTGGCGGACGCTCGCTCGACCTCGACGAGTGCCGCCCTTGGCTGCAGAAATGGAGTGGGAACATGGGCACCGTGTCAGGCGCTTGCCCAACCCTGACGAGCGCCGCCCTTGGCTGCAGAAGTGTCCGAATCTAAATTTTTTTTTTAACACACGAAACAGTGGGTTGCCTCCCACGAAGCGCTTATTTAACATCATTTGCTTGACATACAAAATTGATGCCTTCATTCAGGGTCTACGAGCCAAATTGACTCCAGTGCTTTAACATTGAGCTCGCCTTCATTGTATGGTTTCACTCGATGACCGTTAGCCTGGAAAGACTTCTGAGTCTGTTCATTAAGTAACCGGACAGCCCCAAAGGGTAGAACTTCCTCAAGGAGATATGGACCGGTCCAACGAGACTTCAACTTACCCGGAAACAATTTCAACCTCGAATTGAACAAAAGGACTTTCATCCTGGGCTTCAACTCCTTGCACAAAATCCGGCTGTCATGTAACTGCTTCACACGGTCCTTGTAAATCTTGGCGTTGTCATACGCCTCGTTACGGAGCTCATCCAACTCGAACATTTGCAACATCCTTTGCTTTCCTGCGGAATCCAGATCGAAATTGGTTGCTCGAATTGCCCAATACGCTTTGTGTTCAATTTCCACAGGCAAGTGACAGTTCTTTCCATACACAAGCCGGTACGGACTCATCCCCAAAATACTCTTGTACGCCGTACGGTACGCCCAAAGTGCGTCATTGAGCTTTGAAGACCAATTTTTACGAGACGGCTGCACAGTCTTCTCTAAAATTCCCTTGATTTGTCGGTTGCTAGTCTCTGCTTGGCCCGATGTCTGGGGGTGATAGGGAGTAGCCACCTTATGTGTTATACCATTCTTTTTCTTAAGCTTCTCGAAAAGCTTATTGCAAAAGTGCTTTCCCTCATCGCTGATTATTGCTCTTGGAAATCTGAACCTGCAAAGGATATTCTCCTGCACAAATCTCAACACGACATGAGAATCACAAGTCCTAGTGGGGATTGCTTCAATCCACTTAGACACGTAATCAACCGCTAAAAGAATGTACTCATAACCAAAGGATTTGGGAAACGGCTCCATGAAATCAATGCCCCACACATCAAAGATTTCAACCACGAGAATGTTGTTAAGGGGCATCTCATTTCTACGACCGATGGACCCGACCCTTTGGCAACGATCACAAGCAAGATAAAAAGCATGTGCATCCTAAAATAATGAGGGCCAGAATAAACCTGATTGGAGCACCTTGTGTGCTGTTTTCTGTCCTCCAAAATGGCCCCCGCGGTGAGTTTTGTGGCAAAATTGCAAAACCTTGGCTTGCTCATCATCCGGCACACACCTCCGGATCACATCATCCTTACCAATCTTGAACAAGTAAGGGTCCTCCCAAAAGTATTGCCTGCACACAGATAGAAAACGCTTCCTTTCTTGGGAAGTAAGGTCAGGTCTCAATTCATCACAAGCCAGATAATTGACAATGTCAGCATACCAAGGAACAATGCCTGCACTCAAAGCTTGCTCAAAAGGAAATGACTCAAGAAAATTATCACAAATCATAGGAGAAGGAAGATTATCAAGACGAGATAAGTGGTCAGCTACTGCATTCTCACTACCTTTCCTATCACGAATCTCTAAATCGAATTCTTGTAATAAAAGCACCCAACGGATTATTCTTGGCTTAGCCTGAGATTTTGTCAACAAAAATCGCAAAGCAGCATGATCACTATGAATGATGACCTTAGACCCTATTATGTATGCACGGAATTTATCTAATGCAAACACAGCAGCAAACATCTCTTTTTCTATAGTGGTATAGTTTACTTGAGCAGAAGTAAGAGTCAGACTCGCATAATAAATGACACGAAGCATTTTATCTATACGTTGACTCAAAACAGCACCAACAGCAGAGTTAGAGGCATCACACATTATCTCAAAAGGTTCTGACCAAATAGGACCAATAACCACAGGTGTAGTACTCAACTTCTCCTTAAGCAAATTAAAAGCATGAAGGCAAGCATCATCAAAAACAAAGGGCACATCTTGAGAAAGCAAACGACATAGAGGTTGACTGATTTTAGAGAAATCCTTAATTAAATGCCGATAGAAACCGGCATGACCAAGAAAACTCCTAATTCCTTTGACATCACAAGGTGGAGGTAATCTTTCAATCACATCCACCTTAGCTTTGTCGACCTCTACACCCCTCTTAGAGACAATATGACCTAACACATTCCCCCTCCGTACCATAAAATGACTATTTTCCCAACTAAGAGTCAGACCACTTTCGACACACCTCTCAAGGACCCGTTCAATTTTCCCAGGAAAATCGTCAAAAGATGACCCAAATATAGAAAAATCATCCATGAAAATCTCAACAAAATCATTAAGCATCTCAGAAAAGATAGACATCATACATCTTTGAAAGGTACTTGGTGCGTTGTAGAGGCCGAACGACATCCTCTTGCAGGCGTATGTGCCAAAGGGGCACGTGAAGGCTGTCTTAGCTTGATCCTCGGGTGCAATCGCAATCTGATAATAGCCAGACAATCCATCTAGAAAGCAGTAAAACTCATGCCCCGCCAATCTGTCGAGCATCTAATCAATAAACGGCAGTGGGAAGTGATCTTTCTTGGTGGCCGCATTAAGTTTTCTGAAATCTATGCACATCCGCCACCTAGTAACAGGTCTCATAGGCACAAACTCATCATTATCATTTAAAACCACTGTGATGCCCCCTTTCTTCGAGACCACGTGCACGGGACCGAGCCATTCACCGTCAGCAATGGGAAAGATAATCCCCTCTGATAATTGCTTATAAATCTCCTTCTTCACAACCTCCATTAGCACGGGGTTCAAACGCCTTTGACCGTCTCTCTTCGATGTAGCTCCTTCGACCAAGTTAATCCGATGCATACATGTGGCAAGGTTGATCCCCTTAATATCGGACAAACACCATCCAAAAGCTGCCTTGAACTTCGTGAGCACCTCAAATAATGCTTCTTCTTCATCTGCCTTGAGCTCAGAGGAAATTATGATCGGCTTCTTCCTTCCTTTTTCAAGAAAAACATGCTTCAAGTTGGAAGGGAGTTCCTTGAGCTCAAGTTCTACCTCTTTCTCTTCTTTAATAGTCTCGACTATCACCGGCTCATCAATAGGTAGATTGGTTGGCAGCAAGGCTTCCAAAGCTGCTTCCTCTCTGAGTCGCTCCTCCAAGTCAGCTGATCCTTCAAAAACCTCCTCAATCTGCTTCTCTTCCATAAAACAAGCCTCGACAAGTGTATCAATAGCATCAATGTAAGAGTAGTTATCAATGTTGTTGGCCGACGAAATCCCCTTATTGGCTCAGACATCGTATGAAACTGACTCACCCAAGACTGACATCTTAATTATGCCATTTTTTACATCAATGAGAGTATTAGTTGTAGCCATAAAAGGCCTCCCCAATAGTAGAGTGTGCTCTCGTCCATCTTCCTTGACGTCTCCGATTTCCAGAACCACAAAATCCATGTCACACCCCGACTCTCGAGGTGCGACTTACGAACAACAACATAACCTAACCAACTAACAATCAACTCAAATATGGGGAACATGCTCGGGGAAACATTAATGAAGAGCAATACAATCGAATAAGGCTTTCAAAGACATAATGAAGTAATAACCGAGCATTTCAAAATCACATGTACACAAGAATATGATAAGAATTTCATGATGACGGGGTAAGATTTCAACGAAAATGAGAGTGCGAAAATATACCAAGTCAACGAGAACCAGATTCAACAAAACGTTTAAAGTCAACGAGCCCATCGCTCGGAAGCACAAGTCAAGAAGTTAAGAATTCAACAAGTATTCAAAAATCATCGAGCACAACACTCGGAATCAAAAACATGAGTATCAGAGTATAAGTATCAACAAACATCAATTCAAAAGAGTTACAGCGGAAACTTGCATCAAAACCCAACATTTGCACGTATGAAGACGTACAAACGTCAGTCTGACATTCGACTCGACTCAACCAAAAGAACCACACCACACCACCAAGCATCCATGCCATCGCCATCCAGTCAACCTGCACGTTTAGAAATACACGCAGGGCTGAGTACTTCGTACTCAGTGAACACAAGCCAAAACATTTGGATAAAGATGCTTTTAAAAGCTATAACAATTGAACTTGCCTTGCCGAACATCACAAGTATTTAAACAACTTAAAACAGTTTTACTTGTGCATGTTAAAAACATTTTCTTTTAAACAGACTGCGCAGTCAAATATAACATATAATAATAGTATGCATCATCTGTCACAAACAATCTTACTGTGCCGAGAAGTAGGCCTCCTTCTCGAACACTGTGACCGGCCTAACCGAAGCAAGGCTCACAGTCACCTTAATCATTCAACATACCACACGTGGGTTTCCTGCCTTTCACAAGATAATAACATCTTAACTAAACAGATGATAACACATACCAAACTTAATAAAAACGGCAAGTCAATCGCATTTAAAATCATATAATAACATTTAATAGCATAATAACTTCCATCGATAGTTTTGGTTCAGAAAAGCCCACCTGACTTCCGAAGATTCTAGCTAGGCGGTTTAAGGGCTATTTGTCCTTGCTTAATGATCCGTCCGGCTCGATCCTTCACAGTTCGACATCGATAAAGAAAAATAAGATACGCCAAGACGGACAAAAAGGCGTTGGACTCAATTGAAGGACTTCTACTTGAGTCGTTTCTCTCTTCGCTTTAACTTTTCTAAAGGATCTCACGCTCTCGTCTTTAAACCATTAACTCTACTCGATGATTGGCTAATATTACAAACTAATGTCTTAACACTTTTCGCTTTAATTATGAAACGTCGTCTATCTACATTCCATTACTCGAGCTTTCTTTTAAAATTAAATTAATTCTCGATTTAACAATCAATGGCTCAATCATTTTGCATATAAATTATTTAGTAATTCTTCACATCATAATTAATATCATGCATTAAATACTTATTCAATCACATAATAAATTCAAATAATTCAAACACATTTCAAGACACATTAACATTTATTCAATTTAAACATTAGAACTTAACTCGATTATGCATGTCTTTTCATAAAGACTTAAACAACATACTTTATCTCTTCTTAACTTATAGACATCGCTTTGTTCTAAATTCGTTATCTTATGAAGTATTTTATAAACTTTTACTCAATTAATACAAATTCTCTTTAATTATAAAAAAACTCTTATGAAATTAGAATTTCCTTTCCATCTCTAACTCGATTTTTATTTCTTAACTTAACTATTATTTTTTCAATTATTAACTCGACAATTCTTCTTGTTTTATTTTCAATTCGCACGGTTTGAAAACAACTTACTCGATTAATTAACTTTAATTAATTTCTTTCAAAACCATTACTCGACATCTTATTCTATTATTATTTTCTTGATTAACCATACGAGTATTTAACTTAACTCGTCTAGCATCTTTTCTCCATTCGATTAAAACTTCTTTTCACTTCTTATTAATTAATTTTTTTTAACTCGATTTTCTCAATTCTTGTTTACTTATTTAATAAATCTTTCTTCTTTGTTCTTAACTTAAAACCACTTTCTTACTTAACAATTTCCTTTATGTTTCAATAAACATTTTTATAAAAACTAGTTTATCTTATTAGTTAAATTACAAAATTTCTTTTTGATTTAGTTTATTAAAAGTTCAAATCTTTAAGTTTTATTACAAGAACACTTATTAGATATATCTTTTTATGCATTTTTCAATTCTTAATATTTTAAAAGCTTTTAAACTTCATTCTTTTTGTTACAAAAATTTCTCTTTTCATCTATGATTTCAACTAATACTTTAGTACACATTATAACATTAAAACATCAAATTTTCTATATTATCACAAATTGTTTTCTTCAAAAACTTAACATGCAATTTGTTTTTCCTATACTTAACAACATATATGATTACATCAACATATCACATAATAATTTCATGATCAAAACATCACTCAAATCATCAACAAAATCAACAAAATCATTTCTCCTTTTCTTCCCAAAACACACGGCATACATAGTGTTTTTAGGGCATTTTATTTCTCAATTTTTTTTCATGCATATAATCTCATTCTAAACATGATAAAAATCATAAATCAAGCATCAAGATAACAATAACTCAAAGAATTCATACTTTCCTATTTTTCCTCTAATTTTTCGGCATTCATCATTTTTTTAGGGATTTAATTTCTTTTTCTTCTCTTAATTCACCGATTAAATCCTAGTGTTCGATTCTCCTAACGATTCCTTCTCATTTAATTCTCACATTAACAACCTAAGTTTGCCTAAACATAAATAAATACCGTGCATGCATGTTTTCTTTCTTTTAGGACTTAGAGATATACATATATACAATTAATCAAATGGAATATCATACTTTGAAAATTAAAATGGATCTCTTCTCCTTGGCTTCTTGGGATCGAAATGAAAGGGGAATTGAGCTTCAAACTTGAGCTTGGATGAAAGGAAGAACTCTTCTTGAATCCTCATAGAAAAGAATAACATAATAATTAATCATCCATTTCTTTAGGGCTTAAGAGCCAAAAATGAAGAAAATGGGGGATGATTATTGAATTTCAATTGAAGAACTTGATGGATTTTTACCTTTTTCTTGAAGGTATAGATGAAATAAATGGAGGATGATGTTCTTCACTTCATTTCCATGGATGTTGAGCTTGAATACAAGGTTTGCATGGAAGAAAAATCAATGAGTGGGTGTGTGTGTGTGATTGCCGTGAGAGAGGGAGAGAGTAGAGAGGGAGAGTTTTCTTTTTCTTTGCTTTGGTGTTGGATGAAATGAATTCCTTTCTCCTTGAACATAGAGAGATATTGAGAGAGAGAGGTAGATACATGCATGTGTATCCAACAAAGGGAATAAAGCAAGATTACATTTAGTGTTGGAAATTGGAAATGCTTAAGTGTTGATGTGATTGAATTTGCATGCAATCTTTTGCTAAGATCATAGTGGAGACATAATGATGAAAATTTGCATGGGAAATTGGAGAGAGAGATGGGAGAGAGGTAGTGAGGTGGCGTGAGAGGGAGAGAGGGAGACTGACACTTGTCCTCGCCGTGTCGTTACGGGTATTAATTACCCGGTCGTAAAGGTTTTCCGGATAAAACGATTCGTATTATTTCACTTATGCTATAAACGGGTCTAATCTCTCTTCGTCTCATTTCCGACACTAAAACATCTCAATCCTAATTCATATTTCAATTAAAAGATTAACGATTCCGATCATCTAGTCTTTTATATCTTAAAAGAATTTAGTCGGCTTATTAATCCGTTTATTAATCCTTTAAAGATTAATTCCTCGTTACTCTTCTCAAATTATTCTCGGATAAGCTCTTATCCTATCTCAATGACCTTAGAAGAAATTCTAGGTTTAAAGATTTTAATTCTACTATATTCTAAATTTTTCGGCGCATAGAATTTTCTCGGTGATCAACATTATTCTTTTTCAATCAAAAATCTTCGGGGTTCTTCTGAAAATCACACTCATACTCATCCTCGTATAAACAAACTCAACATATACATCACATCATCATTTCAAGAATTTGAACAGATAAATTCACACAATAACATATATGACATTTCAGTCGTTTTACTCATTTCTCTTCAATTAGAAAGAAAATTTTTATTCCTCAATTCTCATCTTTTAACTTACTCGGTAAGTTTAAACGTCTCTAAAGATATAAAAGCTCGGGGTATCACAATCCACCAGTACGATAAGTTTTCCCACTCGAACCAAAACATCCTCAATAACTCCTCGAGGGTGGCGAACCGACCTGTCTGCCAATTGCAAACACATCCGTGTCAGCTTCAACTCTCTCAATTCCAACTGTTTGAAAATCGAGTAGGGCATCAAATTTATCCCCGCTCCCAAATCCAGCATTCCAGAAGCCTACTTTCCATTCCCCATAGCAATTTTAATCACGAAACTCCCAGGATCTCGTTGCTTTTGAGGTAGAGATTGCTGCATAATTGAGTTAGCACTTTCAGGTACTAAAACTTGTTCAGGCTCATCAAACTTCCTTTTCTTGGATACTAACTCCTTGAAAAACATCACATAGGCAGGCACGTTTCTGATCACATCAAGCAGAGGTAAATTCACATTCACCTTGGATAGCATCTTATAAAAGTCGAAGAATTGTTGGTCTTGCTTCTCATTTCGCAGTGTGCTAGGAAAGGGCACTGGTGGACGGTAAGGCTTTTCAGCCTTATGAAGTCGGATTTCTGATTGCTCCTTCTCGACACTAGGTTGACTCGGAATTTTCCCCATCTGTTGTTGTTGTTGCATCTGGTTAACAGTTCTAGAGACTTGTCCCACAACTGTTTCAAGATGCTTGATGTTTGCATCTTGAGCTTCTCTTGCCTGCCTACTTTCTTACATAAAAGCATTGAAATTATCTTCAAATTGATTTCTCGGGGCAGGCGGTGGCTGTGAGCGCTGAAACTGAGATGGCCCTTGCTGAAACTGATTCTGCTGTGGTGGATTCTGCCACTGAGGGTTGAAATTTTGCTACTGCTATGGGTACCACTGAGGGTTGAAATTCTGCTACTGCTGTGGGTACCATTGTTGCTGAGTAGGGAACTGACTAAACTGTTGAGACGGATACTGATTGAACTGTTGCGGCGGACGACGATTCTGAAAATTTCCCCCATATCCTTGCCCTTAGGATTGATTCCTCCATCCAATATTAGTCTGATTCTGCCATCCCGAGTTCTGCTGTCTCTGAGTCTGATTAGATCCTTGGCCTTGATCAAACTGCTGTCGTGGTGGATATCCCTGTGCAGCATACACTTCCGTTCCTCCTTCATATGTCAACTCCCCCATTCGCTGGCATTCTTCAGGATTGTTACCCATCTCTCCACAAATGCCACATGGCTCAACACCCATCTCTTGTCTTGTAGGTGCTTGTCGTGGTGGTGAAGCAGCTGATCTGCTCATCTTCAACTCCTGTAACTCCCTTATCATATTGGCTAGTTGCTTCTTCATATCTGGGCTCTCTGCAACAACATTCACATCAATACGACGTGCACGGGTCAATTTTTGCTGGGAGCTAGCTGCGAGGATGTCAAAGATGTCTTTAAGTTCGTCAGCAGTCTTGACTGCTATATTTTCTCCAGCTGTGCTATCTACCATAAATTGAGAAGTGTGCTGCAGTCCATCATAAAAGAACTGCCAAAGTATCTCAGGTACCATCTGATGGTGAGGACACTGCTGGAGCAATTCTCTGAATCTCTCCCACGCTTCATGGAACAGTTCGTCTCCAGCTTGACTAAAGTGCATAATCTTCATTCTCACTTCTTGTGTCTTGTGATTTGGATAGTATTTAAGCATGAACTTCTCACAAACGTCCTTCCAAGTGGCGAGAGAATTTGGTGGCAAAGAGAGATACCAGGATTTAGCCTTGTCCTTCAAAGTATGCGGAAAACATTTGAGCTTCAGTTGATCCTCTGTAATATCTCCAAGTGGAAAGGACTGAACCACAGTACAAAATTCCCTGATAAACTGCAGAGCATCTTCATTCACCATTCCATAGTATGTCGGCAGCAAATTTAGCAGATTATGTTTCAGATCGTAATTCCTTGCTGCAGTGGGCAGGATAATTGCTGAGGCCGTGATGCGTCTTCGACTTTTGGGTCTTTTTGGTCCCATTTTTCTTTTCTTTTGTGTTTGTATGAGTCGTATAGGGGAGAAAACAGATATTTTGGAGGTGGAAGTTCGGAAATGAGCATATGGATGAAATATAAGCGAAATGGGCATTACTGAGACAAATCAGCCCAAGTTACATCTGAGCAGCGATGATTTCCAAAGTGTACCACCTGGTGCGAGGCTAACCGAAGGATGCAGTCAATATGACCATGCTGGACAGCAGCAGTCAGCAGCAAGAGCCAAATATGAAAAGACGCGTGAAGTAGATAGTAAGGAGATTCTGGCGAGTCCTAACAATGGAAGGATCTGGAAAAACATGGAGTTAATCAATCAATAATTGATGGCCAATCACCAATCAGATCAATCAAGGATCAAGCTAAATATGGAAGGTGATCACTCATGTTGGTAAGGCCATGACAGACTGTCCCAATCAGCACATATGGGCTATTTATGGAAAAACGTATGAAGGGCCAAGGATGGAAGGTTTCAGCGAATCTGGGATATCAATAGCAAGAGAAAGATAAAGTCAACTCAATCAATTAAGCCAATCATCCCCAACAATCAAATCAATCACGATCATCTATTTATGGAAAGTCAGTCACAGGGATACTGCCAGACAGCTGGGTTAGGGTTAGACTGACGTGTGTCAACTATATAAAGCCAGCAAGTGTGGCTGACAAAGGTGGCTACTCCCCATCGTGTTCTACTTCAATTTCAGTCCCAAGATACACTTTAGTTCAGTATTTTCTTTTACATTTTCGTACCAAACAATTTACTTGCTTTTATTTCAATTCCGTTGTGAAGAACAAGCCCAAGGCGGTTTGCCTTTGGTATTTATTCAAGTATTTCGTATTTTCTTCTATTCATGTGTTCATTTAATTTTGTGTTTATGTATTTAATTATGTGTGAGTAATTCCCCTGGTGAGATTTGGGTGGGGAAAATGATTAAGTGTTGATATGTGAAATGTTCGCGAGGCATTTGTGCCATCGGTTGGATCCAGTGGTTCCAGAGAGATCTGAGCAGAATCCATGGGCAGTTCTGATCCAGCGGGTGATCTCCGCTCGGTTGGAGCTGTACCATGTCAAGCAAAGGCAGGGCATGACATACGGCAGCGTTCGATGTGCCCATGACCGAGTAGCTAAGCAGCACCTGACATGGTGTTGTAGATCTAGATGGTGAGGAATGGACAAGGGGATACTGCGTCCTTCTTCAGTCTTGGGCTTCTCTAACAATCACCCATCAACTGTGACAAGGCATCAAGCCATGGTTATCGACCAAAGGACTTATCTCGCGTATCGTAGGCATACCGATGACCGGTTGGACGTGGTACCGGAAATGAATATCCCGCAAGTTATGTCTACTCTGTAGGTGCGGACATGGGAAGTTTGGAAGAGAAGGTTGGTGAGGGTCATACTTGGAGAGATCGGGTATGACTACTATCTAAGGAGGAGTGAAGCACGACCTTGTGACCGGGGTGAAGCGTGACCTTCGGACCAAGACGACAACAAGGGACTCAACCATCCCAAGTGTGGAGTATGAACTCTTGAAACGCCCCAATGTCTTTGGGCCACGCCTTGAGTTTGTATGAAGCATGGACGGATCTTCAGTATGCCCATGACTGAATTAACATATCAACAATGATCATGACCTACCCCAAATCTTACCCTTTTTTTTATATTTGATTTCTGTTTAGTTTATTGTGCAGATATACAGGTTGAGACCGTGACAACTCAATTTGTGCACCGAAGAGTAAAGTAGTTCCTCACTCTCCGTGGGATCGACCCTAGCTTGCCACTAAGACTAACCAGTCCGGTAATGGGCTCAGGAGCATGTACTGTCCGTCTGGGGCATACACAGGTATTTTGATCGTACCACACGACGGGTGCGTGTCAGGCCGTGGTCTCAAAGGTTGGCCTAGCATAATCTCCCATTACTTTCTGTGCCATCTTGACAACTACTGTTTCTTCTTCGGGCAGATCCCTTTCAGAGTCGTCTGGCTGATCACTCAAAATATTCCCCAACAAAGTTTCGTCTTCAACTTTGTTAGGGCTCGGTTTGGTTACCTCCTTTGCTTTTTCCAGAACTGCGCTCTTCCGATTAATGTTGTCAATAAACAGTGCCAACGGTTGTCTCAGACTTCTGCGACCTTGCATACACAACACTAACACACGGATTAAACGTATCGGAGGGAGAAAAATAACCAAACAAAAATAAAAATAAAAATTGCAACACAAAAATCGCCTAAAGCCTTCCCTGGCAACGGCGCCAAATTTGTTCGACTAAAATTTATTCTAAAGTCACCCGCAATTAAACGAGATCAAAGTAGAATAAATCAATCAACCCAAGTCGTATCTCTCGAGGAAGACTTAACAGGGCAATGTTTGTATTGCGAAAATAAAAAGAAAATACAACGAAGTGGTAAAGATTGATTGGAATTTGATGTTCTAATTCTAATTAATTAAAAGACAAATTAATCTAGGCAGAATTATAAACCCTAACTCTAAGAATAAAATAAATCATAAACGTAATTTAGATGCAAAGAAAGTACTCACGCTGATTAATTCGTAGTAGAAGTCTGTCACCAAAATCCGTACGAATTGAAAGCAATAAAACTATCTAGATTGGGAAGAACAAGGAGAATAAGAAATACTGAAAAGAAAAGAAAATCGACCCTGTTCTTTTGAAAGTAGCAGAAATTAAGAAAATAAAACGTGTTTGGAAACCAATTCTAAACCCCTATTTATAGGAATTGAACGCCGCCAAAGCCGAACGCTCGTTAGACACGGACGAGCGTTGGCTTCCTCGCCAACACGCCCACCCCGGACGAGCGTCGAGTGCCCAACGACCAACAGCCACAGCTTCACACCTTCTCACGGACGAGCGCCGAAGAGCAACAATCGTCCATAGTGGCTCTCTGTCCCTCATCCTTCACCAGCTACACTACCCGGCGAGCGTCCAACATATAATTCCAAGGTTGGAAAGCATTGAGCCATCAACACCAAATTTCGGACGACCGCCTGAGACGAACGATTATCAGATAGCACTCTCTGCCATCGGCTTGTCCTCATTCTCAAAAGCTGAACGATCGCCCAACACCACAACTTGTGTCGGGCGATCGACGGATCCTTGCCTACAATTACTCAGCATGCTTCCCTTATACTCTGCAACTTTGAGGGGAAACACCTGTATTTTCCACACGAGACTCGAACACAACATTATGCATTCTACATTTTAAAAACGAACAAACCATATTAGAAATCAACTAAAATGCACCAATTAAACTACCCAAAATACGACCAAAAATAGATGAAACATTGCCGACCACCTAAGTCAAATCCTCCAGCCAGACGATGGGGTGCCGATCAAGGAGACCTTTCCTGACGAACACCTGAGTCCAAGATGAACCATGGTATGCTGATATCGTGAATTACTTAGTGACTGGAGAGATACCCTCCGACCTTGGGCGTTATCAAAGGAACAAGCTTAAACTCAAGAGCCGTTTCTATATTTGGGATGAGCCATATTTATGGAGGGAATGTGCGGACAAGATCATAAGAAGGTATGTCGAGGATAAAGAGCAAAAGGGCATTCTTGAACATTGCCACAACAAGGAATGCGGAGAGCATTTTGGGCATCAACGGACTGCAAAGTAGATTTTGGAGTGTGGTTTTATTGGCCAACATTGTTCAGAGATTGTTATGAGTGGGTCAAGATGTACGAGAAGTGCCAAAGGGAAGGCAACATCACAAGAAGAAACGAAATGCTCATGATACCGATATTGCCCGTGGAAGTGTTTGATGTATGGAACATGGATTTTATGGGACCCTTGCCGAGTTCCAAAGGCAACAAGTACATCATATTGGCAGTAGACTATGTCTCGAAGTGGGTAGAAGCTCTTGCTTCCAACAAGGATGATTCTATGGTGGTTTCCAGTTTCTTGAGAACTCAAATTTTCAATAGGTTTGGTGTACCTCGAGCTATAATTAGTGATCAAGGTTCTCATTTTTGCAACGCAACGGTGACCACCTTGTTCAAGAAGTATAGAGTTACTCATCGTGTGTCAACAGCCTACCACCCACAAGCCAATGGACAAGCGGAATTGTCCAATCGAATAATCAAGACAATCTTGAGGAAGACCATGGGCACAATAAGGAAGGATTGGAGTATGTGCCTCGATGATGCTTTATGGGCGTATAGGACTGCCTTTAAGACATCTTTTGGCATGTCCACTTATCGCATGATCTATGGCAAGAGATGCCACTTGCCCGTGGAGCTGGAACATCGAGCACATTGGGTTGTTGCCCAACTCAACCTCGATTGGAATGAGGCAGGTGACTCAAGGAAGCTTGAGATCCAAGAACTCGACAAGATAAGACTCCAAGCCTATGACAATGCCAGCTTGTACAAGGAAAGGATGAAGAAGACCCACGATCTTTTGATTAAAGAGAAGGAGTTCCATTTTAGGCAACAAGTGCTGTTGTACCAAACTCGATTTAGGCTTTCTTCGGGTAAGCTCTTGACCAAGTGGGCAGGACCTTATGAAGTACAAGCACAATTCCCAAATGGAGCTGTTGAGATCAAGGATCCCATGAACGGGAAGGTTTTTAAAGTCAATGGCCAGCGCTTGAAGGCCTATCTTGGGCAAGAACGGTTTGTTAAGGAGGAACCATCTGGGTTCCCTAACGAGAAGGACCTCTGACTTTTAAGGGGGGGGTTGTCGTGCCCAAGACCTTAAATGGGGCGCTGTCCAGGAGGCAACCTGGTTAGTATTTTTGTGTTATTTATTTTCGCGTTTAATTATTGAAAATAAAAAAAATTAGTTAGTTTATGCTTTAAGTATTTTATTTCTCAGTATTTTATTTTGAAGCATTTTATATTCAAGTCTAACTATAGGAAAGAGTTTTTTTTCGGAGTGTGTTTGTGTTTTGAAATGTGCAGGAGATGTTGAGCAAGATACAGGTTGTAGATCAGGAACCACGATGGAGAAGTAAGTAGGAGTTGAGCAGAGGTTTTGGGCATGAACCAAGTCGTTGGTCAACGACTGTTCAAGGCGATTACTGTACCCCTAAAACTACGCGCCCTTAAAACCACCCTAGCACGTCTACACCCCCACTACCTGATTTGAATTTCAAGTCTGCAACTTCTCATCTTCTCTCTTCTATCTCTCCATCAAAACCTCCAAACTCTTACCATGGTATCCACACGGCCAAGAAACAAGAAGCTCAACAAAATTCCCACCGGGACCAAGATAGACCTCACCACCAGCAACCCTACCACCGCCACCACAAAGCCCAAAACCGCTCCCAAAAGGAAACTACCCATGGAACCCGCCGAACCCTCTGCCGACTAAAACCCTTCCATCACCATCGAAACCAGCGTGCCTAAGAGCCCGCCGGTCGACGCCACGCTATTAATGAGCGACGACAACCCAAGTCTGATGGATGAGGTAGCGAAGCAGCCGGAGGAGGAAACACAGTCGAAGCCCGTGTTTGAGAAGGAAGATCTGGAAAAAGAAGTAGAGGAGGAAGAAGACGATGGGGAGGAAGGAGACGATAAAGATGGTGAAAGGGAAGGCGACAATGTTGACGACAAAGAGAATAAGGAAGAAGACCTGGATGAGACAATAGAAGAAGTGGTTGCAGTGCTGGCGGCGGAGGCGAAGACCAAAGCCAAGGAAAGGCCAACGATGAAGAGTGGTTGGGTGGCCATTAAGCGCCCTCACGGTGGCAAAGACACGCTGGCAAAGAAGCACAAATCTACCGCTTCGAATGCCTGGTCTTTCCAGCCGTCGATCTCAAAAGGGATGGATGTCGGGACTCCATCGAGGGTTAGCGAGAAAGAAGCAGGGGATGATGTTGAGGAAGAAAAGGATGATGACCAGTCTACTCCAGCAAGTGGCCGGAATAGGAAGAAGAAGAAGGGCGCTATGGTGGTGACGTGTAGGAAGCCCAGGGAATGGAAGGTGACAGCACCCAGGGTTCTCGACTTCAAACTATACGAGAACCTGGGTGTTGCCCATGAAGTAAGGAAGCTGTTTGAGGGGATAGGCTGGAGTCAGTTTTTGGAGTGGCCTGTGGAGATATACGAGGAGCAAGTTAAGGAGGTGTACAGTACAGCGGCAGTGACAAGTGATCCCGAAACTGGGGTGAGCATGATCTCCTTCTCGCTTTTGGGCGAGAAGTATGATTTCCAAGTAAGTGTTCTTAACCAGATCCTGGGGATGGTGAGCTTGAGGGACCTGGCCAAGAAAGAGTTCATGGAGGCCAAGACCATGGTACCACCCCCAGGCGATGTAGCTTACCAGTAGCAGTGGAAGGAGATCGGCAATGGAGCACCATATAATGGGGCCAATAACAGGGGAACTGAGTTGAAGACTCATGCCCTGAGGCTTTGCCATCGCATTCTCGCCTACAACTTATACGGCAAGAACGATAGTGGCAACAGCCTGAGCAACAAGGAGAGGTACCTGTTGTGGTGTATGCACACCAAGACTAAGGTCAACTTCGCGGCCTTCCTTGGTGAGCAGCTCAAGATGGTGCTGGCAAAGCAGGCTTTGGAATGTACTTGTGGACACTTCGTGACGGCTTTTACGAAAGGAGTTAGGGTCTACGACAAGATAAAGGGGAAGCCGGTAATGGTGGTCAATAAGTTGGGAGAAGCTGCCTTGAAGAAGATGAACGACATTGAGTTGAGGAATGGCAAGTACGTGTTTATCGACTATGGCAGGTCTAAGTCCATCAGGCGTCCACCCGTGGGCAAGAAGGAAGAGGCAGGTACCAGCATGGTGGTGCTTCCCAATAATGAGGTAGAGACCAGACTAGCCAACATGGAGAAGTTGTTGACCAAGATCAGGGATGCCCAGCTGGCATTCTTTGCACACCAAGGATTCAAGTATTTGCCTGAATCTTCTCTTTGACTTATGTTCCTCCCTTTTGTGTTAGTGTAGGTTTTTGTTTTTCGTTTTTTTTTTTGTGTAGAGTATTGTTGTGTATTTTTCTTTTTGTTGTGTCGAGAAGGCTTCCTTGGTGCCTTCACCCACAATTTGCCCAGAAAATTGTGTGGTGAAGACCTTAGAACCCCCTTCTCAGTTGTGTCAGTAAATAATTGTTGAGTCAGTTTTTGTTTTGAGTTTGTGGTTGCCCAACATTGTACCCACTTTGCCTAAGGCAAAGTGTGTGGGTGTTGGGGTGTTAGTCTGTTTTGTGTGTTTTTAAAGTGCGTTTTAGTTGTTGATTAGCATGTTGGCATGATAGGTTAGAGTAGATATGTTGATAGTGTCATATGTAAATAGGTAGGACGGAATGAGATATTGGGCATGATCTGTGAGGTTTTGAGCTTTTAAATGCTATATACATATGCAGTATTATTCTTTCTTGTGTGATAATGACCAATTGACTCTTGTTGATCTAGAACTTGTCTGCATCTCTTAATTAAAACTTCGTGTAACTTAGTTGAATTACTTAGATGAATTAGGCATTTTTGTTCAAAGCAGCCCATGGCCAAAATTCCCTACCTTGACAGTTATCCTTTGTTTAGCCCATTTGAGCTTGATTAGAATTCTTTCAATTCACATAGAGTAGCCTAAATTTATAAGCCTTCTCAGTCAAGAACTCAAGACTAGAAGTAGAAGGGATGGAAGGACAATGTTGGGTAGCACTTGTTGGGCAATATCGCCTATGTTAAAGGTGTTGGGTTAAGTTAATATATTTAAAAAAAAGTCCAGAAAAAATAAGTGTGCTAGGGGTGAAGTGATAATGTGGAGTGAGGAATCGAGGGCAATCTGTTGCCTAAGAATCGAGTTCTTGATTTAGCCAGTTCCTATACTTCCTTACCTTTTGCCTTAAGCCACATTACAACCCTATAAAGACCTAAGGATAAGTAATTTTGATTTTGTTCAAAGAAGTAGAGATGTAGAGGGCAGGCAAGCCTATGGAAAAACATTGTTGATTTAGGTCTAGAGCGTATACACTTAACCATATACACTTGAGAGTTGAGTACTGGTAAGAATACCCTTGTTGCCCAATAACTCTATCTTGAACTATTTGATGGCAATATCTGCTTACATATTCTGAGTTGACTGACATGTTGATGTGCTGATCTATTGAGTCTGTGTTTTTATTGTCTTTTCTGTGTTTGAGTCTTGGGTAAAGTTGCAACCGTACACTTGAGGGCAAGTGTAATTCAAGTGTGTGGGTGTGATGAACCCATATTTGTGTCCATCTTTTCTTGTATTTTTCTTATATTTTTAGTCTTTATCGAGTCGAAGTGTGTCTAGGAGGACACAAAGTCGAGAGATGGTGTGCAGGGAAGAACAGGTGGGATCTTGGGCAAATTCGGTGGAAAATCTGTTGTTGAGATGCTGAGATGGCGATACGATGCAAATGGGCATAGGGCTGGAGGCTTGTAGCTGGGCAACAACGTTTCGCATACTCTACAAGTCAGGAAGTACCTCCTCATATCCTTGAAGCCAACAGACAGAGTACCCGGAGGAGCTAGGATCTTGGTCAACACAGGATGCAATACAGGATGTAGACATCGAAGGCAAGAAGCGAGTCGGACTAGTAGCAGATTTCTTTTCCTTCAAGGAAGAGGATAGGGATCGAATAATTCTTTCCTTATCCTAGCCGGACCTAATCAAAGAAGATATCTACCAAGCAAAGAAAGTGAATAGTGGCTGCATGGATGAGAGAGAAGGCGGATGTGATATGCATGGGAAGAGTCCTTCACCAACAAGGAAACTATCTCAACTATAATTCCACCTCCTATATATATGGCCGACTCCACAATGTAATGTGTGCCGTTTTTATTCAAGTTCATAGCTTAGTTCTGCATTCTAAGTTGAGAGGAAGTAAGGAAGAAACAAGTCCTGCCGGCGATTTACTTTTATGTTCGTTTTACATTTTCTGCATTAGTTTCGTTGTTGGCTTGAAGCCAAGACCTCAGTTGCTAACTTACGTTTTTGAGCAGCAACCCTTTTCCAGTTTATGTTAAGTATGATTCTCCTTATTTGTTTTGTGTTCTTATTTAATATTATGTCTAGCTAAATTTACTGTTTAGGTTGGATGTAGATGAAGTGATCGTAAATTACTTGTTCTAAACTAGTGAGGTCTAATTGTGCTAGTTCGTTATTTGATTTTATTCCCGAAGCACTTAGGATTAATTCTAGACTTAATTGATATTGACATATGATTGATCACCATCTCGATATTGATATTAAGTCATTAACAGGAGTTGGGATTTAACTCGAGAGTGTCTCTCGTGCCCAAGAAGGTAAAGAGTATAGGAGAGCAGTCGGTATTGACCTACCCCTTGGCTGTCTTGGGTCTGTTTATTCTTAATGCCTTTTGGACAGCATCGTTACTGAAGTTTCTTCGTGACTTTACTGATCAAGAGAGGAGATCTTGCCTTCTGGTCAAGATCTGTAAAATTGGATAGACATAGGCTAAGTGTGTTTATATCGTGACTTCGTGACCTTTAGGGTATAAGCTAATCTTTGTCTTAAACCAAGTGATAAGATCAGTTAATTGAATATCTTTGCACCAATGAACGAGTAATGAGTAATTAGGATCATTGATTCGAAACTCAATCCAAACTCTTTTGTTATTTGATAGTTTATTTTTTGAGTTACAGGATACATTACAGTCAAAATCACTTTTGTTGAGTTCAATATGAAGAGCAGATCTACGCCTTGGGATCGACCCCACTTGCCATTAACTACTACCTTGTTGGGCAAGAGGTGTTTCATAAATTTATTTGTGTGAAGAGTGTGACGATAGCCCTTCATCAGTAGCGGAAAATGGAATGAGAAGAGTAAAATTGTTGTACATCAATCCCCGGCAACAACGCCAATTTTGACACGAACCCATCGTATGGTGATACGGCCAACGAACATGCGGAAGCAAGACTCAAACACACGTCAGCCGAAAGGTTGATTCAATCTAATTACAAACTGAAGTATTAGAGGTTAAGACACTTATTATACTGATCTAAATCAAAAATTGAGCAAGGAACAAAACAAAACACAGAACCAAGACCAATCTATCGATTAAAACCCTAGAAAATAACACGATTGGAAACTATAGCAAAACAATTCCGATTAAGCTCAGATTTAACACGAATTTAAAAATTGCAGTCACGAACAACATATCCAAAAATCAACAAATATGCATGAGTAGAACTCAAAAATGGATGGTGCCCAAATTGGATTCGATTTAGGATTGTTGGTGATGCGATGAAATTAAGGAAGTGCTGGAATATATTTGAACGAAGTAGGATGGTGAAAAGAAGACAAAAGTAAAGATGGCGGATGGAAAACGAGAACAAGAAACAAGACAGTTTGGAGATTTACCTTAATACGGACCCCGAATCGACGAACGATTGAAACACGTATCGTGGAAGCAATTCTCCAGCGGCGTAATTAATCCGAGATCCACACAAGATCACGAATGAACTATAGATTTCAGATTCAAAGATGCCAAAAATCGAATCCTACCAAGAACTAGGGTTTGTGTGCTTTGTAAAACACGTGAGACAATGCTGAAAACGAATTAATTTTTCATTCAAACAAGTATGTGAATAGTAAATCCCAAAATAATAAAAATACTAGACTGGTTCCTAAGCTAGGTTTCGAAATTAATAAGTCTTGGGCTTGGAAATTTCGAACTAGGCTAAACTTATAAAATAAATAAAACCATGGGCCCAATACGCCTAAACGAATTACAGTAGTTGGGCTCTAATTAAAAATTGAATAAAACAAAATGTAGAGCTGGATAAAATAATTAAATCAAGCGGCCTAGTTGCCCTCCTCGATGCTCATAAAATTCACCAACTTGTACTGTCGGGATTCAGCTCCATCGTCCTCCAACTTCTTCTGAATATAGTACTGGAAATAACCTTGCAGCTTCTTGGCTCTTAATCTCATCACTGGACCTCTAAGCTGCAAATATGAATTTAACACTTCAGTGCTAGGTCCGGTCTCATCATTCCCCCCCTGCTGAAAAGAATTCGTCCTCAAATTCAGCTCCTCCTCAGCATCAAAATCATCTACAGGAAAAGGAGATAAGTCAGAAACATTAAATGTATTGGAACACTTATACTCACCTAGAAGATCAATGCGGTAGGCATTGTCATTAACTCGAGCCACCACAATGAACGGTCCATCTCCACGAGGCATTAGCTTCGATTTCCTTAGATTAGGAAAACGTCCCGGGCTGAAGTGAAGCCAAACCTTATCACCAGGTTTGAACAACACTTGCTTACGGTGCGTATTCGCCTTTGTTGCGTTCCTCACACCTTGAAGCTCAATCCTCATCTTTACTTTCTCATGCATCTCTCGAACCTGTTCAGTCCTATGGGAACCTTGCAAACTTGAAAAATGATCACTAGGTTAAGGAATAAGATCCGTTGGAGTCAACAGATTAAAGCCATAAATGACCTCAAATGGGGACATATGTGTAGAAGAATGCACAACCCTATTATTAGCAAATTCAGCAAATGGCAAACATTCTTCCCATGACTTCAAATTATTTTTAACAAGTGCACGCAATAAAATACCTAACGTCCTATTAACTACTTCAGTTTGGCCATCTGTTTATGGATGACATGCAGTAGAAAATAAAAGTTTGGTACCCAACTTCCCCCATAAAACACGCCAGAAATGTCCTAAAAACTTGGAATCCCTATCAGACACAATGGTTCTAGGAACCCCATGCAGACGAACTACTTCACGAAAGAATAAATTTGCAATGTTAACAGCATCATCAGTTTGTCTGCAAGCAATAAAGTGAGACATCTTGGAAAAACGATCAACTACCACAAAAATAGAATCTTTCCCAGACTTAGATCTAGGCAAACCAAGAATGAAATCCATGGATATATCGACCCAAGGGGGCGATGGCGCCGGCAAAGGCGTGTATAATCCAAAAGGACTCGAAGTAGACTGGGTTTTCCTACAAGTAATACAACGAGAACAGACTCTTTCAATATCACGTTTCATGCAAGGCCAATAAAAATGCTCATGCAAAAGACTCAATGTCTCGGACACACCAAAATGACCCATCAATCCTCCTGCATGTGACTCTATAACTAGCAACTCACGCATGGAACAATCAGGCACACATAATTTTGACTCTTTAAACAAAAATCCATCAGACACATAGAACGAAACAATAGCCTTAGACTTAGCTGTACAGGACGCAAATATAGGACCAAAGAACGGATTTGATTCATAGAAAGTCTTATTATGTTCGAATCCTAAGAACTGAGCATGCATAACAGACAGTAAAGTATACCTACGAGATAAAGCATCAGCAACTACATTTTCTTCTCCTTTCTTGTACTTTATCACATAGGAAAAAGATTTGATGAATTCAACCCAACTGGCATGGCGTGAATTCAGATTCTACTGCCCTTTCAAATGCTTCAAGGATTCATGATCAGTGTGAATCACGAACCCCTTTGGTCTTAGATAGTGCTACCAAGTCTCCAAAGACCTCTTCAAGGCATACAACTCCTTATCGTATGTAGAATACCTAAGGGCTGCTCCATTCAATTTCTCACTGAAAAATGCGACTGGTTTTCTTTCCTGCATCAAAACAGCACCAATGCCTATACCAGAGGCATCACATTCAATCTCGAACATCTTATTAAAATCAGGTAAAGCCAACACAGGAGCATTGCATAATTTTGACTTCAGCAGATTAAAAGCATGCTCTTGGGCTTTGCCCCACTCAAACGTTCTATCTTTCCTACTCAATTCAGTCAATGGTGCAGCAATAGAAGAAAAATCTCGCACAAATCGACGATAAAAACCAGCTCATCTATGGAAAGATCTCACATCAGAACACGACTTAGGCGTGGGCCATTCCTCAATGGCTTTCACCTTAGTTCTATCTACCTCAACACCACGACTGCTCACAACAAATCCTAGAAAAACAACCTCATCCATGCAAAAGGAACACTTAGACAGGTTGGCATACAACTTAGCATCACGCAACAATTCAAAAACATGCCTAAGATGTCTAACATGCTCAGAAACACAAGTACTATAGATAAGGATATCATCGAAGTAAACAACAACAAACTTTCCAATAACATCATGCAGCACATGATTCATCAAACGCACAAAAGTACTAGGAGCATTAGAAAGTCCAAAAGGCATTACAAGCCATTCATACAAACCATGCTTAGTCTTAAATTCAGTTTTCCATTCATCCCCTTCAGCCATTCTAATTTGAAAATAACCAGAACGCAAATCAATCTTAGAAAATACTGAGGATCTAGACAATTCATCTAGAATATCATCTAACTTGGGAATGGGAAAACGATACTTTACCGTGATCTTATTGATAGCTCTGCAATCCATACACATACGCCATTCATTTGTCTTCTTTGGCACATGAATCACAGGAACTGCACATGGCGACATGCTCTCTTTGATTCGCTTATCTTCCAACAATTCCCTAACTTGTCGGTCTATTTCTTTAGTCTCCTCAGGGCTGGTCCGGTAAGCTGGCCTGTTGGGAAGGTTTGCACCCGGCTGAAAGTCGATCTGATGCTCAATTCCTCGAATTGGCGGCAGACCACTGGGAATCTTTTCTAGAAACACATCCTTGAACTCCTACATCAAAGGCTGCAAAACAGTAGGAATAATAGGGTCAGAAGTATCATAAGCCTTAAAAGTAACCAGAACGATAGGCTTACCAGCTTTGATGGCCTTTTGAACTCCCTTTGCACTAATGAACAGATTTTTGTGCATTGGGTCTGCACTGTTGGCACTGGAGCTCGGTGGACTTAAAACAGAAGCTGCTCGCTTTGAATTCTTAGTCACTGGAGGTGCGGACTTGGCCTTGGGGCGTTCGGCCATTTCATGCTTAGAGCTGGCGGCTTCAGCTTTGGCCTTTCTTTCTCGTTCCTCCTTAAACTTCTTCTGCATTCTGACTTGATCCTCAACTACTTCCTTTGGGGACAATGGTTTCAATATGGTCGTCTTTCCTTCTCTTGGTATCGCATAAGTGTTCGCGTACCCATCATGGATTGTTTTTCTATCAAACTGCCATGGTTGACCTAACAAGATATGTGCTGCCTCCATAAGAATAACATCACAAAGAACTGTGTCAGTAAATCTACCAATAGTAAATTGAACATTTACCTGACACACGACTCTGATCTCACCTCTGTCTGTAAGCCATTGCAATTTGTATGTCTTTGGATGCTTGTGAGGCACGAGTGCGAGCTTGTCGACTGCATACTGACTAATGGCATTCACCACACTGCCACTGTCAATTACCACGGAGCATGTTTTGTCTTGAACAACGCAATGGGTATAGAAGATGTTTTCCCGTTGGTCTGTCAGATCTTCTTCTCTCAACATGCTCAAAGTCCGGATGGACACTAGACAACCATATGCAATCCAAAACTGTGGTGTGACATACTAGGGGCAAAAAGGATCGATCATATTATAAAAAAGAAAAAGAAAAAAAAAGAGAGAGAAAAAAAAATAAATAAAATAAAAGATAAAAAAAAGGAAGAGATCGACCTAGTTTTAGATCACCGAGTATCTTGATTTTTCTTGGTTTGATTTTGTTAATTTTTGATTGGTTCTTGATCAAAATTTTGTGAGTAATTGTGTTGGGTAGACTAGCATCGTCTTTTGATTATCTCGTGTGTGTCGCATTGGTCGTCCTTCATCGATTAGCGATTGGGGACGTCGAATTGCAGCTTGATTTTCCCTTTCTTGGAGTCTTAATTTTCGGTTAATGGGTGATTATATTGGTATTGGTTTGTTATAGTCCTAGTTTGATTTAGTTTTGGTAGTCACTTTCCTAGTCAAACTCAAAACTGTTTCGTTGCTCGATTTGGTTTTGGTTTTGGATTTGGTTTTGCCATCTTCTTTCCTTATTTCGCTTACAAAACCGAACAACCTCCAACCTTTGTGCCATCTTTTTTCCTTATTTGCCACTTTATTTCCTTATTAATCCATCGTCGACGGTAGAAGTTAAAATGGACGTCAAATTTGCTCCACAGGCCCGGTTTTTCTCCATAATACCATTCCGAAAGTAGAACGACGTTCTGAACAAAACTCACCCTTCGCCGTGATATATTAGGCAATTTTGGCCAAATTCCATCATCTTCTAGGTGAAATCGCCCTGTGAACTTTTTCGGTTTTCTGATTTTTTTGATTTTTTTTCATTTTTTTCGTCCAAGTAGCTCGTGTTTTGTGATATTTGAGTCGAATTATTGAGATATATTGTTCTTGGAAATGATTTGAGATATTGGTCGTACCTTTAACCTGTGGTTCACCGAGATTCCAGTTCGAACTATTGACTAGGATCGAAGGGGTTCAGTCTTGAATCTTATCAAGTTCGAAAATTTTGTGAGCTTGTTCTAAATTTGCATAATTCAATTCTTGAGTGATATACAAGAGTGGAAAAATACTGAGGGAACAAACAAGAGCATTTTGAGGATTGTGAGGTTATTTTTATTCCTTTACGTTTGTTCACTGTGCAGGTTTTATGGAATCGGGAAAGACACCACAGTCTTCAGGCTCCCATCCAGATTGGGACGCAAAACACCAATTTGATGCTTTGAGTGGTCAAGTACATAGTCAGTTCACATAAGTCCAGAATACTATGGCACAATTGTTGGCTAAATTTGAACAGCTCAGTACAGCTCACACCACCACTAGCCAATAATCAACAGCCAGAAGATGAGTTTGAACTTTATGAAGAAGCATCAGAGTTCGAACATTTTGAGGATGAACGAGTTGAAGATAATACAGCTCAGTTCTTTCCACTACAGAGAGACAGAAACGGCTTTGCAGCTCGAGGTAGAGGCCGGGGTCATGGTGTTCCCTTCCAACCACGTTTCCAGGTAGCTCGTAGGAATGTCTATCCAGAACAGCCTAGATATGGTAATGCATATGGTCTACTCGGCAATATCAAGACCACCATTCAAGAGTTTGAAGGCAAACATGATCCAGACGCCTATTTAGACTGGGAGCGCAAAGTTGAAAAAAAAAATTGAGTGCTATGACTTCCCAGAGCCTAAGAAAGTGCAGCTAGCTTCCCTTGAGTTCACTGGATATGCAGCAGCATGGTGGGAGTTTTAGCAGACCCAGCGATGCAATCAGAGATATCCTCCTATTGATACCTGGCAGGAGATGAAGGATGTTATGAGAGGTAGGTTCATCCCAGTTCACTATGAAAGAGAATTGGAAAAGAAGCTCAGTCAGATTCGTCAAGGATCCATATCAATTGAGAAATATCGCAAGGAATTAGAGATAGCCTTGAACCGGGTTGGAAAAGAAGAGACAATGTTTGCTACACTCAACCGGTATATTGAAGGAATGAACCCTGACATTGCTTGTGAAGTCGAGCTGAAGGACTTTGAAAGTATTGAGGCAATGGTTCATTATGCATCTATTGTAGAGCGGCAGCTTAGAGATGGACGTTGATGTTCTTCTTATTCCACACCTGCAAGGACGCTGTGGGTTAGGATCGAGTCATCTACACCTAAGACCCCTCTCACACGTCCTCTAGCACAGTCTATGCCACCAGCCCGCCGTTTTGAGTAGTCTACACCTCAGGCCAGCCACAGGAATGATTTCAGTGCGCCAAACAGAAGCTCACAAAATCGATCAGTGCAGTCTAGTCAACCTCAGAATGCTACATCAGGCAGAGCACATGACATTCAATGTCACAAGTGTCATGGTCAGGGACACTTTCAGGCCCAGTGCCCTAACCGACGTGTTATGTTCATCACCAAGCAGAATGAAGTAGAATCAGCCAGTGAAGAAGAGATAGATGATACTGAAGCCACAAAGGCCGAAAATCAGCCAAAGGTTAGCATACCAATGGCCGAAGTTGAGGAAGGGCTAGAATATATTTGAACGAAGTATGGTGTAAAGAAGACAAAGGTAAAGATGACGGATGGAAAACGAGAACAAGAAACAAGACAGTTTGGAGATTTACCTCAATATGGACCCCGAATCGACGAACGATTGAAACACGTATCACGGAAGCAATTCTCCAGCGGTGTAGTTAACCCGAGATCCATACAAGATCACGAACGAACTGTAGATTTCAAATTCAAAGATGCCAAAAATCGAATCCTACCAAGAACTAGGGTTTGTGTGCTTTGTAAAACACGTGAGACAATGCTGAAAACGAATTAATTTTTTCATTCAAACAAGTCTGTGAACAGTAAATCCGAAAATAATATAAATACTAGACTAGTTCATAAGCTAGGTTTCGAAATTAACAAGTCTTGGGCTTGGAAATTTCGAACTAGGCTAAACTTATAAAATAAATAAAACCATGGGCCCAATACGCCTAAACGAATTACAGTAGTTGGGCTCTAATTAAAAATTGAATAAAACAAAATGTAGAGCTGGATAAAATAATTAAATCAAGTAGCCTAATTGCCCTCCTCGATGCTCATAAAATTCACCAACTTGTACTGTCGGGATTCAGCTCCATCGTCCTCCAACTTCTTCTGAACATAGGACTGGAAATAACCTTGCAACTTCTTAGCTCTTAATCTCGTCACTGGACCTCTAAGCTGCAAATCCGGATTTAACGCTTCAGTGCTAGGTCCGGTCTCATCATATGGTACGATCAAAATACTTGTGTATGCCCCAGATGGACAGTACAAGCTCATATGCCCACAACCGAACTGGCTAGTCTTAGTGGTAAGCTAGGGTCGATCCCATGGAGAGTGAGGAACTCCTTTACTCTTCAGGTGTACAAGTTTGGTTGTCACGATCCAATCTTGTTTATTTGCACAAATTAAACTTGGAAACAATCAAATATAAAAGGGGTAAGATTTGGGGTAGATTATGATTATCATTGATATGTGTGTTCGGTCATGGGTATACTGAAGATTTGTCCATGTTTTGCATAAACTCAAGGCGTGGCCCAAAGACATTGGGGCGTCTCAAGAGTTTATACTCCACACTTAGGATGGTTGAATCCCTTGTGGTCACTTGGTCCGAAGGTCACGCTTCACCCCGGTCACAAGGCCGTGCTTCACTCCTCCTTAGATAGTAGTCATACCTGATCTCTCCAAGTATGACCCTCACCAACCTTCTCTTCCAAGCTTCCTGGCTTCGCACCTACAGAGTAGACATAACTCGCGGGATATACATTTTCTGTAACGCGTCCAACCGGTCATCGATATATCTACGATGAGTAAGGTGAGTCCCTTGGTCAATAACCATGGCTTGATGCCTCGTCACAGTTGATGGGTAATTATTAGAGAAGCCCAAGACCAAGACAGGATGCAGTATCCCCTTGAAGGCGTTGCTCAGCTACTCGGTCATGGGCATACTGAACATTACTGTCTGTCATGCCCTGGCCTTTGCTTGGCATGGTACAGCTCTAACCAAGCGGAGATCACCCGCTAGGTCAGGACTGCATCATGAATTCTGCTCAGATCTCTCCGGAACTATTGGATCCAACCGAAGGCACAAATGCCTCTCGAATATTTCACATATCAACACTTAATCATTTTCCCCACCCAAATCTCACCAAAGGGGACTACTCACACATATTGAAATGCATATTAACGAAAGTAAATAAACACATAAATAACATAAAATACGAAGTACTGAATTAAGATAATACCTAAGGCAAACTGCCTTGGATTTGTTCTTCACAACGGAATTAAAATGAAAGCTGGTAAATTGTTTTGTGCGGAAAATGTAAATAAACTGAAAGTAAAAGTGTATCTTGAGCGGAGTGCTATCGAATACTAGGGGTAACCAACGTTTTGCCAGCCACACTTGCTGGACTTTTATAGTTGAGACTGTAGCCATCAATATTCTCCTCCGGCAGACCATATCGGCGTGATTGATTGCTTCCATGTTTAGCTCAACCTTGATTTATCCTCGATTAATCAGATTTATAATTGGCAATCACCGATTGATTGATTGAGGGTGATTAACTGGCTTCCAGATCCTTCTTCACACAGACGCTCGGCAAAATATCATGCAAATCTCTTCCACGCGTCTTTCCTTATTTAGCTTTGGTGGCTGGTTGTTGATCTCGGTAATGGTCATACGGGCTGAATGCAATGGTTAGCCTCACACCAGGAACTGTTCTTCTCCTGGGGGAATCAGATTCATGCAATGGATTGAAACGGCTCCAATACTGCTCGTTCTGACCATCTTTTCTCTGTATGCCTCGGATTGAGCTTCCTTCCATGAACAACTGCTTTTCTCCCTATACAGACACTACAGACACAAAAAAAAGGAAAAATAGGGCCAAATGGCCCAAAAGTTAAAGACGCATAATGGTTCAAGAGGGCATTGTACTTGGGCATGTGATCTCAGAGAGAGGCATCGAGGTTGATAGAGCGAAAGTGGATGTGATAGCGAGATTGTCTTATCCCAACAATGTGAGGCAACTCCGAGGATTCTTGGACCATGTGTGGTTTTACAGAAGGTTCGTGAAGGATTTTGCAAAAATTGCCCAACCCATGACACGACTTCTGATAAAAATTACCCCTTACTAGCCCTTTTGAGCCAAATCATTCATTCGAATTAATCTGATAATAAAAGCCTAGAATTTTTGTGCTCATTACCTTAGGCTCAAAGATCACTGAAGATAAAGCAAAGGGTGATCGAGGGCAGAAAATGAAGAAAAACTCCCTAGAGCTTAAGGCAAAGAAATACTAAAATTTGTATAAAGGGTGGATGAAAAAGAAAAGAAAAGAAAGAAATAAAAAGAAGTTGGTGTGCTAAGGCCTGTAATGCAAAGATGCTAGTAAGGAATAAACTCTTAGAGGCCTCAACAAAGACTATAATGACATTTGATAGTTCATAAATGATCTCACCTGCCTAAAGCCCCTTTACAACTTGCTAAGTCCTTCTGATAATCTTAAAACACCCTGGTCTTAGTGAATGGAGAATTATGAGCTAGCAGACAAGCCTATAGCATTGCCAAGGTTGAGAATGTTGTGAGCGTAAATAGTAAACCATTCATACACGAGAGATAATGTGAGGGAGAGAATCACATGCTGCATGCCTAATTTTGACCTATCTAATGATCTTGATGAATGAACATGTTTTGTATTTTTCTGTTTCATGCTGATCTTGTTCGAGTCTATTTATTGGTGTTTGTTTTTGTTTTGTGTCTTTTCTTGGGGTAAGTCTGACCACATACTTGATGACAAGTATGAATTAAAGTGTGTGGGAGCGATTTAGCACTCGCCACCACCACCTATAGACATGGAACGATAAGGCGAAGCCAATGTTCTTGGTCCCAACCTTCGATTCAAAGTGCCGTGGTCGAATTTTGCAAAAAACCATACGCCGATGAGGTGGAATTCGCGAATTTAGATATGTAATTTTTATTTTTGTGTGATTTTACAACTAAGTTTTGGTACTGATCAGAATTTTATTTTGGTACCTTTGTATTATATATTATTACTGATCAATTTTTTGTGTGTTACTCATTTGTATTTTGTTTTAATTTGTTACCTTTGTATTATATATTTTTAATTTTTTTTTTGTGAGTCACATAAATTTTTTTGTGATCACCGGCGATGGCGGTAGCGACTAAGAAATAGTGGTTTTTTTATGGCGACAACGGCGGTGATTGAGAGATGGTGTTTTTTTTTGTGAGTCACAAAAAAAAATTGTGACCACTGGCAACGGTGGCACGTTGGCGGTAGTGACTGAGAGATGGGTTTGTTTTTTTGGGCAGTCATAAAAAAAAAATAATGTGACCACCTGCGACGGCGGAGACTGATACTTTTTTTTGGTGAGTCACAAAAAATTTTTGTAACCACCGGCGACGGCGGCGGTGGCGGCGGCTAGGGGTGAGTATACCCGAACAAGACCCGCCAAACCCGCCCGAACTGACGGGTTCGATCCGATCCTAAAGTGAAAACCGGTCCGGGTCGGTCCAAAATATTATAACCTATAAATTTTCGGGTCGGTTCGGGTCCAAACCCGCACAACTCGAACGGACCCGTAGCAATATATATATATATATATATATATATATATATATATATATATATATATATATATATATATATATATATATATATTGTTTTCTCTATTTTACATTTTTATTATTCAGTCGCCCCACCCACCCTAATTCCTAAAGGCACAACTGCAAAGTTCCCTACCCTCCTCAGCCCCATCCCGCCTCTCTCTCTCTCTCTCTCTCTCAGTCTTTCTTCTCTCAGTTCTCACACGCGGCGGCAACACGCCGGAGTAGCCAACTGCGCTGCCGCATCTCGCCTCCCGCCGCATATCTGTACGTTTCAGCCCATCGCTCCGCCTCATCCCCCCGCATTCCAGGTTGTTGTAGTGTCGTCGCCGTCGGCTATCACTTCAGCCGCCTCTACCAGGCCACTATATGCATTAAGGTAATTATCTTACTTAAAACTAAATCAATACTATATTTAAATTATTTAATTAGTATGGTAAACACGAATTACAAAAATGGGCAGATTTTGATACACATACAAAAATGGGCAGATTACTAAGATGTTAAGAATTTGAAAATTATTAACAAAAATGGGCAAATTTTAAACGAATTTATATTTCACATTCTTTAAATAAAATTTATATTGATAATAAAGAGGGCAGATTTTGTGTAAGTATTGGGCAGGTGTAGATTTTGTGCAGATTTTTTTGTAAATTTTAGTGCAGATTTCTAGATGTTTTTTCTTATTTCTTATTTGTATTGTAGGTGATAAGATGTCAACAACAACAACTAATGTTCGAGTAGAAGCAAAAGGTTATTTTGTACACGACTTCTCGAACCGGGTTGAACCCAAACTGAATCGAACCAGTTGTCCGGGTTTGGATTGGTCCCGGTTCGGTTCTATCCATTCACACGGTCCGGGGTTGGTCCAATTTTTTACAAATTTTTGGGTCTTTGGTTCTTCCGGGTTGGTTCGGGTTGGGCCCGATGCACACTCCTAGCGGCGGCGGCGACCGAGAGATGTCTAAAAGGACCAAAATTTTGAAGAATTAAAAGAAGGGCCAAAATTTAAAAAGACAAAGTGATAATGGCTACTATAACTATCCTCTCTTATACTTTTGAGTTTGATTATGACTACCTAAACTCAAAGTCTGGTATTGTTCAATTTACATGAATGCAAAAACTTAACTCTTGAACATTTTCCTCACAACAACAATTTTAGCCTTCAAAAAGTTGCCCAACTATCTCAATAGATTATTTCAGAAATCCCAAACTCGTCGTCTCAATTAGAATAAATATTAGTATTAATTATGTAATAAAGAAAATTTCAAGTTAAACGAAGAAGAATACTGGATCCAATAAAATCTACTATAAATTAGGTAATTAAAAGATAAATTATTACAAGGTAAGTTTGATTTTCAACGAACTAATATTTTCGTGTAACTTAAATACATTGTATTAAATATTTCTTATAAATTAATACAATATACTCTTAATTTAGATATACAGTTAGAATATTTTAGATAAATCAAATTTTGTAAAACAATTTTTTTTTATATTAGTATACATACTTATTTTTAAAAAATATTACTCCCTCCGTATCTTTTGATTATACCCATTTGGTTGGGTACGCATATTAAGAAAAATGAGTTGTTTATAATAAAGTTGAGAAGATAAAATAACTTTTTAGGGGTACTTTTGTCACATCAAATAGGAGAGAGAAGAGAGTTAGTAGCTATTTAGTGGCATAATGTGGTAATTTATGAGTTATAGTGGGGTATTATCATATATTGTATTTCTATTTTAAAAAATCAGTATAATGAAATGATACATCCAAATAAGGCAAAATGGGTATAATGAAAAGATACGAAGGGAGTATTAAATAATGAACTATAATTTGGTTTAAGTATTCATCTCACGTAAATGTGTAAATAACGGGATATAATGATTATTTGCGTAAGAATTCATGTTTAAAAAAGAAAAGACATGTTTTTATAAGACGAACTAAAAAAAATCAGATATATCTTTATAAGATGAGTGGAGTATTTATTATACCCAAATGATGGAACATTTGACTCGAATAAATAATTATTAATTAAAAAAATTATAGATTAAATATTAAAAACTATCGTAAATCCTAATTAAATTAATGAAGCGGAAGTAACAATTGTAAATTAAACTAGTTTACAAGAGATTGAAATCGATAGTGAGACGCGAGTGAGCCGTCAAAACCTCACACTAGAAGACTAGAAGATACACCACACTAGGTCGGGCTTGCTAAGAAGACTAGAAGAGAGACCACATGTAAGTGAAATTCGAACCTCTCATTAAGAAAGACTGAAAAAACAATTCCGATCATTTACTGTTTACGATGTTTCATTATTTATTTCATTCTTCGTATTTTTGACATTTAACTATTTAAGATAAGAGTTGGACTTCCATGCAACTAGTTGCATACAATGCAACCGGTCCGATCCAACTTGAATTTGGATCCGCGTGTTTTATTTATTTATTATTTTTTTTATGACCGCACTTACTATAAATAGTTGTTGTGCATAATGTTAAGCAAAGTCATTGGTAGCCTAGCGGTACAAGGCTCAGCATGGCAATAAAGGTTGCGGGTTTGATTCTTCCATAATATTTTGTTTTATATATCACAACTCTTATTTTTAGGGATGCGGACGAAGAAGAGAGCAAAGCTCTAAACCTCCGCCACCATCCATACTATGCATATTTTCCAGTATATATTATATAACAGGTGCAAATCGGTTACAATGTATGCAACCGGTTGCACCGAATATTTTGTATTTAGATAATATATATTTTATTTGGGTGAAATAAATTCTAATCAATGTCACATGTCGTTCAATCCATGGAAGTAGTAGAGAATGAAATACGAAATGGGGGTAGAAAATCTGATTGCGCCTCCATTCTCAACTTAAATTAGACCTAATTAGCGCGTAATTATGATCATCATTTGTATAGTTTGCAATGTATGCAACCGGTTGCACCGAATATTTTGCATTAAGATAATTATATATCTTATTGGGTGGAATAAACTCTAATCAATATCGCATGTCGTTCAATCAATGAAAATAGTAGAGAATGAAATACGAAATGGGAGTAGGAAATCTGATTAATTGTGCCTCTATTCTCAACTTAAATTAGACCTAATTAGCGCGTAATTATGATCATCATTTGTATAGTTGTTTAATACCTATATACCAACAATAATATTTTGTTTTTGCTAAGCAAGAACACTATTTTTAGCATAAGACTTAAAAAAAAAAAAAAAAAAAAAAAAAAAAAAAAAAAAAAAAAAAATTCTATTTGAACAGAATAGACCACATATTTTATTAAAAGAAATTGCGAGGTAGTTGCACGCTATATTTACAAACATAAACAAGTTAACAACATACACAGATGAAGCAGTCATGAGGCAGATTGAACATCTATAAATTGGCCTATCCTGGCACCTCAACCTCAATCCGAAAAGCAAATATGATAAGCATATCGCTAATGGCAACCCAAACGGGGAAAGCAGTTGCCGCTCTGACGGCGATGGCGACCCAAACGGGAAAATCAGTTGCCGGCGTAACGGTGTTGTTCGCCATGTTTCAAAACTACTTCCCCTGCGAACTCCGCCTCCTCATCATGGAATGCTACGAGAAGTTCGTCAACTTCGTCTACCCCTACATCCAGATCACCTTCCCAGAGTTTCAGGGCGACGGCTTCCACCGGAGCAAAGCCTACGCCGCCATCGAGAGGTACCTCAACGCCAACTCCACCACCCAGGCCAAGCGTCTCCAGGCCAACGTCTTCGACGACAGCGACGCCGTCGTCCTCTCCGTCGCCAACAACGAGGAGGTCACCGACGTCTTCAAGGGCATCAAGCTATGGTGGACTTCAAGCGAAGACACTCCCAAGAAGCAGTCCATCTCTTTCTGGCCGAGGGAGGACGACAAGCGCTATTTCCGCCTCACTTTCTACCGGAAACACCGCCACCTCGTCACCGCCGAGTATTTGAAGCACATCTTGGACCGCGGGAAGGCCATCACCGTCCAGGAGCGGCGGAGGAAGCTCTGCACCAACAAGGCCGCCGGTGGCGGCGGCGGTGGCGGAGGGTATGGCATGGGCAGCGGCATTTGGAGTCAGGTGGTGTTCGAGCACCCGGCTACCTTCTCTACGCTGGCCATGGACCCCATCAAGAAGCAGCAAATCGTGAAGGATTGATATACTTCTCGAAATCGGAGGAATATTATAAGAAGGTGGGGAAGGCGTGGAAGCGGGGGTATCTCCTCTACGGCCCTCCGGGGACCGGCAAGTCCACCATGATCGCCGCCATGGCTAATCTATTACAGTACGACGTGTATGATCTGGAGCTCACCGCAGTGGAGAGCAACACCGAGCTGCGGAAACTGCTGATCAACACCACCAGCAAGTCGATTATAGTGATCGAGGACATCGATTGCTCCCTCGAGGACGTGACGGCGAAGAGAGAATCGGAAGAGGAAGAGAAGAAGAAGAAGAAGAAGGAAGGAGACGACGACGAGGGTGGCAAAGCAGCGAAGGATACGGAAAAGATGAAGAAGAAGAAGAAACGCAGCAATATCACGCTTTCCGGGCTTCTGAACATCGTGGACGGGCTATGGTCGGCGTGTCCAGGGGAAAGATTGATGGTGTTGACGACAAATCATGTGGAGAAGCTTGATAAGGCTCTCATCCGGAGAGGGAGAATGGACGAGCACGTGGAGCTGTCTTACTGCGGGTTCGAAGCGTTTAAGATACTGGCGAAGAATTATTTGGAGGTTGAGTGGCATGAGTTGTTTCCGGTGATAAGGCAGCTGCTGAAGGAGACGGAGGTCACTCCGGCCGACGTTGCCGACAAACTCATGCTCAAATCGGATGGCGAAGATGCCGACACTAATTTCATGAGATTGATCAGAGCCTTGGAGGAAGCCAAGGAAGAAGCCTGCAAGCGGAAAGCGGAGGAACTTGACAAGATAAACATGGCAGCTGATCAGATATTAGTCAAAGACATTAGTGGTGAAACCGATTAAATTATCTATATAACATGTGTCTGTGTGTGAAGTTGTACGAAATTAAATCATATATGTGTTTAATTACGTGCATGTTTAATTGTATCAATATTGAAGCAATAAACTAATCATATATAGCTCTTCATCTTCAATCTTTCAACTTGAAGAAGTTAGATACATGTAGTATCTTATAATGTGAAAATTGGATACTGGGCCAGCAAAATTGCTGATCACTAGCTTTTAATCATGAGATATTGGTTCTGGTTTTAGTGAAGATAGACAAATAATACTACAATTTGAGCAGTTTATTATTTTATACAAAATGAAACATCTGTGCATAATTTCCGAAAAGGACAAAGGGCTATGGCTATCAATCATCCGGTCCTGAAATAAATTCCTAGGAGGGAGTGATACGAGAATTAAGGAAAAAGTTGTTGTGAGTGGAGAAAAAATAAGGATAAAAAATAATATTTTATTGTGTGGGTGTGACAAAAATAAGTAAAAAGTTATTTGGGAACCGTCCAAAAAAAGAAAAATAGGAAGTTACTATATACTCCCTTCATCCCACCGAATACGGCATATTTTCTATTTTGGGACGTCCCACTATACTTGGCATATTTCCTTTAAAGGAAACAATTAGTTTATATACATGGCCCACCATTCCATCTAAATTCTACTAACATACTCTCACTACACACTCAACCATCACATCTATAACTTTATTAGCATTATAAAATATTACATTCACACTACACTAAACACTTTCTTTATACCCAATACCCTTTTTCTTAGTTTCTGTACCTATATGAATTAGGCCATATTCGACGGGACGGGGGAGTATATGGATAGGAGTTAGTATATTTTAATATTGGAAAGAGTGGACTCAGTTTGATTAATTAAAATGTATGAATAAGAAGGCATCTTCTCCGAAATGGAGACACTACCAAATCATATTGGCCAAGTCTGATTTTGTCTGTTTCTAATCCTGTTTCATGTTTTCTTAGTATTAAATGACAAGTGTAGTATAATGATATCATCTAATCATTTGATGGTTATGAAGAATAGGGATGTTAATTTGGAAAAAGTAGTGCTTAGGATAAAAGATTTATAGCCTAAAAAAAAGTCAATCCGATTGGCCCATATAATATAAGTTTAGGGAAAGCGAGTGAGTTAAAGTGATTGACATCATTAAATAGAGAAATAGAAGGTGAGAGATACACCATGGCAAATATATATAATCGGATTACTCTCTCGTTCCAATAGAAAAAGTCTCACTTATTTTAGACATTATTATTAAGAAATAAGAGTAAGGAAATAAAAAGTGGCACGTCCTGCAATTTTTGAAGAGTTAATTATTTCTTTCTTTGGGAATGAGACTATACTAATGAAACGGATAAAAAAGTAAAATGGGATGTTGATATTGAGAACGAAGGATATGCCCTTAACTGTCACTTTTGCTATTTATATTAATCACTTTCATTTAAATTAATAGAGCCTACATAATATATTATATTTAATCTTATATATTTACCACTACTTTACTCATATTTATAGTGGGACATTTACTCACTCAAAACAATATCAAAATCTTGTCATCCATACATTTTCATGCATGATCAAAATCTTACATCACCCCAATATATGTCATCCATGCTTCGAAATATAACATAATTGGGCCGGCCTATCTGCTATGTAACGAAATGGGTCGATAACAGTTTGGGGATCATTAACCGAATCAAGTAACTGCACCGACTTCAAACTATAGGAGCCATTTTAAAAGAGGGGTGAATTGCAAATGCAGAAACCACCTTTTCATCAATTTGTAATAATAGCACTATTTTTAATCATTGATATTTCGAGGTACAAATTTCATTGTTATTCGGATCATACTTCAATTTTCAATGACCGGAAATTAACGTGAAAACGTGACATTTAACTATTTTTTAAAGTTAAAACTGAAGGCATGTCACAAAAAAATTCCACATCAGTTTTTGGTAATCGGAAATTGAAGGCCTGATCCAAATTGTAATAAAATTTGAAAGTCTTACCTTGAAATGTTAATACTCTCTCCGTCCACGAAATGATTATCATTTTTGCTACTTAAGTTTGTCCACGAAATGATTGCCACTTTTGCTACTCTACTCACATTTATTGTGAGACCCTCACTTCACTCACAACAATACTCACTATAATTCACTACTACCTACCATTTTCTTAAAACCCGTGTCGGCCACAATGTAACAATCATTTCATAGACGGAGGGAGTAATAAAAAGGGGTGCTATTAGTATAAATGAGTGAAAAAGTCGGTGCTTGTATTTGCAATTAACCCTTTAACAAATGTAAGAACATATGATTAGAACTTTAATCAAGTTAAATATGATAAAGCTAAACTCAATCTCCAAACAGAAGGAATGGATCTCTTTGAAGGCTGCAAGGAATATCCGATGTTGGGTTTCACCGGAATTGCCTTGATCGTCGGATATCATGAGAAAGAAATAGGAATATGCTAAAGAGCGTTCTTGAAAGGCACTTATCTTGTTAATGGATTTGTAGTTGCTATTGATGAGAGCAGGGAAAAAAAAGCAAATCTTCAAAGCAAGGGCTTGAACGATTCCACCAGTAATAGTGAAATCCTGCAAATAAAGCAAAAAACGGCTCCCACTGTCCTCTCTCTAACTCGCATTTTCATTGAAATGGATCGATCCTTCTTCTATGATACATACAAATATATATATATATATATATATATATGGAACAGTGCGAACATGAATGTATATCAAATAATTAGTTGTAGATCTTTTGTTGATTGGTGCGCCCCCGGGCCGAATTCTGCAGCGAAAAAAGCTTCTTCATCACCTTCACCACCGACTCCATCTTCTTCGGCTTCGCGCGCATTAAATTCAATTGCCGCACATTACCGCACTCTTCTAGCCCTAGGTCTTCGAATTCATCCCTGCCACAATTGTTGTCATGATACTGATGAGTTTCTTCGCTGAATCCGGAATCGGAAGATTCGGCGGAGCTGTGCAATTCTTCGTTGAAATCCTCCCACAGTAGGTCCATCTTCTCCTGCAATTCCGCTTCCGCTTCTGATCGATCGCCATCGATCTTGATGACGACTGGGTTCGCGAACGGCCGCCGCTGTCTGCCGGCGGTGGTCCCCTGGTCGGGATCGGAGACTCTCCAGAGAGGCGGCAGAAGTGCGAGATTGACGGTGGCGGCGGCGTTGTTGCTGCTAATTACGGGAAAAGTAAACTCTTCTTCGGCGATCATGCCTTAGCCTCGCTCACTGGGGTCGGAATTTGATGAGCTACTGATATCTATGTATATAATATGATTTCACGACGGTTATCTGTATGTGCGATCTGGGTTAAGATATGCAATAATTTGTAAATTATAAATGAAATGAAATATACCGAATAGAATGGACAAATCAGAAAAGTTTGCTTATTTATTATTGTGGATACATACCTTAGGAGTTAGTTGGGATTTTAATTAATTTTAGGGGTGCACTGCTGGCCCCTCCGCATTCCACGGATACCTACGTGTTTCATATTAAGCCTTTTTGTTTTTACGCTTCACTCTTAAACTTCTTTAGTTTTTTAATTTCCTCATAAATGATTATATTATATGGATTCTGCCATATTTGAATGTTATAATATTGCGAAATTTAAAATTTGATCTTGCCAATATCTTTTTCCTGTACAATTTAGAGCTAGCAAAATGAACTCATGAAAAATAAAGAACGAAAAGATTGGGTCTAGGCTCTAGCCATCCGAGCTACCAAAATAACTCTCGCGGTGGCCGACCCGCATCATGGTATTTTTCTATTTATTGAAGATGCATCATCGTATATTAATCTATACCTATTACTCCCTACGTCCATGAAATGATTGTCATATTGTGAACGATACGAGTTTTAAGAAAATGGTAGGTAGTAGTGGATAATGATGAGTATTGTTGTGAGTGAAGTAAGGGTCCTACAATAAATGTGTGTGAAATAGCAAAAATCAGGGGCGGATCCAGGATCCGATAATAGGGTGAGCTGATAATTAAATATTTTGATATATTTTTTTTATTGAAAATTGAGATGAAATATTTCGATGCATAAACAAAAGAAACAAATATAACTTTAGCAAAGTCGGACCTAAAATGGATTCGTTTTATATAGGGGCCTAAATTGAAACATATTATTTCAAAATAAATAATTTGTTTCCTGTTTTTCGTTTTCCCTATGACGAAACTAATGTACGAAGGATGTCGTTTTGTTTGTGGGCACATTGATAATTTGAGAAATTTTAGATTCTTACACTAGATCTCATGCTATATTTGTAAAAAAATTGAAAAATCATATACTAAAGTTACTACTTTGAGAATCATGAAATTTTTTTTAGAAGAACCAAGTTTGTTAATATCTTTTTTTTTTAAATGTTAGAAGATAGCTATCATATCAAAGAATAAAACACATTACTTACTTTTAATAAATTTTCTTAAATATGAGAAGTTTGTTGAGACAAAAATAAAACTAAAAATAAAAAATAACTTCCTAAATAGAGGGTAAGAGATTTTTTTTTTTTTTAATATGTAGTTCAATGCATTGAGGAGTAAAACAAGAATAAAAAAAAAAACCAATTTTCTTAAAGGAATACGGTTCAAAGCATTGACAGTAAAAAAAAAAAGAAAAGAAAATAATGGAAGAAGAGATGGAAAGTGGGTTTCGAACCCTGGTCTTGCAAGGAAGTTAAAGAATCAATTACCATTGGGCTAAAAATTAACATTTGAATAATATTACACAGGAGTATAAAAGTTAATGGCAATCGTGGACATACTAAAATAATAAATTTGACAACTATTTTGTGGACAGAAGAGTATAAAAGAACGGATTCTTATAAAATTTGATTTGTTTAATATATCTTTCTTATGTTGAGGACAATAATGTAAATTTAGATTATTAACCTATAATAGAAAAACGAATTCTTACGAAATTTGATTTGCATAATATATCTTTTTTATTATATTTATTTTAAGGACAATGTAGATTTAGATTATTAATTGAAGAATCCTAATCCTAATCCTAATTGTATTAAAAATATACTCGAAAATTCCAATACTAAACTTAAAAAAAGAAAATGAAGTGAGTTGATAAGTTTAACCTTTTTCCTTTTCACTTAATCCGAAATTAAGTGCCGAATTATATATTTGTATTTGGGGGAAAAATTTTAAATGCACCCTTTGAAGAGTGCAAAATGAAAAATACACCATATCTTGAAAAACAATGAAAAATACACTTGGGGGACACAACTTAAAAGGTGTCATACTTTAACTAGTGACACCTTGTTCCATCAACAATACACTCACCTCATTTATTAAAACCCGTCCCAACTCAAATGTGTATCTTTTTGGTAGGCAGAGTGAGAGTGAGTACAATAATTTTAGGCCCTCGCGAACTATGAAGAAATTTTATTCTGTGTAAATCCCTAATAAAAAAATTTCAAGGGAGGCAATAGTGAACGTCAAAACCCCCTGGTCGATAGGGTATATCCACGCAATTAATGATTCATCGAGATGTAGCTATATTATGTACAACAACTCAACTTCATTCTCTCCCCACATAAGCAAACAAACATAGCACAAGAAAGGAACCCTCACAAATTCCCTCCACTCATAAACCTTTATTAATAATCCCTTCAATTCTCCTTCCTCCATCTCCATCTCCATTTCCACTAAAATTTCTGTTCCTACAAATTGGTCACCCCTTTAATAATTAAGTTCCTCTTTCTTTAATTCTTTTATTTTGGTTCCTTACATTGTTTGTCATGTTTGAATTTTCAGCATTTGGACAACACATATTATTACTTCTGTTTAATAAATGAGGGAATCTTCTATGACAGCAAGCCAATGTCGAAACACATGTGCAGGCCGACCTAGTCCAACGTTTAACCGGACTATCACCACCGGGAACCAAATCAATCAAAAAGCTCCACGATTATAGAAAGTGCAACAGGCCCAAGAAAGAAATCAACATCCAATTCCAACAGACAAACAAGAAGACGAGCTCACTAGTGTATTGGCAGGGGATCAACTCACGAGCTCACGAATCACGAGTAGCTCAGCTCACGAGCGAGCTGATCCAACAAGCACACCGCTGCTTGTAGGGAATCCAAACAAAAGAGCATTGCCATCAACAATGGAGTTACTTGATCCTCAGGTAGAGGAGAAAGCTATAATATCGAAACAAATGAACACCTTGTTTCCTCATGAACAATGGAATGATGAAAATGAGATGATAATGCATACTACTGCAAAGATTATCTACTTAGCATTTCTGCTTGAGAAGCAACAAATATATGTTCATCTAGTAGAGCAATTTCTAAGGCCATCAACTTCACGGAAACAAAACGAGTATTGTCATTGTCAAGCCTACTATATAAACACCTGAAGTATCTTTGGAATATTTCCACCTCAAAATCTAGCTAACTAAAACTATACCAGCATGCTGTCATGCATAATTGTCCAGAAAGGGTCTTTACAGCCTCCTGTGCATCGCACATAGAAAAGAAGCTCTAAATCAACTTACGAGAGCCTAATTCAAAATGTAAAGTCAATTAAATCAGAAGCTTAGAAGCCAGGTCAATCTGTCACCTCATCGCTATCACTGTTACTGTGTTCTTCATCATGATCGTCTCCTTCATATTCACCATCACTGTCCAGTTCCATAACATCTCCTGCTACTTTGTGTTCCTTGGCTCCTGACTGTGGAAGTGCATCAGACGATCCATCCTTTTCATCATTATCTGAACCTGATCCCCCAGTAGATGAACTTTTAGTAGCCTCAAGTCCCACAATTCCTCCCTCACGACGAGTGTGAATGAGGTAATGCGCAACAGATTTGAAACCAAGCTCCTCTACCTGTTATTTGAAATGTTATGCTCAACACTTCAGTTCAATCTATCACGCCGAAATATTTCATAGTTGATATTGCAAAAGCAGCCAATGCAGTTCCGTATTCCAACAGATGAATTAGGCAACAAGAGATCAAATTTACCTCCTTGTAAATTTCTCCAGTAGGTCTCCATCCTTTATCTCTTCTGCAGCGACTGCAATTGCATATTCCACGACATACAGGGCAAACCCAGTCTTCGTTCAGATTAACCTCTTTCACATTCTCTCCGTACCTGAATTTTGAATAGAACCACACCAAATAAGTATGTGTTTTTTTTCCATTTCTAACCTGGCAAGGAGCACAACTACTTATGTGAGTTCGCTTCCTAGTTTTGTATAATCTTATCATCATTCACTTAATGATAGTTTGTCATGGATAAGATAACAATAAACATAGGTCAAAGGCTGATGATTGAATCAAGCAACAAAAGGATATGGGGATATTTCTCCCACTGCCCACAACCTAGTCTAGACCACAGACAATCTACCAAATCCAAAATCAACCAGTGGTGAAAAAGAGTTTTAGAAAAAGGACATGAAAACATGTGGATTAGTCAATATCATGAAGCTGATCTAATTCAGAAACCTCATGTATAAGCAATCTCCACAGAGCTGCCCTGTGACCGTGTTGCACTTGCTGCACTTGGTACGCAGTCCGAGAGTCTTTTGTCTGCAAAGACGACCACATTGTGAAAAGGTTAACATTGGAAATGCATTCAACAACGCTCATCTAATGGAAAGTCTTCAGTGACAATATCATCAAACAGAGACAAACAGAACAAAGCAGTAGACAAGAGAGCCATCATTTGATTCACATTCTATTCCCCTATCACAAAAGCACGGCTTCAAACACCATAGAAAGTTAACAGGATGATACAATCAACTCAACCATAATGTCCAAAAAAGGTAATATTTCAAAGGAGCACAACCAAACAAATAAGCATAAATTAATGATGTTCAACACATCAAATAAATTAGGGCCGATTAGCAATGGTCCTGGTGAAAACGAAGAAATCACGGCGGTCGTGGAAGTACCTGCATTGGTGACAACTCTTGCCCTCAACATGATCGTATGTACGATTTCCGTCTTCATCAAATCCATCAACAAAGAGTTCCCAAGCAGCCACAGAGTCACCCAACAGCTTCTCGTGCTCATCTGTGTAAATCTCAGGATTTTCACCTTCCGGAATGTGGATTTCCACCTCCTTCGAGGAGCGCACCTTTTTGAGAGATTTCCTCCGGTATTTCACCGTGTCCGAGGAGTACTCGCTTTCGGGAATTTTCCTCTCCGAGTAAGTCACTGGCGGCAACTCTTTCAACCTAGTTTACTTCAAATCAGTCATCAAAATACGAAAGAAATACCTTCGACACACATACAGAAGCATAATAACTACAAAAAATCCGAAATCCCCTTCCCAAAATATAAAATAGCAAACATGACATTTTGAGAAATTGGAGATCAAACCTAGAAGAGCGGCGGGGAGGATCATGCGAAGGTGCGGGTTTGGGCCTGGTTTTGCGGGGAGGGGGAGGGGGAAAGGTAGAGGTGCGCTTGAACTGGTGAGAAAGCTCAGCAATGCCGAGGCTCCTCATTCTCTCCATGTTTTCCTTGATTCTTTGCGCTCTCGATTCTTCATAATCTCCTCTCTTATCACCTTCTTCTTCTCCTGCTTTGCTCTTCTCGTTTCCCCCCTTCCCTCCGCGACTCCATCTCACCATCTCTCTCTCTCTCTCTCTCTCTGACTTTCTCTCTCCCGGAGCTGGGGTGTGTGAATGCTTTTGAAATATGTTTTTGAAATAAAAATCGGAAATGACCACAGTTTGGCAGTACCGTCCGTACTCATTCGTCTAAACCTTTTCCCGCGCATACGCTTTACTATATGTACCTTGTGCTCCGTATTTTGTACCCCTAAATTCAATCGTCACCATTGAGATTCATTTCTCCTTAGGCTATGGGTAACGCGGTCTCGAGCCGCTATCTCCAAGCTGGCTCGAGATTGCTATCGTTAGAGACCACTGTGTTGCACGGAGCACGGTTTGAGACCGGCTCGAGCAGTGCGTGCGCTACACGTGCGGATGCAAAAAAAAGAAAAAAAAATTGAATGGCGCCTAACAGACAAATTTCAAAAACCGGCAACGGCTTTGAACAGCTAGTTTCATTTTTTTTTCTTTATTCCATTTTTTTTTGCTATAAATACATGTATTTATCCCCCACTTTTCACACCTCATTTCTTCATCTCTTCATCTACAACTTTTGCCACTCTTTCATCTCTTAAAAAAAATGGATACCAACAATCCCTTCTTGTCATTGTGGTATTTCGACATGTCCGATGATGCTTTTGCTTACATTGGGGCTGAGCTGGATTTAATCAACCTTAACACTCCGGCCTCCGTCGAGTCCTACCCATCCTTCTCCCCCGACACCGACAGCTCGGCTACAAACACAGATAATTGGCTTATGCTGCCACCTCCGTCACAGCCCCCTGCCAAAGGAAAAAAGAGCAAGGGCAAGGGCAAAGTCATCACCAACTCCGCCGCCGCTGCCGATGAAGATGATGACGAAGCCGACAAGGGCTGCAAGCATCACAACTACACCGACGAACAAGCCACCTACTTGACACATAATTGGGTAGAGGAAACATGCAACTTCATCATTGGATGCGACATGGCTGCCGACAAATATTGGGAAACGGTCACCAATCGTTTCAACACGAGGTTCGGCTTGGTCCTCAACAAGAAACAGGTCAAGAGCTACTTCGGCCGCATCTAGAAAGCGATTAAAGCTTGGATTGTCGCTTTAAGTTTTTTAATTAAGTTTTTAATTAAAATCTAAAGTCCAGTTACAATTACAAATCAGACCATAATTCTTCATGAATTTAGAGTAACTGGCAATACTATTTTCCACAAGCCTATCAAGAGTTTAGACAATATATCCAATGAGGTGAAATATCAATGAAATACTATTTGACGTGAGGAAAAAACAACAAAATTTACTATTTCTGATTCTATGGAGTCCATGAATCTCTTATGGTGAAAAATAATTTCCAAAACATGCTATAAAAAAAACCCTAAATATGGCTGCAAACATTAAGCAAAAAACATTTAAGCAAGCAAGAAAAAACAATCCCATAACTAATCTGTCTCAGTTACACACTATGAATTTGTGTTTTGTGACAACTAGCTCAGTTAGTCTTCTTGTCTTCTTCCGTTTGTTCTGTTGAATCTGTACCGGCTAAGGCCGCTCGTTCCGTTGAATCTGAAGCTGCTAGGGCAGGATCATCCTCTCCACCGAAACCAAATTCATTTACACGTTTCTTGTCAACTGGATATTTCCATCTTTGATAAAGATATATCAAAAATATAACATCTGCACAACCAAAAGTAAACAAGATATAAGAAACTAAGAACCGTCAAATACTATACAAAATTCAACCATATATGCCTTTGCTACATCATCTATGGCCTTTTTCTCATTTTAAAGTAATCTCATTTCTGTCATTTTATTACTTCCGGTGTCATCATCCAGCACACAGAATTAACCTCTCTCATAGATGTGAGTTTGATTATCACTGCATTATTTTAATACTAAGATCCTTGCACTCATTTTGCATTCTTCCTCCAATCTCATATTAACCAAGTACCAATTGGGTTTCAGAAACAAAGGTCCATTGACATGTTAAGACACAAACAACTCACCATCACGGAAGACAGAAAGTCGATGTAGTATTGGCATCTTTATCACAAAAGCAAAGAGGTCATCAATAATTGTGTTCAGAAATTTGTATGTCATTTGTCTCCATGGCATGTGGGCAACAGACTTTAGCTTATAATTGATAAAGAGCTGAGGGCACATCATGATAAAACCTGCAGCACAAAAAATGAATAAAATTATGTTTGCAAGACAACCCTGAGACGGAAACATCAATTCACCAAACTTGTATCAGTAGTGGTGGCGCCACTCAAGAATAGAGGTATGAAGACAGTATGCAGGTGTATACACAAGAGCAAGTTTCGAAAAAAGGGTATTTCAGAGAAGAGAGCTCAAAAGCTGAATACCACACAGGAATGATAATACAGCCACATCACATACGCACACACAAAGGTGAAAGACAATTCTGAAAACAAAGACCAAAATGCTCACCGAACATGTAGACACAGCTTGTAAGGGATGAAAGGATCCAAGAATACCAGCTCTTGTGGCGTTCGTACTTAAGAGAGTAAATAGAGAAACAGACAGCAAGAAACAACAAGACATAAGTCAAGTACTTCATAGCAAGATCATCATACTCCTTTGTCTTGTTTGTAGAATATGAATCACGGTCACGGAACCTCAGCATAGGTATCGTACCACTTCTGTCAATCTGGGTGAAAAGGAAACAAATATGACAGTTCAAGCACAGCTTAGCGATTGAAAGCATGAGCTATCTAAACTTCAATGCTTATAAACTTCAGAGCTTAAGCATACACTAAATAATGAATTACCTCAATATGCATAGCTTTCCCTATTTTCCAGAACTCAATGCAGCAGCCAATACCAGAACTTGCAAGTATCATCCATGAAGTTTCATTGTCAAGCAGGTAGAGGAAGACAATTAGCTGACAAAAGAAATTCACAACAACAGATTTTGCAGATAACCCCTCCATCGACTTGTTTTTATTCCAGAACTGGATATCTGTAGACAAAATTATCATGATTTAGTAGTTGATACAAATGCATGTTCATCGTAAGAGCAAAAATTAAGGAAGACCATTACCATTCTTAAAAGCCAAGAAGTCAAATATCGAGTGAAGAGCTGAAACAATCATGGTAATCCCTAAGAGATAAGGGTTTCCTTCCAGAAAAACTCTCTGTGAACAGTCAAACGATTAGGCACCCACATCAAATGTCAATACAATAATAACGAACTATAGAAGCTGTAGCATGGAATGCTTATATTATCCTTAAAATAATATCAATTCCTTGTAGAAACATAATTCTCAGAAATAACTGTTATCCATATTAAGAACGATATATGATCAACAGTTACCTTAAGTTCATCAGCTTCCCCTTCGAGCATGCTTCCGTAACTCCTATGCACCTGGAATGATTGGTCAATCTGTAGGAAGAGTTGCCATTTTGTCATGCTAATGGGAGCAACCTCCAGATTTAGTGGCAACTCATTCACTGTCTCGTTTAGTTGTATTAACTTATCCCGAAGTAACCAAAACTCATTGAAGAAGACAGTCGGGTAGTAATTTCCTGTAGTAGGCTCAATGTTCACATCTAATAATACAGGTCAAGGAATAGATACTGTATTAGTGTAGGTGTATTGATTTGCAATAAAAATTAAGAAGCAAAATATTTGCGATCAAGCAAATAAATATCTCTTATTGAAGAATAAGACGAATTGAAACTTAAACCACAAGATGAAGGAAGTGGAGATGCTTGAGATGAAGCCAAACGAACTATGACAATTGTGTACTAAAAGATAAAGATAACTCAAGGATACATGGAGCAATATTTGGAGGAATTGCATTCTCTGGATATCTGCCACAAAAAGGTAAAAAAAATTGCTTAGCACTTTTTCCAAATAGCAAATTTATTTTGTAGAAAGCATGGAATAGCAGCTCGATAAAAGAAATTTCATATACATCTAGAAATATTAGTCAATATCAGTCATGAAAAGGGAGAGAAATAAACAGTTGATAAAAAGTTTAGACAATTATACCTGGTGAAATCATCAACCAGATTTATGGTAATATTTGGTTTCCAGTATGACTTCCATTCCTGCGGTCCTTCTTCTTCTTGCTCCTCAACTTGAACTTCTTTCGCTACCTGAAGCAAACTTAGTTTCTTCATAGTGCCATAAATTTCTTGATACAGTGCCAAATGAATTCTCCAACAGATTAAAAAATTATGATATTTGTATAAAGTTTGCATTGGAACTCATAAGAAACGTGCATAACAAATTTAGGCATCAATAACATAACAGATTACCTCAGAAACCTTCTCATCATCACTAGAGCCATCTGATTGCCCTAACAGACTCTTCCTTTTGTCAGCCTTTGACTTGGGCAAATATACAACCACAGCTATACATGTAAACAAAAGATAGATCTTAGACACCCCAATGTTGTGACAGCATGTGTACAACTAAACTACATAAGTAAGAAAAATCTCACGGTGTGTCCGCCCAAAAGCTGCCAATGGCTGGTACTCAGGGTCCTTAGGATCTGGCGGATAGCCAGACTTAGCAAAGAAAACATGGGCATAAAGACTTCCATTGTTTTTTAATGCCTGATAACAGTAGAATCATTCATAGTGAATCAGAAATGGAACACAATATACGAGTCAATTAATCAGAAACCTTGAAATCAAGTTCATGAGCAGAATAACCAGCACCTCAGAAGGTTGATACGTCAACGATAGAGTTCTGGTACTATCTGAAGTCCAAACTGCATAAGGTATATTTGTCTCCTGCCAAACAAGGGCCTCCTCACTTCCAAAATCGTTAAACTTCTCTTGGTCAGATAAGTACAACCACATGTCCTGTAAACAAAGCAATCATTTTTTTGTTTTCAATATGTGAATGCAAGTTGTGGATGTGCAGAATAATTGTATCAATGTAAAATGCAGAACAAATTAGACTTTCCATTTACGAGAAGAATGCTGTAATTGAAAAAAGTCTAAATACTTGTCTACAAAGGCAACCAAACGATGCTATAGTATCATGTCAACCATACTCACCGCTCCCATGGGATATGCAGTATTTATTAAAAAAAATAAAAATATAATGATGATAAACAATACTAAGATAGGCCATAATACAGAACATCATAGTATTGAAGATAAATAAATAAATAAAAATAAAGTAACCTCGAGTAATTAGATTTGCTTCAGTGAATTCTAATACACAGTAGTGAGCAAAAGTAGGAAACAAACCAACAGATTGCATAGCTAGGACTAAAGCAACTTCTCCACACGTTGTATTGACCTTTCCAACAACTTAATTGAGAAGCAAGCAACATCTTTAATTTTTGAATGATCTCGAGAACCAGAGTTCAACAATGAGCCACAAAAGCATATTAGTATAAGGCTTCAGCAGAGCCATAAACCACCTACTGAATTTTTCCCAGATTATAATTTCAATACTAAATATAGAAATCATCGACGATCACGCACATTAATTACAGAAAACTCATCTTCGCTACGTCTTCGTTGCTACGATTTACGAACCATTATTCCACACATAAATATATAATTTGAGGAGATAAAATTCCAATCGGCACATATAAACAATTCGAGGTGAGATAATATACGAACCAAATATTCCCCTTTGTGGAAGAGATTGGAGATCTGAGTTGTGGATTGAGTTGGCGATCGCTTTGGTCCAAAGAATTTAGAGGCGAAGTACCAGAAGACAGCTATCCTAATAACCCCCGTCAGCATCTGCCCCATTCCGGCTTGTTGCTGCGGCTGCTGCCGCCTTACTCCGCCGCCGCCGCCCTCATGTATTGCCGGCGGCTCCATATTGCTTTATTGAACGAGAATAAAACAGCTCGAGATGAACTCGCGCTTCGACTATAACCTAACGCCAATACTTATACAAGTATGGCAGCCAGAGGTAGAGTTCGATTCGAACAATAAAGTTCGATCGAGAGAGGGAGAGGGGGGGGGGGAGAGGGGGAGAGAGAGAGAGAGTTGTATTTGTATGGGGAATGCCGAATCAAAGCGGCCTCTGGAGATAGCAAATAGATACTTTACACTTGTTTGTTTGTTTTTTGCTTTTTCTTTTTTTCTCTTCTTTCTCTCTCTTCCTGTAGTGTGTTTCAGGTCAGGTCAGGGATGCAGATATTTTTTCACCTTAAACCCTCAAATATGTATGCCCCATAAGTATTATTTTTAATTTTATTTATTTGTAGAAAAATAGCAATTTAAGAGAAAAAAAAAATCATTAACCTCATAAAAAAATTACAAAAATTATTAGTATTTTATAACATTTATACCCTTTTTATTTAAGGTCGACCTCTTCGTATCATATCCTATCATTTTCATCTTTGAAAAAATGTAAATGTGGGTTACAAATAATTGTAATTTCACAATTTCTTTTTTCGTGTGAAAGCATATGTATAAATTAATATTTGTATTGTTTTACATTTATAAAAATATTTTATTATTACTTGTGATTTTCATATGATTGTGATTTCGGTGAAAGTACATGTACATATTTGTGATTTTACCTATTATAGTGTTGTGATTCACAAATTATGAGGATGTAATTTCGTATATTATACCAATGTGAAATTAGGAAGAAAAAGACAAAAAATATTCAAAAATATGAGGATGTGATTTTGTTTATATTTTTCACATATGAAATTAGGAAGAAAAGGACAAAAAATATTCAAAAATATTTTTTTAAAAGATGTTATAATTAGTATTGTCCCCCACATGCCTAATATTCCTTTATGATTTGTCAACTTTTTTTTTTGACATGAATTTGTATAATATTACTCTTACTTTTTCTCCATGTTTACTCTTATACCAAGGCTACTTTTACTCTTAGAGCATCTACAAGAACGTTCATGATTTTGGTAGGCGTCGTCGAATTTTGCCCTTGCCCGTTGACACTTCAAAAATCTCACAGTAGTGCCATTGTTGGAATAATGGGCTCTTCTCCCTTTTTTGTATTAATTTTGTAATTATTTTTATTTGTTCACCCAATCTCATGTCGCACTTCATCACTCTCTCCCTCCACATAGGCACTCCAGTGGCGCATTTGCGCCATTATGCTTCGCCAGCGAAAGGGCTGCAGTGGCAGCGCCAGTAAAAAATGAGCATGCCGACAGCGAGCACTAGCGGCTCGCTGGTGCCGCTGCAGGTGCTCTTATCGCTATGAATTAGTACTGTACCCTTACTTTTTTTCTCCACTTGCAATACATTTCACTAGATTTTTATAAAACTTATTTCAACCTAAGTTTTACATGTATATGCAGAACGGAAGATATATTTTGTTTCACTTGCCCCACAATTTAATATGAGTTAACTACTAGAAGGGCTGTTGGGAAATTTATTAGTATGAGTTTTGATGAATTCCAAAACCGACTGACCCCAACCGAGTAGATGTTGCCAGAACCTAATGTTAGAATTTAGGCTCGCTGTTTGAGCAAAGTTAAGATTTTATCTTTACAGGTCTCCAGCTAAAGATGGCAACAAGGCGTCACTCAGATAGAACATCAGTTGTGAATAAAGACAACTGAGAGTTCATATGTTCAGATGCAAACAAGGGGAAGTCTTCAGAACATCAGTTGTGAAGGAAACCAACTGAGCGTTCATCAGATGAGAAACAGTAGAAAGGAAGAGAACATCAGATGAAAAGGAAAGTCATCTGAGGGTTCAAACCCACCTGAGTAAATATGAGGAAGACAACTGAGTGTTCAGTTTCAGAACCTCAGTTGTAGAACTCGAACAAGAAGATCAACTGCTTGAAGTTCAAAGTCAGCTGAGAGTCCAACAGTTCAGAACATCAGTTGAAGACCACTCAGATGAAAATCAAGACTTTCAACCGACGAACCGAGGTTGACTGTCAGAAAGGTTAAGATTTGAATTTCAAAAGGAAGTCACATAAGGGTTTGACCGTTCAGTCATTACCCCATCTGGCCCAACACAAGGTTGTCTCAGATGGAAAGCAGAAGAGCACAGATGCCATATCGGGAAAGTCTGCAGAGATGAGAGACAAGCCATCGCTATCAACCGATCAGAGATCAACTGCTCCTCCAACGGCTAGTTGATTCTCTCCGCCTATAAATAGAGGCATTCTCTCATTCGAGAGATACACATGAGACAGACTGAAGCAAGAGAGAAAAGTGCAAGCGAAAGAAAAATCTGCTAAAATCCTATTCTAAGAACATCAGCAGCTGAGAGTTCAAGAGTGATAGAACATTAGTAGCTGAGGGTTCATAGAGTGAAAATCTGTCTTAGATCTTAGTTTGAGTGTTTATTCGTTCAAGCCATAGATCCAGCTCTCATTCGTGATCGAGCTGTAGTTGGAAATCCCACCCACTCTCACACCCTAAAAAGTGTGCTAGGATCTTACTCTTCCTGCAATTGAGTAGTCAGGTCGTCAAGTACCCGCAAACTTGACATAGGCTGTTTAGTGCCCGGAAACTAAGCTGTAAGGTCGATAAGTACCCGCAAACTTATCCTTAACGGTTGCTAAGCCCGCGTAAGCTGAGTGGTTCTGTCCAGAAGAACTTGGACTGAGGTGTGTGGATTCACATCTCCCCGTGGACGTAGGAGGATTATCTCCGAACCACGTTAAATCCTGTGTGTCTGTGTTTGTTTTTATTCAGTTGCTTTTGCATATTTATCCGATCATTCTAACCGACATACAAACCGCATTTGCACATTTTCAACCGAGCTGTTTTGGTTCTTGACCAACCGAGCTGTTTTGCGTGAGTTGCTTTTAACGAGTTTATTTTTCCACCACATTCTGCACAGCCTCACTCTTCCAGCTGAGGTCGCTTACTCAGCTGTGAAATTCCAACTGAGTCATCTTTTACTCAGTTGAAGTGATTTTTCAGGTTTAAGTTTTTAAATCCTAACTGGTGTATTCCCCCCCCCCCCATACACCAGTAACTCGTTTCGGGACCATCAAGTGGTATCAGAGCAGTGGTTCAAAAGACTGCTGACTCTGTTTCACGAGGTGTGAATTCGAGAATTTTTCTTCAGTGGTCAACTGAACAGATCTTTTCACGCTAGTGCATTCTTGCTCGCATTTTGTCCTGTTTTTGTTTGTGCAGATGGACGTCAAGGACAAGATCGTAGTCATGTTCTCTGTAGTCAATTATACATCATGGAGAACTCAAATGAAGAAGATCCTTCTGTCAAAGCATCATAGGATGCAACAAGTTCTCACTTCTGGACCAATCGTCATAAAAGACAGAATACTTCGCACTCCCACAAATCCCAACGATGTAGATGCAGTGGTGGAGTATGTGGAGAAACAGCCAGAAGACTACACTCCGGAAGAGGCCAAGGTGAGCCAGCTGGATATCTGGGCTCAGAGCACAATAATGTCCACGGTTGGACAAGATTATCTGCCCTGGATAGAGGAGTGTGAGACTGCAAAAGAGATGTGGGACATCTTGGCTTCACTAAGTGAAGGAAGCAACGAGACGAAGGAAAACAAGTTCTCGCATGCATGTCAAGATTTCGACAATTTCAGTCTGCGACCTGATGAGACTATCGATCAGCTAGAGCTCCGGTTTATGGACATCATCAGAAGAATCCAGTCCATTTGGAAAGGAAAATACACTCTAAGAGAAATAAACCTCAAAGTGTTGCAAGCTCTACCGGCTGAGTGGGATACTTTCACAAATATCCACGAGAGCCGAGCTGACCTTGGTGAAATGGGAACTGAAAGATTGTTCTCAATCTTGAAAGAAAATGAGTATAAGGTCAACAGAAGGAGATCGCAGCCCTCAGGTCAGACAAATAGAATTGAGGATGTTGGCTCGGCATCAAAGTCAGTTGCCCTCCGAGCTGACTACTCAAAGTCGAGATCGTCAAGGCCAACCAGATCGGCTGACACGACTGCAAAGGAGCCGAGCAGAGAGGAACTGCAACAGAACATTGCAGCGTTGTCAAAGAAGCTAGTCGATATGGATACTCGGTTCGGCAAATATAAACGTTTCTATAAATCAAACCGAACTCGAGACAGTTCGAAGCCAGCCACCAATGATTGCTTCGAATGCGGCAAGGAAGGACACTTCAAAGCTGACTGCCCATACCTCTCAAAGAAGGAAAGAGAAGCACTGAGGGCCAAGCAAACTGCAAAGAACAAGGCCATGGTGGCTGAAGAGGCAGGTGACGATATGGACATCTTCACAGATACTGAAGATGAGGATGAACCGACCTCTACCAACAAAGTCATCAGTCCGGATCAATGCCTCATGGCACTTGGAACCGACCAAGATGATATTGAGGTACAATCTAATCCTGCTCGCTTAAATTCTATCAATTCTTCTAACCTGCAGGAATCTCTGAGCGATGAGTTGGAACCATCCTGGAATGATTTTCAAGAACTCAGTGAGGAACTGCATCAGCAGTCGGTTGAGTTTAAGAGTCTTCAAGCTCAGTTCGCCGAGCTTGAAGATTCCTTAACCGAAAAGGAGGATATGATCACGAGCCAAACTCAGGAGATTGAGAATCTCAAGAGTCAACTGATCGAGGCTAAGGCTCCAGCTGATGAGGAGTTGACAAAGCAAAACAAAGAACAACAAGATCAGTTGAAAAATCAAGATGCTCAGATCAAACAGCTGATAAAAAAGTCAGATGGTCAAACCGAGCAGATAGCTGTACTCATCAAGGAGTTGCAAATTGAGAAGGACAATCTAATCAAGCTGTATCAGTCATCCAAGATCATCGAAAACCTTTTAAGTTACAGCAGCAGATGGATGACGTGTCAGGACTCGGTTATGATGTTGTCAAGGATACTGGGATTCCACCAGCAACTTTCATCAAACCAGTAGAAGTCACAGCTGTAGAGCCAGACACAGCTGAGTCTCCAGAAGCTAATTCAACTTCCACCTCTCAACAAGCTCAAACGATCAATGAAATTACAACTGAGAAGGGAAAAGAAGTAGCTGATGTAGGACAGAATATTCCATCGGTTGAGGTATCAACCGAGTGGGAATGTTCCAAGAGTCAGAAGAGGAATCAGAGGCGTCGGAAGCACAACCGCAACTGATCTCAGAACCAGAACCGACCTCTGCATCAACCTCAAAGTCAACGTCAGAAGGAATGGAACCGACCTCAGAACAAGCAAGGGTTCAATCATCTGAATCAGCAGCGGTTCCAACATCAGTTTGACCAAAGGTTCCAACATAGTCGACCAATGAGGAACTGGTCAAACAACTGGAGATATTCATGCCATAATATTAATCATCAACAAGGCATGAACAACTACAGACAACCCTCAGGAAGTTGGAATCATAATCAGCCACAAAGATTCCAACAGGGCGTCCGACCTCACAGACAAACTCAACAGGATAAGAATCGCCATCAAAACAGGGGGAAAGCCTCACCTCCTAAAGCTCAACATAGGAGAAATCCAACTTCTCCCAAGAAACAGAACATCACTACTAACAACAAGCCTAAGGATAACCGAGGTGTTGTTATAGTTGATGATGAAGGAAAAGTAATTTGGAATGATAAATCCATCCGAGTTTACAGGGAAAAGCAACGCACAGTTCCAGCGGGAACTGATTCTAACCCTCCAGGACCCAACTGAAATTGGGGACCTAAGCGAGTTTCTCTTTGCAGGTACAGGAGAAACAGCTGAGGAAGAAGAAGGCGTCTGTAACAATGTGGGTGATGGATAGTGGATGCTCGAAACACATGACAAATCTGAAGGATTTGCTTGGAAGTTTCGTGGAGAAAGAAGGTCCATCAGTTACTTTTGGTGATAACTCAAAAGGTTATACCAGAGGTTACGGTACCCTTGAAACCAATCATGTTTCAATTTCTAATGTCTCTTATGTTGATGGATTGAAGCATAACCTGCTCTCCATCAGTCAATTCTGTGATAATGGTTTCTCTATCAAGTTTGATGCACAGGGTTGCAGAGTTAAAGATGTCGGATCAAAGCAGGTGATATTGTTGGGAAATCGATCTCAAACAGGGAATGTTTACTACGCTGACTGGAACAGCAGCCTCCCTAACACTTGTCTGTTATCAAAGAGCAGTTCGGATGTGAGCTGCCTGTGGCACAAAAGGCTCAACCATCTTAATTTCAAGACGATGAACCGACTCGCCAGACAAGAACATGCAAGAGGCATACCTAACCGAGTGTTTTCAACAACACACATCTGCAGTGCATGCCAGCTGGGAAAGCTCGCTAGAACCTCCTTCCGGTTAAAGTCAACTCCCTCAACCGACCGAGTGTTACAGCTGATCCATATGGATCTCTTCGGGCCAGTTACACCAAAAAGCATTAATGGAAACGAATATACATTGGTTGTAACTGATGACTACTCAAGATATACGTGGACCATCTTCATGCGCCACAAGAGTGAAACCCAAGATGAGCTGCCCAAGCTGATGGATCGGATATCGAACCAACAAGAGATGAAGATCATATCTATCCGATCAGATCGTGGAACGGAGTTTCTAAATGAAACCATCATTGAGTATTGCGAAAAGAATGGCATAACCCATCAGACATCAGCCGCGCGTACTCCACAACAGAATGGCGTAGCTGAGCGAAGAAATAGAACTCTGAAGGATGCAGCCACATCCATGTTAGCGAGCTTAGCTCTGCCTAAGAGATTTTGGGCTGAAGCGATCAACACAGCATGCTACACTCAGAATCGATCTCTTCTCACCAAGCGGTTGGGAAAGACGCCCTACGAGCTGTGGAGACGCAAAAAGCCAGATATTTCTTATTTTCGTGTTTTTGGATCTAAGTGTTATATTCACAACAATGGGAAGACTCAGTTGAAAACTTTTGATGCCAAAGCTTCGAAGGGCATATTTCTTGGATATGCAGCTCGGATCAAGGCATATAGAGTTTTCAACAACAGCTCTCGTGGTGTGAAAATAACACCTCATGTTAGTTTTGATGAATCTACCTTTGAGTGCAGGGAACAGGTAAAGGAACAACACGCAGATCCAGCTGTTCTACCAGTTCTCACCAGATCGCAAGCACTTCGAGAAAAGAACCGAGCTGAACCTCTGATATGGGCAACTGAGGATGAGGATCCATACTCCTCTGAAGATGAATGCGAAGACCTCAGCTCGTCCCAAGGGGGAACTTCAGCTGATGCCCCTCCAACTGCATCAACATCTGAAGCAGAACCAAACTCAGCTCGAACTATTGTAAATGTTGAGGATCCAGACTCAACAGCTGATAAATCACCAGCTCTGAAGACTCCAACTCAGAATTTTGAACAGCCACAGTTGGAAGAAGAAGGAAGACGCAACCGAAGATGGTATGAAGTTCATTCCACCGACGACATCATCAGAGATCCAACCGAGGGTGTGCGCACACGGAGCAGGGTTGCAAATCCAGAATCAACCGAGGAAGATTCCAACTCTTATGCCCAATATGCTGAGGAATTGGCAGTTCTAGAGGAGTTCGAGCAAGCTGGAGATGTTGCCATGATTTCTTGCTTTGTAGCTGATGTTCCAGAACCGAAGAATGTTGGGAAGCTCTCAACTGTGTCCACTGGACAACAGCCATGCAAGAAGAATTGAATGAGTTTCTACACAACTGTGTATGGGAGTTGGTAGAAAGACCAAATGGTGTCAAGGTGATTGGATTGAAGTGGATTTTCAAAAACAAGAGAGACGCCATTGGATTCATTATGAGGAATAAAGCAAGGTTGGTAGCTCAAGGATGCTGCCAACAAGAAGGAATTGACTTTGAAGATTCCTTCGCACCAGTTGCAAGGCTGGAAGCCATCCGGATCTTTCTAGCTTATGCCGCACATCACAAGTTCAAAGTATATCAGATGGATGTGAAGTGTGCATTCCTCAATGGAGATATCAAAGAAGATGTATATGTTGAACAACCTCCTGGTTTTGAGACTGGAGATGGAAGAGTGTACAAGCTGAAGAAAGCTATCTATGGTCTAAAGCAAGCGCTAAGGGCATGGTATGACACTCTTTGTGGATTTCTTCTGAACTCGGGGTTCAAACGAGGTTCAGTTGATAAAACTCTGTTCACCATCAAAGTTGGAGAAGAAATACTTGTTGTGCAAATTTATGTCGATGACATCATTTTCGGCTACAAGTCGGAGGAGCTGTGCAAGAAATTCTCCGATCTCATGAAGGAGAAGTTCGAGATGTCAATGATGGGCGAGATGAATTATTTCCTTGGTTTACAAGTGAAGCAGTCACCTGAAGGGATTTTCATTAATCAGTCCAAATATACAAAGGAGCTCATCACCAAGTTCGGATTGCAGACAAGTAAGACAACAAAGATCCCTATGAACACGAACTGGAAGATCGAACCAGGAGCTGAGGGAAAGCTCGTTGATGCCAGCCAGTATAGAGGGATCATCGGTTCGCTGCTCTACCTAACTGCCAGCCGACCAGACATTTCATACGCAGTTGGAGTGTGTGCTCGTTTTCAAGTCCAACCAAGAGAAGCACACATGTTGGCAGCAAAGAACATCATTAAGTATCTGAAGGGAACTGTCAATGTTGGGTTGTAGTACCCAACTGATGACAATATCCAGCTGACTGGATACTCATATGCCGACCTAGCAGGAGATCGGTTGGACAGAAAGTCTACTTCTGGACACTGTCAGTTCATGGGAAGCAAGTTGGTTTCATGGTTCTCCAAGAAACAAGCGTGTGTTGCTACTTCGACAACCGAGTCAAAGTATATGGCTGCCGGAAGCTGTTGCATGCAAGTACTGTGGCTGAAGCAACAACTGAGAGATTATGAAGTCTCAACTGGACAGGTTCCCATTCATTGTGATAGCTCGAGTGCTATAGCTATCTCTCTGAACCCTGTTCACCACTCTCGGACTAAGCATATCGATATTCGTCATCATTTCATCCGAGATCATATTGAGAAAAAGGATGTGTCCATGGAGAAGATTCCAACTGAGATTCAGAGAGCTGACATCTTCACCAAACCTCTTCCTGAAGCACGGTTCAAGATGCTGTGTGATCTTCTAGGACTCTTGGATCCGAGCTAAAAACTCATCCGAGCTAAAGAGTCATCCGAGCTGATAAGGATCCATCCGAGCTGAAGAATCGGATATCTATTTAAGGGGGAAGCTCAGATGAAAAGGGAAGCTCAGATAAAGGGGGAATCTAAGATGCGAACTGCCAACTGAAAACATCAAACGTCAGCTGAACAGACGAACTCGAGTCAGCTGATGGTATGCAGCAACTGAGGAGCACAACTGAGGTATACAGCTGATATCGACATCAGCTGCCAGGTATCATTTATGACTGAAGGTGTTATGATATTAAATGAGAATGTTTGAAATAAATTCAAACATTCCTGAACATGTCAGCTAGACTAAACAAGCCATCATATCGCATTTAATGTAAAGTCTGGCTGAACACCTATAGCCTTACTTTATAGTGCGACTGGGCTGACACCCCAAACTATTCACCTTCTCACTCGCGCGCGTGGTATATCAGTCAAAATTACCCAACAGTCGCGAAATCACAGCCATTGATAAATACGCGCGATTTAACCCTAGCCGTTGATTTTATCCAAGTCAAAGATTATATAATACGGCAAATCAGGAAGTGATCCTTACCTTCTCTTTTCGTGCATATCTTTACTCTCTATTCATCATCTTCTCAAATCTTGTTTCGCCATTTTCAGTAAAGTTTTTCCTTCTTCTTCGCATATATATCGAGTCGAGATGACGCCCAAATCAAAAGCCTCTAAGAAGATGGTCTCCACAGAGCCTGCTACGTTCCAAGAATTGTTCGACATGGTGATGTCGAAGATTCACTTCGAACAGATTTTATCCAGAGCGGCTCTCTCCTCGCCTGAGCTTGCTCCCGTCGCCGCCATCCTCTCTGACCACCATCTGCTTGATTGGGCAACCCTCTCTCCGGCCTTGTTGCTCAGGAAGCAGGTCGTACATTTCTACCGGAATCTGCAACGAGTTGCAGAAGACGGGCTTGTTACGATCATCCCGTGCAAGCAACGCCACAGAATCTCCCGGACAGTAGAAGACTCCGTTGTGGAGATAAAGGTGTCAAAGGAGCTGGAGAAGCTCATCCCCAGAAACCGCGAAGCCACAGATGTGCTGGGGAACTTCACTGACAAAGAAGCTGACACCTTCCTTCAAACAATCCTCATAGTTCCCGAGCCATTGAAGGGGAGCATGCAGAGGACGAAGCTGAAGCCGGCTCACCGACTTCACTTCGACGTAATCTCCAAGTGCGCCTTTGCATATGGTGGAGCCTTCGGTGACATAAGCCGTCCTAAGCTCAAGCAGCAGAAGGCCCTGGAAGAGCTGCACCAGGTCGACTGGTTGGGGTATCTAGAAAGCCAACTGATGATGGAGAAGAAGAAAATCTCCGAGACAACAGCTGAGTCCGGAGAACTGCTGTTGAGTGTCAAGGGGACACTCAACTTTGGAACAAAGATTTCTGCCCTCATCCTCCAAGCTACACAAGGACTACCGCTGACATGGGAAGGGAATGAGGACACTCCAGTCAGCAAGCTGTCGCTATTCCCCTCAGCTAAGAAAGCCAGGGATGTTGTGGAGGCTGTCTACACCCCCAAGGGTGCCCCCAAACCAGCTGTGGAATCAGCAGCTCGCCGGCCTTCAAGGACCAAGCCGGCGAAGCGCCAGCTGGAGGAGGTAGCTGAGGAGGAAGAAGACGAAGAGGAGGAAGAGGAGGAACCTCTGCAGAAGAGGCCAAGGATAAGGATCATCCAGCCAGCGGCTCAACCATCCACAACAAGTCCAGTGGTGGTCAAGCCGGCTGAGGCAAAGGAGTCAACCGAATCCAGTCAATCGGTTGACCCAGCTGGATTCATTCTTCAGCCGCGTCAGGAGAAAGCAGCTGAAGACGTGGAGATCCAAGTGGAGGATTCCAGCTCCTCCTCAGATGACTCTTCTTCATCTGAAGAGTCCCACGACAGTCAAACTAGAGCTGATGCCAGCCAGGTAAACCCACCTGTGTCTGAAGAAACCCTCGAGCCAGCCGACTCACTACCTAAAGAGGATCCAGTTCTCTCAACTGGTCCTCAGTCAAATAATCCGAGCCTCTCGCTCGATGCCAACGTTGTGACCATTCCTTCGGGCAACGTTGATGAAACCATCGAACCTGTAACCTTCAATATCGAACCCCCTCCAATCGATGAAGAAGCCAACCGCCAGGCAATTCTGGCTGAATATGAAGGAAGACTCAGCTACTGCTTCCGCAAGCTGATTGGTATGTTCCCCGAGGCAGCCTCAATGCCCGTCTTTGCCATACTCGGGACGGAACTGCTCTACCAGTTCAGCGTCATATTCAGCTACTGGTACGTCAAGGAGGAAACCCTCAGGATCCATGGTTGGGACAAGTTGAAGGTCGAAGAGTCCAACCTGAGGGAATACTTCGACTACCAAAACATGGAGGTAGCTTACAACCAGAAGGTGGCTGTGCTACGACGACGTCTGGACAAGAGCATCCAAGAATGGACAGACACCAGGGAACTGTGCAACAATCCTGGAGCTGTTCAGTTTCTTGACGAGATGCTAGCCAAAAATGCCTCCTGCATGGACGACGTCGACGCAGCTGATGAGGCGGCCAAGAGAGAAGAAGACAAGCTCAAGGCCTACCTCGCCAGCCGATCTGCCATGGTTGTCTCGGAGCCTGCTGCCCAGCCACAACCACAGCTTCTGCCCGGACCCTCCGATCAGCCAGCTCTCTCAACCGACGCCATCTGTGAGCTGATTTCGGAGAGGGTCAACCAGCTGAGGCAGGAGATGCTGTCCAAGATCCAGCTGAGCAAGGTGGAGGAAGCTGACAGGATGCAGCAGCTGATGGCAGAAAATGCCAGCTTGAAGAATCAGCTAGAACACCTCTCCTCTTTTCTGCAGCACAAGTTCGAAGACCTCTCCACTTCTTCCAGCTCGGAGGTCTCGGCTCTAAGGAAGGCCGTTCAGAGCCTCAACTCGGATTTCAACGTGTTCAAGACCGTTGCTGAATCTGACCTCGCAAAGTCCCAGTAGACTCAGGACCAGGAGTGGATGTCTCAGTTCGCCTCTTTCCGAGCTGAGTTCGTCTCCCTCCACAAAGAGGTCTCTGCGACCTTTGCAGTTGTGCAGCGAGCTGAGCAGGAGCGCCAAGACTTGGAGTTGGCCAAGAAGGTAGCTGAGAAGGATGCTGTTGACGAGCTGTTTTCCCGAGTTCAACAGGCTGAAGCCAAGTTGACCTCCCTGGATGGCACTGTAGCCACCCTTTTGGATGATGCCAAAAAGGGGGAAGATAAGGAGCCAACAGCTGGGGAAGACAAGGAGCCAGCAGCTGTTGCTGGACGAGGGAAAGCTATTCTCCAGCAAGCTGAAGGGGAAGGAGTGCCAACTAAAGGAGCTGAAGCTAAAGGATCGCAGCCCGAACTGGAAATCTCCCACGACCTCGTAGCCGAGCTTACGGTCGAGCTTGAAGCAGAACTTGACGGAGGAATATCTGTTGAAGACTGTATCGAAGCTGCCAAAGCTATGGGAGAGTCAAAAGAGAAGTACTTGAATCCCTCCTGGATCAAGAAGTTCGCTGCCGATCAGGCCAAGAAGGTGGCCAAGTTCGAGAAGGAGCTCGCCAAGGTAGAGAAGAACGTCGACAGGAATAAAGCCAGCCGGAGTGTGCGAAGAATCAACAAGCACCAGATGAAGGCTGAGGCTAGGAAGTCGACGCGCCAACTGCAGAAGAACGCTTCGCTCCCGTCTCGGTACCCACATGTTGACAAGTGGATGAATGCTGAGTGGAACGATGACTGGGAGCAGTTCAAGCATGAATTCATCAATGACTTTTACTACAGGAAAGTCTACTCGACTGAAGACCCAAGGCAAGCCTTCAAGGAAGCCCTGTGGGAACTCAGATCTGGAGACCCTGGAATGTTTAGTCAGTTCAAGCGAGCTATGCTGAATGCTCAGCTCGATCCCAACACCGTTCCAGTTCCAAAGAAGTGCATATACCGCCCTCAGATGATCAAAGGCACGAGCACGCCAAACAGAAACGCGATCATGGCTGAAGCGAGACAAGTTTGCAAGGAACATGGTGTCAACACTGGGATCGAGTCAGCTGCGAAGAAAGAGATTTTCGACAGAATCTTCAACAAGTACGGTCAACAGTTGTTGGGAAATTTATTAGTATAAGTTTTGATGAATTCCAAAACCGGCTGACCCCAACCGAGTAGATGTTGTCAGTACCTAATGTTAGAATTTAGGCTCGCTGTTTGAGCAAAGTTAAGATTTTATCTTTACAGGTCTCCAGCTAAAGATGGCAACAAGGCGTCACTCAGACAGAACATCAGTTGTGAAGAAAGACAACTGAAAGTTTATTTGTTCAGATGTAAACAAGGGGAAGTCTTCAGAACATCAGTTGAAGAAAACCAACTGAGCGTTCATCAGATGAGAAAACCAACTGAGCGTTCATCAGATGAAAAAGAAATCATCTGAGGGTTCAAACCCAACTGAGTAAAGAAGTGGAAGACAACTGAGGGTTCAGCTTCAGAACCTCAGTTATAGAATCTGAACAAGGAGTTCAACTGTTTTGAAGTTCAAAGTCAGCTGAGAACTCGACAGATCGGAACATCAGCTGAAGATCACTCAGATGAAGGTCAAGACTTTCAACCGACAAACCGAAGTTGACTGTCAAAGATTTGAATTTCAAAAGGAAGTCACATGAGGGTTTGACCGTTCAGTCATTACCCCATCTGGCCCAACACAAGGCTGTCTCAGATGGAAAGCAGAAGAGCACAGATGCCATATCGGGAAAGTCTGCAGAGATGAGAGACAAACCATCGCTTTCAACCGATCAGAGATCAACTGCTTCTCCAACGGCTAGTTGATTCTCTCCACCTATAAATAGAGGCATCCTCTCATTCGAGAAGAACACACAGGCAGATAGACACATAGACAACGAAAAATTCAAGAGCTTTCTCGAGAGAAATCAAAAGCAAATCTGCAAAATCATCATCTAAGAGCATCAGCAGCTGAGAGTTCTAATTTGAGAGAACATTAGTAGCTGAGGGTTCCTAGAGATCGAAACTGTTTTTTGATCTTAGGTTGAGTGTTTTTTCGTTCAAGCCGTAGATCCAGCTCTCATTCGTGATCGAGCTGTAGTTGGAAATCCTACCCTGTCTCACACCCTAAAAAGTGTGCTAGGACCTTACTCTTCCTGTAATTGAGTAGTTAGGTCGTCAAGTACCCGCAAACTTGACTTAGGCTGTTTAGTGCCCGCAAACTAAAGTGTAACGGTTGCTCAGCTCGCGTAAGTTGAGTGGAACTGTCCAGAAGAACTTGGACTGAGGTGTGTGGACTCACATCTCCTCGTGGACGTAGGAGTTCACTCCGAACCACGTAAATCTTGTGTGTCGTGTTGTTTTGTGTTCAGTCATTATTTTGCATATCTCAACTGACAATCTAACCGCATACAAACTGCTTACTTTCACATCAACAGTTTTGGTATTGACCAACCGTGCACAAAAGCGTGAGTTTGTTTTTTATGAGTACATTTTCCACCACATTCCGCACAGCACCACTCTTCCAGCTGAGGTTGCTTACTCAGCTGTGAGATCCCAACTGAGTCCTTTTACTCAGTTGAAGTTGATTTCAAGTGTTAAGTTTTTAGAAAGTTTAAAAATCCTAACTGGTGTATTCCCCCCCCCCCATACACCAGTAACTCGTATCGGGACCATCAAGTGGTATCAGAGCAGTGGTTCAAAAGACTGCTGACTCTGTTTCACGAGGTGTGAATTCGAGAATTTTCTTCAGTGGTCAACTGAACAGATCTTTTCACACTAGTGCATTCTTGCTCGCATTTTTGTTATCCTTTTTTTGTTTGTGCAGATGGACGTCAAGGACAAGATCACAGTCATGTTCTCTGTTGTCAACTATACATCATGGAGAACTCGAATGAAGAAGATCCTTTTGTCCAAACATCATAGGATGCAACAAGTTCTCACATCTGGACCAATGGTCATACGAGACAGAATACTTCGCACTCCCACAAATCCCAACGATGGAGATGCAATGGTGGAGTATGTGGAGAAACAGCCAGAGGACTACACTCCGGAGGAGGCCAAGGTGAGCCAGCTGGATATCTGGGCTCAAAGCACAATAATGTCCACGGTTGGACAAGATTATCTGCCCTGGATAGAGGAGTGTGAGACCGCAAAAGAGATGTGGGACATCCTGGCCTCGCTAAGTGAAGGAAGCGACGAGACAAAGGAAAACAAGTTCTCGCATGCATGTCAAGATTTTGACAATTTCAGTCTGCGACCTGATGAGACTATAGATCAGCTAGAGCTCCGGTTTATGGACATCATCAGAAGAATCCAATCCATCCGGAAAGGAAAATACACTCTAAGAGAAATAAACCTCAAAGTGTTGCAAGCTCTACCGGCTGAGTGGGATACTTTCACAAATATCCACGAGAGCCGAGCTGACCTTGGTGAAATGGGAACTGAAAGATTGTTCTCAATCTTGAAAGGGAATGAGTATAAGGTCAACAGAAGGAGGTCGCAGCCCTCAAGTCGGACAAATAGAATTGAGGATGTCGGCTCAGCATCAAAGTCAGTTGCCCTCCGAGCTGACTACTCAAAGTCGAGATCGTCAAGGCCAACCAGGTCGGCTGACACGACTGCAAAGGAGCCGAGCAGAGAAGAACTGCAACAGAATATTGCAGCGTTGTCAAAGAAGTTAGCCGATATGGATACTCGGTTCGGCAAATATAAACGTTTCTATAAATCAAACCGAACTCGAGACAGTTCGAAGCCAGTCGCCAATGGTTGCTTCGAATGCGGCAAGGAAGGACACTTCAAAGCCGATTACCCAGACCTCTCAAAGAAGGAAAGAGAAGCACTGAGGGCGAAGCAAACTGCAAAGAATAAGGCCATGGTAGCTGAAGAGGCAGCTGACGATATGGACATCTTCACAGACACTGAAGATGAGGATGACCTGACCTCTACCAACAAAGTCATCAGTCCGGATCAATGCCTCATGGCACTTGGAACCGACCAAGATGATATTGAGGTACAATCTAATCCTGCTCGCCTAAATTCTTCCAATACTTCTAACATGCAGGAATCTATGAACGATGAGTTGGAACCCTCCTGGAATGATTTTCAAGAACTCAGTGAGGAACTGCATCAGCAGTCGGTTGAGTTTAAGAGTCTTCAAGCCCAGTTCGCCAAGCTTGAAGATTCCTTAACCGAAAAGGACGATCTGATCAAGAGACAAGCTGAAGAAATAGACCAGCTGAAAAGTCAACTGAGTACAGCCAACCAAACTGAGGCTTCAACCGATGAACAGTTGAAGGAACAGATCAAGGCACAGAACGAACAGTTGAACAAGCAAGAGGCTCAGATCGACCAGCTGATGAAGACATCAGATGCCCAGACCGAGCATATAGCTGTTCTTCTCAAGGATCTTCAAACTGAGAAGGACAACCTGACAAAGCTATATTAGTCATCCGAGATCATCGAGAATCTCATCAAATACAGACGGCAAACGGATGATGTGTCTGGACTCGGATACGACGTGGCAAAGGACACTGGAATTCCACCAGCTACCTTCACCAGGGCTGAGGAAGTCATGGTTGCCAAACCTAACACAGTTGAGTATGCAACTGAACAAACACCCTCACAACCGATAAAGGTAACTACGGCTGAGAAAGGTAAAGGAGCTGCAAATGGAGCACCAACGAAACAGTCCTTGGAGTCTACAACCGAGGGGGAATGTTCCAAGACTCAACGGAGGAACCGGAGACGTCGGAGTCGCAATCAAGCTCAAAATCGACAACATATCCAAGCTCAGAACAGACGTGATAACCGACCAACAAACCAACCACAGCAGAGATGGAACCAACAGAACCGACCAAGCTTCAACCAACATAATCAACAACGGTTCCATCACCACAACAATCAGAGGTTCCAACAGAGTCAACCTATGTGGAAAAGTTACGACAACTATGGTTACTCATGCCACAACATGAATCAACATCCGGGCATGAACAACTATCGTCAACAGCCAAGGCAATGGAATCAGAATCAGCCAAGAAGATTCCACAATAACGTCCGACCTCACAGACAAACTCAACAGGATAAGAATCGCCATCAAAACAGGGGGAAAGCCTCACCTCCTAAAGCCCAACATGGGAGAAATCCAACTCCTCCCAAGAAACAGAGCATCATTTCAAACAACAAGCCTAAGGATAACCGGAGTGTTGTTATAATTGATGAAATGGGCAGATCATTTGGAATGACAAGGCTATTTGAGTGTACAGAGAAAAGCGACGCACGGTTCCAGCGGGAACTGGTTCTAACCCTCCAGGACCTAACTGAAATTGGGGACCTAAGCGAGTTTCTCCTTGCAGGTACAGGAGAAACAGCTGAGGAAGAAGAAGGCGTCTACAACAATGTGGGTGATGGATAGTGGATGCTCGAAACACATGACAAATCTGAAGGATTTGCTTGGAAGTTTCGTGGAGAAAGAAGGTCCATCAGTTACTTTTGGTGATAACTCAAAAGGTTATACCAGAGGTTACGGTACCCTTGAAACCAATCATGTTTCAATTTCTAATGTCTCTTTTGTTGATAGATTGAAGCATAACCTGCTCTCCATCAGCCAATTCTGTGATAATGGGTTCTCTGTCAAGTTTGATGCACAGGGTTGCAGAGTTAAAGATGTCGGATCAAAGCAGGTGATATTGTTGAGAAATCGATCTCCAACAGGGAATGTATACTACGCTGACTGGAACAGCAGCCTCCCTGACACTTGCCTGTTGTCAAAGAGCAGTTCGGATGTGAGCTGATTGTGGCACAAAAGGCTCAACCATCTGAACTTCAAGACGATGAACCGACTTGCCAGACAAGAACATGCAAGAGGCATACCTAACCGAGTGTTTTTAACAACACACATCTGCAGTGCATGCCAGCTGGGAAAGCTCGCTAGAACCTCCTTCCGGTTGAAGTCAACTCCTTCAACTGACTGAGTGTTACAGCTGATCCACATGGATCTCTTCGGGCCAGTTACACCAAAAAGCATTAATGGAAACGAATATACATTGGTTGTAACTGATGACTACTCAAGATATACGTGGACCATCTTCATGCGCCACAAAAGTGAGACCCGAGATGAGCTGCCCAAGCTGATGGATCGGATATCGAACCAACAAGAGATGAAGATCATATCTATCAGATCAGATCGTGGAACGGAGTTTCTAAATGAAACCATCATTGAGTATTGCGAAAAGAATGGCATAACCCATCAGACATCAGCCGCGCGTACTCCACAACAGAATGGCGTAGCTGAGCGAAGAAATAGAACTCTGAAGGATGCAGCCACATCCATGTTAGCGAGCTCAGCACTGCCTAAGAGATTTTGGGCTGAAGCGATCAACACAACATGCTACACACAGAATCGATCTTTTCTCACCAAGCGGTTGGGAAAGACGCCCTACGAGCTGTGGAGACGCAGAAAGCCAGATATTTCTTATTTTCGTGTTTTTGGATCTAAGTGTTATATTCACAACAATGGGAAGACTCAGTTGAAAACTTTTGATGCCAAAGCTTCGAAGGGCATATTTCTTGGATATGCAGCTCGGATCAAGGCATATAGAGTTTTCAACAACAGCTCTCGTGTTGTGGAAATAACACCTCATGTTAGTTTTGATGAATCTACCTTCGAGTGCAGGGAACAGGTAAAGGAACAACACGCGGATCCAGCTGTTCTACCAGTTCTCACCAGATCGCAAGCTCTTCGGGAAAAGAACCGAGTTGAACCACTGGTATGGGCAACTGAGGATGAGGACCCATACTCCTCTGAAGATGAATGCGAAGACCTCAGCTCGTCCCTAGGGGGAACTTCAGTTGATGTCCCTCCAACTGCATCAGCATTCGATGCCCAACCGAACTCAGTTCAATCTATTGTAAATGTTGAGGATCCAGACTCAACAGCTGATCAATCACCAGCTCTGAAGACTCCAACTCACATGTCTGAACAGCCACTGTTGGAAGAAGAAGGAAGACGCAACCGAAGATGGTATGAAGTTCATTCCACCAACGACATCATCGGAGATCCAACCGAGGGTGTGTGCACACGGAGCAGAGTTACAAATCCAGAATCAACCGAGGAAGATTCCAACACTTATGCCCAATATGCTGAGGAATTGGCAGTTCTAGAGGAGTTCGAGCAAGCTGGAGATGTTGCCATGATTTCTTGCTATGTAGCTGATGTTCCAGAACCGAAGAATGTTGGGGAAGCTCTCAATTGTGTCCACAACAGCCATGCAAGAAGAATTGAATGAGTTTCTACGCAACTGTGTATGGGAGTTGGTAGAAAGACCAAATGGTGTCAAGGTGATTGGACTAAAGTGGATTTTCAAAAACAAGAGAGACGCCATTGGATTCATTGTGAGGAATAAAGCAAGGTTGGTAGCTCAAGGATACTGCCAACAAGAAGGAATTGACTTTGAAGATTCCTTTGCACCAGTTGCAAGGCTGGAAGCCATCCGGATCTTTCTAGCTTATGCCGCACATCACAAGTTCAAAGTATATCAGATGGATGTGAAGTGTGCATTCCTCAATGGAGATATAAAAGAAGATGTATATGTTGAACAGCCTCCTGGTTTTGAGACTGGAGATGGAAGAGTGTACAAGCTGAAGAAAGCTATCTATGGTCTAAAGCAAGCACCAAGAGCATGGTATGACACTCTTTGTGGATTTCTTCTGGACTCGGGGTTCAAACGAGGTTCAGTTGATAAAACTATGTTCACCATCAAAGTTGGAGAAGATATACTTGTCGTGCAAATTTATGTCGATGACATCATTTTCGGGTCCAAGTCGGAGGAGCTGTGCAAGAAATTCTCCGATCTTATGAAGGAAAAGTTCGAGATGTCAATGATGGGCGAGATGAATTATTTCCTTGGATTACAAGTGAAACAGTCACCTGAAGGGATTTTCATTAACCAGTCCAAATATACAAGGGAGCTCATCACCAAGTTCGGATTGCAGACAAGTAAGACAACCAAGATCCCTATGAACACGAACTGGAAGATCGAACCAGGAGCTGAGGGAAAGCTCATTGATGCCAGCCAGTATAGAGGGATCATCGGTTCGCTGCTCTACCTAACTACCAGCCGACCAGACATTTCATACGCAGTTGGAGCATGTGCTCGTTTTCAAGTCCAACCAAGAGAAGCACACATGTTGGCAGCAAAGAATATCATTAAGTATCTGAAGGGAACTGTCAATGTTGGATTGTGGTACCCAACTGATGAAAATATCCAGCTGACTGGATACTCAGATGCCGACCTAGCAGGAGATCGGTTGGACAGAAAGTCTACTTCTGGACACTGTCAGTTCATGGGAAGCAAGTTGGTTTCATGGTTCTCCAAGAAACAAGCGTGTGTTGCTACTTCGACAACCGAGTCAGAGTACATGGCTGCCGGAAGCTGTTGCATGCAAGTATTGTGGCTGAAGCAGCAGCTAAGAGATTATGAAGTCTCAACTGGACAGGTTCCCATACATTGTGATAGCTCGAGTGCCATAGCTATCTCTCTAAACCCTGTTCATCACTCTCGGACTAAGCATATCGATATTCGTCATCACTTCATCCGAGATCATATTGAGAAGAAGGATGTGTCCATGGAGAAGATCCCAACTGAGATTCAGAGAGCTGACATCCTCACCAAACATCTTCCTGAAGCCCGGTTCAAGATGCTGTGTGATCTTCTAGGACTTTTGGATCCGAGCTAAAAACTCATCCGAGCTGAAGAGTCATCCTAGCAGAAGAGTCATCCGAGCTGATAAGGATTCATCCGAGCTGAAGAATCGGATATCGACTTAAGGGGGAAGCTCAGATGAAGGGGGAAGCTCAGCTGAAAGGGGAATATCAGATACTGATTGCCAACTGAAGACGTCAAATGTCAGCTGAACAGACGAACTCGAGTCAGCTGATGGTATGCGGCAACTGAGGAACTCGACTAATGAACACAGCTGATTCAGACATCAGCTGGCAGGTATCATTTATGACTGAAGGTGTTATATTTTTAAATGAGAATGTTTGAAATAAATTCAAA